>CM022874.1:40219546-40316706 GCA_012654025.1 Pachypsylla venusta
ATATTTCAAAGTATCGATACTACTCGATACTTTACACCCGATACTTTGAAAGTATCTCTGATGTAGCAATGTTGCCAATAAATATTTCAAAGTATCGATACTACTCGATACTTTACACCCGATACTTTGAAAGTATCTCTGATGTAGCAATGTTGCCAATAGATATTTCAAAGTATCGATACTACTCGATACTTTACACCCGATACTTTGAAAGTATCTCTGATGTAGCAATGTTGCCAATAGATATTTCAAAGTATCGATACTACTCGATACTTTACACCCGATACTTTGAAAGTATCTCTGATGTAGCAATGTTGCCAATAAATATTTCAAAGTATCGATACTACTCGATACTTTACACCCGATACTTTGAAAATATCTCTGATGTAGTAATGGTACATCTAGATATTTCAAAGTATAGATACTCTATTCGTAATCCCTCGTTTAGAAACGAGATCAGTCTCATTCCATTCGCATTAATCATCTTGATGAATGAATGAGGACCATTTACTTTCGTACTAAAAATAAATCTCTATGACGCTAACAGGATAAATGAATTATCATCTAGATATGAATGGAGACACCTCACGTGACGCCATTTTGTATCACACACGCTTCCTGGTGTTAAGAATCTAGTGTGTTGTTTGATTGACCTTCTGGATTACTGGTGTAATCGGTATGAGATCTATGTTGAATGGGGTCTATTGAGGTGTGTTGGACGTCCATTCATTATTGTCTTTGAGTCAACCGGAACTAGTCAAGTCGTTAGAAATATGTTGATTGCTCAGACGTTCTCAAGCAGTGTATCGACAGGGAAAAACACTCGGCTAGTAATACAGGACATTGGTTTAGATATTATTTTCAATAATGAACCTTTGGAATATCAAATTTTGATTTTGATATTTTACGTTTCAAGGTACGTAGAATCCAAAAATCAAAAATATAAAAAAAATCCGTTTTTCCGCCGTACGCCGTGATGTGCACTTTTGCCACTTAGCGTTGACCAATTTGGATGAAATTTGGTATGCAGGTTCCGGCGGACAAACGATTTTTTTTTGTTCGATTTTTGGACGTACCTTGAAACGCAAAATATCAAATTTTGAGTATTGAAAATAATTTACCAATAACGTGAGAAGCAGTCTCCTCATCCTCCCCGCAGAGTCTACACAGAGATCAGGAACGTTGTTAATCAGATATTTTTACGAGTCAAAAATTGACCAGACAAAAACAAACAAATATTTGCACAAGTGACCTTAAAATAAATTACCCTGCGTCCAATTAGGTATCTTATTTATAGTCTCAATATGCTATTCAGGGCCGGTCCTAATTATGGACAAATAGGGCTACCGCCCGGAGCGGCACTTGTCGAGTATTAGGTGAGATTACATAAGTTGAACTTAACGGACTATAAATAGGATGATATAAAAAACAATGAAAGTGAAAAGGGGTAGAAAATGAGTTATATTACAAACTGCACTACAGACCCAATTATAAAACGCATGTTGTAATTTATCCCAAATAGCCCAGTTCCAATGAGCCATCCTGGGTATAATCAACCATTTTATCGGAAATCTGCACTACTACAGACCCAATTATAAAACGCATGTTGTAATTTCTAAAATGTGTTATATTACAATCTGCACTACAAACCCAATTATAAAACGCATGTTGTAATTTATCCCAAATAGCCCAGTTCCAATGAGCCATCCTGGGTATAATCAACCATCTTATCGGTGCATTTGGCGCATCCACTAAAATGTGTTATATTACAATCTGCACTACAAACCCAATTATAAAACGCATGTTGTAATTTATCCCAAATAGCCCAGTTCCAATGAGCCATCCTGGGTATAATCAACCATCTTATCGGTGCATTTGGCGCATCCTCTAAAATAATCCTCAGGAAACATTTTCTAGAAGTTATTTGTTTTCTATTTTGGGCATTTTCTATGGGGCACATGGAAGAAGCTCAGCATTGGAATCTTAAAGGTTACCCCTTTTGTAAAATCCCAACCAAAATCATTTTCTAGCGCTTTTCCTACAAGATGTCGCTAAAAATAAAAGCCGAGCTCGATTTCTTGAGAACAGATTGGAATTTAGAAAAACGCTGAAAAATATATTTCTTTTTATCAAAGGGAACCTTTTTAGAGAGGTTTTCAAATTTTGTGGACTTTCATGGGAGGCCTCCCCGGAGGGAGGTGGAGGGTCGACTTTGAAATAATAAATAGAACTACGCCTTTTTCAATGCATAATTGTTAAGTAAAAGAAAATGAAAGTATTTTGAGATCTGTACTCAAATCAGGACCGGAGTTATTCCATGACTGAATTTATTCCTTGCTGATGTTGACATATTTAAACTCTTTGAAATCATAACTCCTCGTCTGTTTAAGATTATACCTAGTCACAGTTTTGGACAAAAAATGTCTCCAATGTTGATGTCTTTCCAACGATGTTTATCAATTTTGCAAAAAAGATTCACAAAGCTATGAAACCCGTGCTGTTTTTGTCAAACCAAGGTATGTCAGAGCAAGGGAATACAAATTCATATTGATATTGCTCCACCTCTATTTAATGAACAGATGGCAAATTTATTTCAAAACACATTAATTTTGCATTATTACATTTACATACATACCTACCTACATACTAAAGAGAGACCTTGATAAGTATTTAGAAATCTGTGAGTAGTACAAAGTAGCAAACTTGTAAAATATATTACAGAGACAGTAATGTACCAATATTGAACAAGAACAAATAACTACAACACCATTATAATTAATACTTAGGTAGGCAACACTAGTAATTTTTCATTTGTCATCGTAGGTGTTACTTGTATGTATTACTGACATTGTAGAACATGCAGACAAACACCTAGCACCAAAGCAAACAGGTTATGTAACCTTATATTCCATGTACATCTATTGGACTAAATCGAAATAAAACACTGCCCATGAGACAAATGGGTTATATTTTTACTGGCTAAAAAAAATAACTCCCCAAAATCAAATGATCAAACAGGCAGTACAATCAATGCCAACTAAACTTTTTGCTAACTAAAACCGCAGTTCCCGGTGGATCACTGAAGTTAAGGAATGTCCAGCGAGGATTTTACTTGCTTGGTGACTACTGGGGAAATTGAAGACCTCGTGATGATGGCTCTTCCAAATCCAGGCTGGAGTCTGGGTGAGGTCAATGTGGGTATCTGTGTTTTAAGTTTACATCTTAGGCAGCATCTATGGCACGTTGACTACACCAGTTCCCGATAGATCGCTGAAGTTAAGCAACATCTAGCGAGGTTGTTCCATGAGGGTATCCATGTGGGTTCTCGCCCTCGTAATGCTGGCTATTTTTCCGGCCCAACCAAGGCTGGATGAAAATGTGGGTAGCTGGTTTGCAAGTTTCCAGCGAATGAAGGGCAAAACCCCGTCTTGAAAGACGTTAAGCCAAATTAACTTTTTTTCAAATCAGATAGAAATGATAATTATTTCTATCTAATTTGAAAAAGTTACTAAAAGGCGGCAAAAACCACCATCGGTATAGATTGGTCTTAACCCAAATTGTCCTTGTCAATGTATGATGATTTCATGAAATTCGCTAAAATGCAGCAAAAAACCACCAACGATGGAGTTCTTCCCAACTAAATGTGTCTTTGCGCATTTCACACGTACAATTGATCTAAATAAACCATCACAATTTTATGATGAATTCGTAAAATTCGCTGAAATGCGGCAAAAAAAACTATAGCTTTCAACGAAGAATGTCTTTGCGCATTTCACGCCTAATACAATTTATATAAATATGCGGTGATTTTCAAGCTTTAAACTCTTATTAAATAATAGAGACTGATAAGCTATGTATAAACTTACTGAAGAATGGAAACACGTTTAATATATTATGCAAAATCACGACCACTTGCAATTCTAGTGTAATGACCCATAGACTTCGAGGCATGACCTGAGGGGTCACATTTCCTCTACTCTATTCTAGGGTTAATTATTAGAGATGGGTCTTTATTGAACGAACGATCTTTTAGAATATGTTCCGTCAAGTGGACGATTCACCAAAAGAGTCGTTCTAAATAAACAAGTTCACTTATTAGAAAAAGTTCACCAAATTCTTTGTAACATTATATTCCCCCCCCCCCAAAAAAAACTCGGTAAAAAGTTCCCCGCCAAATCGTTACTCACAAAAAACACTTTTGCTTTCAAGAGTGACCGCTCAAATCAAAACCAAGTTCAAAAAAAGTCAAGTGTAATAAGAAAGTGACGGATGAACAGAATTTTAAAGAAGAACGATGAACTTATATGGCAGAACAGTTCACTTCAATGAACTAGAACTGTAAGAACGAATCCTTGAATTGAACGGTTCTTACACATCTCTACTTTATTAAGAACGATGAACTTATATAACAGAACAGTTCAATTCAGTGAACTTGTACTGCAAGAACGAATCCTTGAAGTGAATGGTTTTACATATCTCTTGTCTATTAAGAACGATGAACTTATATCACAGAACAGTTCACTTCAGTGAACATGAACTGTAACAACGAATCCTTGAAGTGAATGGTTCTTACACATCTCTAGTCTATTAAGAACGATGAACTTATATGACAGAACAGTTCACTTCAGTGAACATGAACTGTAAGAACTAATCCTTGAAGTGAATGGTTCTTACACATCTCTAGTCTATTAAAAACGATGAACTTATATCACAGGACAGTTCACTTCAGTAAACATGAACTGCAAGAACGAATCCTTGAAGTGAATGGTTCTTACACATCTCTAGTCTATTAAGAACGATGAACTTATATGACAGAACAGTTCACTTCAGTGAACTTGAACAGTAAGAACGAATCCTTGAAGTGAACGGTATCTACCCAACTCTCTATTAAAACTATTTTCAATGTTTTGGACATTCCGCCGATAGCTATTATGGACATGGTGGCAGTCCATATGGGTTCAAGTGGGGTAATTGTAAACTTTTTTTACATGAATATAAATATATATAGTATATATATATATTTTTTTTTTTGATAAATTTTAATATTTTTTTCTTATTAGACAAGATGCTCGGATTTTTCAGGTTCCATATAAATGATTTGTACTACTTTACGACTCTCCCGGGATATGCCGTTTACAATTACCCCCTTGAGATTACAATAACCCCGTTCATGATTGGGTAATTGTAAACAGGCCAAATATTTTTTCACGACTGATTTTTAATCTATGCAATGGCTGTTAAATAAGCTATTGTACATTGGCCTAAATGTTCCTACCATAAATACCGCTCATATGCAATGGCGGATTTGCCGTATAAGCAACATAGGCCATGGCCTACGGCGGCAAAATTTAGGGGCGGAAAAATATGGAGCAACTTCAATATTGAAAAAAAAAAAAAAAATCGCAATGAAATTAGTATCTATGTTTATACATTTTTCCCACTTTTTACAGGATTGAAAATCAGAAAGATACTGCACATTTTGCATTATACATAGCAAACTCCAACTGCCGTGAAGCTTTCAAATATAAATTATATTTCGAGCATTGGTTTTTCATTAATGTTTGTATTTCTCTTGTCTCAAAATAATTCACAAAATTACTGAGTAAGCACTAACGAATGAAATTATCAAAATTGCAGTCAAACTAGGAGCGGAAATTTCTAAATTGCCTCCGGGCGGCGAAAGTTTAAATCCGCCACTGGTTACAAATACCCCACTATGTTAAAAATACCCCACTTGACCATATATGAAACCTCTAAGTAGCTCAGTTGGTTGAGGCGGTGGATTCGTAACTAGGAGGCTGTAGGTTCGAATCCAACTTCATCCCCCCTCTTCGACANTAGGTTTAGTATTTGTTGATTTTTGTTCTGTTTTGTCGATCATAGTGGCACCCCGGTGGGACGTAGGATTGACTGGGGTGGGTTTTTTTCTTCCCCTTAAACCAGGGTCGTCCGGACAAAGCGAAAATCCGTCCTAGGGGATAAGCTTTGATTTCGTGTGCGTAGGTATATAGAATGATTATAATTTGGTGGTGAAGGGAGAGGATTTATGTGGGGTACATTGGAATTACGTGATGGGAGTGTTATTTTCTTATTGGTAGATCGAGTGGGGCCAAGAAGAATTTGGGAATAGCTAGGGGTTAACTGGTGACGTTCTAGTGGCGAAATATGAGTTGTTTGAGGAGGGGGTGGGGGTCCTCTGATGTCATAACGAATGGGGGGGAATGATTTGGAATTAAGGTTAAACTGCGAATTAAGGAAATTTTGGGGTGGTGAGGGTTGAAGATTATAGGGCGAAGTATGGGATGTAAGGGATGGGGGTCTTATTTTGTGGCGAGTAAGGGCAGATGGAACAAGAAAATTTTGTGGTGGTTGGTGGTGTGGATTAATATTTGAAATATGGGATGATCTGGATGGGTGGTTACTATTGATAGGGAAGATGGGGGGACATACATCAAGTGATCTAATGTCTATTGGAATGTTGTGATTGCACTCCCAGTCCCACCGTGAGTGAACACCAGACCGACCATTACTTTGTTGCCTATTCATAATTTTATTTTTATATACTTTGTTGTTAATTTTGTGTATAATTTTATAACAAAGAACATCTTTGCCCTTTTGATTCAAGTGGACACCATCGCTACAGTAGTGTATCATTTGAATAGAATTATGTGGGTCTAAAAAAGTAAAGTTTGAATATTTACTAAAATAATGTTTTAGTTTCACATTCATTTGAACTATATGGGGGTTCAGCCGTGGGTTGTCGTATCGCGGGGGTGTTAAAACAAAAAGAATTGGAAATTTTTGGCATTTTTTAAATAAGATGTCTACTGACTTCTTAATGTCCTCAAATTTGGTACGAAACACATCATTTGTGCCCGCCATTATACATATTTGGGTATTAGAGTTTAATTTTTGCGGCTGTATCTGGTTATCAATATAATTTAAATTTTTCCCTGGATCCACACACGTGGATCTACATTTTGGATGATTGTATTGTTTGAGCATGGACGCTAAACCTTTACAATGGCTATCACCAATTAAGAAAATATTTTTAAAAGACTCGGTGCTGTTTTCATTTTGATTGGTTTTGGTTGTGGTTGCTTCAAAATTATTGGAGTTGCAGTTGTGAGTGTTTTTTGAGTGTCAGTCTTTTTGTTGTTTTTGGTGTATTCCCAAAATGGTTTACTATTTCCTTTTTTAATGTTTTCCGTGATTTCGGACATGTACGAGTTGAATCATTTTTTAAGTTTTTCTTGGAGGCTTTTCTCAGGTGTTTGTGGTTTTCCTTTTGAGTGTTTGATTTATTGCTTATTTTTCGTAGTCTTTCTTTGCGCTTGAATGCTTTAACTGTATTTTTTGTCCACCATTTTGGGAATTTGTGTTTTTTGTTTATTTGCTTTTCTGGAATGCATTTGTCAAAAATTTCACACATCCGTTCGTAGAAATAGGTTATCTTTTCGTCGGATGTGTGTCTTGAATCAAGTGCATTCCAGTCGGCGTTGTGTAGTTCTAACAAGAGTGTGGGTGTGTGCATTTTATTGAAATTATAAGTTGTTGAGTTTATGATGTTGGTGAGATGTGTATTTTGATTGGATCTTTCACATCGAATACTGATGAGCAGTGGTGGGTGGTGAGGATCGGGCGGGACAAGGCCTTCGGCCTTTTCAATATCAAGAGATGCGCTTTTGTTTCTCGCAATCTTGTATTTATTGATATTGCTCAGACACAGGTCCAACGTACGATCATTTGAGTTCACCACTCGATTGTGGGATTCAAGATCGTATCTGTTCATAATGAGGCGAACCCGATGCACCGTCCNAAAGAATTATTTGCAAAAGAATTGATTTCTCAAGACACGCCTGGCTCATTTGAGACAAATTTTAGAACTGACCGAAGAAAATGTAACATTTCTGTAGTAAACAAAACATTTCAGTGGAATTCATGATAGAAACATTGAAGTCAATGTACAAAATCAACCATGAATAAAATATTTGGCCAGTTTACAATTACCCCACTGGACCCTAAAATATTTGGCCAGTTTACAACTAGCCCATATTCACAATTACCCCACTGGACCCTAAAATATTTGGCCAGTTTACAATTAGCCCATATTCACAATTACCCCACTGAACCCTAAAATATTTGCTTGCAGACAAACGTACAAGCACCTCTAATAGTTAGGTATCTGGTAGATAGATTTGGTTTCCTCGATTGTCAAATTTCTAATTTCCTCAGGAGGAATTCTAGACATGAGTCACTTAGTAACAAATATTGTATTTAAGATATTTGAACCTTGAGCGATTTTATTAGAACCAAATTTTTGGTTATTATATCAATCAGGCACGGAAATGAATGCAAGTGTTAAATATTAATCATATGAAACATTGCGTAAGAAGCAGGGTCGAATTTTGCTGTCATATTAATTAGATTTTTCGTTAGTAACTTTTTTTTTTATGGAATCAGAATAAAGTCAATATTCCAGGAATGTTACATTGATATAAAAACACGGCAAATGACCTTCGCATTTGAATTCTAGGACCTATAATTTACGAAGAATGAAGACATTTAGGTGTCAGGCCAGGCTTCATTTTGCTGTACCCTTTTGCGTATGTGCGACATGGCGTGAGTGAAAAATGGTTCCATAATTGTATTATTATTATTAATTTGGTAATAGAATTTCACGTTTTCATTGAATAAATTGATAGAAAACTGAATTATACTTCAGGGGCCTCATGAACAGGACCACAGTGGGGGGGGCAAAATGTACCGGGCCGGCCTCCTCAAAGGTCCCTGGTCCAGCAGATTTTTTTTTTCAAAGATAATAAAAAATAAATTAAAACAAAGGTATGTTTTCCGATGATTATTTCAATAAAGAAATCATCTTTATTGAAATAAATAAACAAAAGATGATCATAACACAAACAATGACCAATATGATCATGGGCTGTTCAAGATACCATTTGCGGACCCCTCGGGAGCATTATCCATTCCATCAACGACCGCAAACAAGAAGTCCTACTGTTGAACAGATCGCCAAACCAAAAATGGTTGTGTGAGACCAGGACCCCATTGGGCATTGGGTCAGTCATACAGATATTTAATCATTGAATCCACTTATAATACGATAGGTAGTTATTAAAATATCAAAAATGGAGGTAAACGGGTTGAGGCAATGAACCAGTTTAACAGTGAATTAGGACCAAACGTCTACAGCATATTACATAAGGAGCACGGCAGCGCTCCGAACACCAAGTCAACTATAATTGCATAGGCGGTTCTAACCTAAAATTTTGGGGCGGGGGAGGGCTTGATTCTTTTTGTGCCTGAATAACGTAGATACCTGTATAACCATAATATATTACTCGTATTTTTTCTCTTCATTTTATCTAGTGTGAAACCCGAAAAATTCTGGGGGAGGGGGAGTAAGCTCCCTGGTTTGAGAAAGCTTTGAGAACATAGCTATAATATTTGGATGGGCACTGTTTTGATTTGATTCCTCTTTGTGAATAACGACTTGGCCGGGAAGTTTTTACCGCAAAGTGGTTTTTTGGGGGGATTTATAAAATGTCAACATTAGTATGCGAACATTTTCAAGAAATAAAATTTAAATGCAATTTAATAATGAAATTAGTGTATCCACATGAAAAACTGGCTTTGGGTGGACTTAGACAGCCGTATTTTCAGTTGTTCACTTATCTTCTATGGCACAAATCTTTGCTAAACTCTTTCTTNCTGCCACGTAAACGTCTGAGTGCTATAAATATCTCAAATTCATGAGGATAAAAGTCCATGTGTTGACTGGATTTGAATCCTCGCCCTACTGTTTACCAGTCAGAGCAACTTACCACTCTGCCCCCAACCCATGAATTCTCAATGCTTATAAGCAAGGGAAAGTAATTGTGCTACAATAAAGTATGGCATTTAGAGCACTGCACTTACTGGCACACCTTAGTGTTTCGCTGACCTTTGATATGTTCATAATAATTCGTAATTCAGGTTATGTCAGTAATTTTTTTTTTTTTTCTAACAGTTTTTCTTCTTCTTCAACTTCACCCTTTCCCAATTCTATTTGGGTTTCGCGTTGCTTTCATTAATTCTACCATGCCACAACCTTCTGTTCGGTGCCTACTCTCTTTAGATGTAACGGATGATGTATAGTAAACCAGGAGATCAAGAGGCGACTTTTCATTGTCAACAAACAGAGCAAACCAGATTGTTTCAGAACAGACCAAGAAAACCAATCAATATTTTTCCCTCATTGTGGTTGGTCTGCCGAGCTTACTTGGTTATTATTCACTCTCTTTGATTTATACTTAGTAAAAAGCCAAAAGCTAAATAAATAAATTAGATGTAACTCTTTCCTGGTACGGTAACCCTAGCTTTCTTCTCACAGTATCCATAGAAACTGCGTAGAATTTAGCTTTTTGTTGATGATCTCTCATCATTCGTTTGAGTTTTTTTAAAAAGGCTGGATCACACCAAATCTTTTGTAGTTACACCGGATTAGGACCGTCGCGTCGCCTAATGAAGCTGGTGGCTTGCTCCTCTCGGTGGCTATATTTCTCGGCCTTCACTACCATGACTAAAAATTGGGTCGAGTTTGATTTAGACCAATTGACTCTCCTCTATCAATTAGTTATTACTAAAATATCTATTGATTATTGTTAACCATAAATGGCTGTTTAACTTTAACCCCCCTGATAGCTCATGGTGACCTTTGCAAGTCATGGATAATAAGATATTTATGATAAAATACTTCTAGATGTGTTAATTACATTCTCCATGGTACCTATAGGAGGCAACTATAAATTAACATGGCTTGATAGTGTATCTAGTGGTGAGACGGTCTGACTGGTAAACAGTAGGCGTGGATTCAAATCCAGTCAACACATGGACTTTTATGCTCATGAATTTGAGATATTTATAGCACTCAGACGTTTCCGTGGCAGAGTGTGCGTCACACTCGTCTTGTACCAAGAAGGTTCCCGGTTCGATTCCTGTTCAGGCCGAAAATGAGAATGTTATTGAAGAAATTGGTGTCTGTAAGATCCAAAGTGAAGAATACCAATACCAAGCCTCATATATTGGGGAAACTGAGAAAAATGAGGATGAAACTGACAAAAATGAGGATGTTATTGAAGAAAGTGGCGCCTGTAAGAGCCTGTAATGTAAGGAATGGCAAGCCTATTACATTGGGGAAACTGACAAAAATGAGGATGTTATTGAAGGAAATGGTGTCTGTAAGATCCAATGTAAAGAATGCTAAGATTGCCAAGCTTCTTAACTGAGACAAATGAGGATGTTATTGAAGAAAGTGGTGTCTGTAAGATCCAATGTAAAGAATGCTAAGATTGCCATCCTCTTAACTGAGACAAATGAGGATGTTATTGAAGAAAGTAGTGTCTGTTAGATCCAATATAAGGAATGCCAAGCCTCTTACATTGGGGAAACTGAGAAAAATGATGATGTTATTGAAGAAAGTGGTATCTATAAAATCCACTGTAAAGAATAGAAAGCCTCTTATTATTGGGTAATCTGGACATAGATTTAAAACACCACAGAGAGTGGGAAAAAGATAGTGTCAACCCTCATAACGGCCAGCACTTCATCAATGAGAAAAATACTTTACTTATAATTATCCACTTGAAGAAGATATAGGAAAAGAAAAGTATTAGAAGAACTGTATAGAAGAAGGACTCATGAATGTCAAAACCAATAAAACTCTGCCACTATCACACATGGGTTTCTTATTTTACTAGCTAAAAGAACATTCTTTTTAAAGAGCAGTAATGAAGACCGCTAACGGTGCCTTTGACTGCACCCAGTTTCGGGGCACAA
Organism: Pachypsylla venusta; assembly: GCA_012654025.1. Classification (NCBI taxonomy): domain Eukaryota; kingdom Metazoa; phylum Arthropoda; class Insecta; order Hemiptera; family Aphalaridae; genus Pachypsylla; species Pachypsylla venusta. The sequence goes on from CM022874.1 coordinate 40,231,385, forward strand.
TAAGACCCCAGATGGGACCTACATACCAAATTTCATCCAAATTGGTCGATGCTAAATGGCAAAAGTAACCATCACGGCGGACAAGCGGATTCTATTTATTTGATTTTTTTCTAGATACTTAGAGTACCTAGAAACTTAAAATATCAAATTTTGAGGGGGCTATTTTTTTACGATTCCAAAGGTTCATTTTTGATAATAATAAACCAAAACTCTTTACGTAGATTGTCCGCCGGTGCCATTCGCCATACTTCTTTTTCTATTTCCATTTCCACCATTTAATTATAATTGTAAAAGTTCATTCACTAAAGAATTATATAATAATAATAATAATGGGCTCTTTTCCCACTTAGCGTCGACCCATTATGATGAAATTTGTTATGTAGGGTCCCTACATACCAAATTTCATGAAAATCGGTCAACGGTAAGAGCAAAATTGACAATCATTTTGGACGGTGTTCAGGGTAAGGTCGGCCGACGCGTCGCGACGGACGAACGAAATTTTTTCAATTCGATTTTTGGATTCTGCATACCTTGAAACGTAAAATATTAAATTTTGAAAGGGATGTATATTTTTTTGGCCAGCAAAATAATAAACCCATCTGTCACATTGGCAGAGTTTTTTAATGCCTGTCGTCAGTCTTTTATATATAACAATCCCTTTTGTAATGCACAATGCGTAAGGTTATTTATGCATAACTGAATAGTAATGGAGTTAGGACAGAACCTCCTAAGGCAATATATCAATAGATATTTAGTTAGCTATTGATAAATTACTAATCTGAGACTCATGCACCGACCTACACCAACACCAGAGGACATTCATTTATTGTCATCATTTAGACTATTAGGAGCACAGTCCCCTGTGCAGATAGAAGATGTGACCTTGATAAGGCAAAGAGAAGGACATAGAAAGTTTTGACACACAAGTGTCCGAAGAATAAGAGTCCTGAACCCGAAGTTTAGCAGTGAATTCTCACACGCGGTTTTAAATTATTGTTTTACTGAGGTGTTGTCTATCATACGAGAACCATATAGATCAAAGAATCAGGTACAATCAGAGCCAACAAAACTTTTGGTTAACCAAAACTAGTTCCCAATGGATCACTGAGGTTAAGCAACGTCCAGCGTCCAGCGAGACTTTCCTTACTTGGTGACTACATAAATTCAAACCCTCGTGATGCTGGCTACAAAAAAATAAATAAAAATCCAGGCTGGGTGGGGTTTATCTGGGTATCTGTGGTTTGTGGCCCCTGAAATGACCTCACATGGGTTTATTATTTTACTAGCTAAAAAAAATCACGCCCCTCCCCTCTTTGGGGGGCATACATATAGACCCTAAATTTGACATACATACCAAATATCAAGTCTCTGGCTCTTACCATTCTCTTTTTAAACAAAAATACTGAAATTCAGTGCCTACAATGGTATATTCGTTTGCATTCAAAAATCGGGGCACAATAAGACCGCAGATGGGAAATATGTACCATTTCATCAAAATCGGTCAACGGTCTAAGTGGAAAAAACCGGCACACAAACGGATATTTTTTATTCGATTTTTGATTTCTGCGTACCTTGAAACTTAAAATATCGAATTATGAAAGGGGGATTCCAAAGGGTCATAATGACGGGATTCCAAAGGCACATTTTGACGGGATTTCAAAGGCTCATTATGACGGGATTCCAAAAGCTCATTATGACGAGATTCCAAAGACTCATTATGACCGAATTCCAAAAGCTCATTATGACGGGATTCCAAAGGCTCATTATGACGGGATTTCAAAGGCCCATTATTGAAGTGAATTTAAATGGAAATTCACTACGGTGGTCGCCACTGGATTGTCACATTTCTGATGCAGAATATCTACCTATTATGTGACCAGCACACAATGAATAATATGGGGATTACTCGAAAGGGGAATCCCGTGATGAGAAAAAAATATTCTATTCAATGTCCTTGCATGGTGTAATCATTTTGAGATCTCGCGTCTGCTCCGATTATTATAATATTAAATCTAAAGTGTGTGAATAAGAATCAGGATTATTAATGTGAATTTCACAATATTTATTACAAACATTTATAGCTCAGTGGCGGTTTAACACCCTGTCACACACGTCCTTGATTTCCAAGAAAGTGCACGCGGAGCAGCATTTTGCGGTCTCAAATATTGATCAATATTGAAATTTTGTGCACTGAAGGATAATTAAGATTTCTATCAATTTATTGAGGAGCGCGGCAGCGCTCCGCCCGCCAAGTCAAATACAATGAGCGTTGCATTCATTCAAGAGGTGAATATTACCAAATTCTGCAATCATCTTTTCTTGATAGAAATTAATTCATGCCATGACACACACACATACAAAGAGGATACTCTGCTGTCACCTAAATGCCTTAAATCCTGGAATATTATTGTAATTCCCCCAAAATCACGCTCAGCAAACAAAATCGCACTTAGCAATCAATCCACACTTAGGACGGAAATATTAAAAGTTATTTTTTGCAATAAAGAAAACAAATTTTGCCAATTTTTAGGTTTATTTTTTAACGAATCCTGTCCGGTGGTTTACTAATGGGAACTGGTAATGAAATCCCCAGTTCCCATGGCTCAGTGGTCACTGCACTAATCTTACACTCGGGAGAATTCTAGAAGGGGCAATAGTTTGTAACAGTGGTTTAAATGTTTCGGGGACTACTCAGCCTCGTGAGGACAAAGAGTAGCTATGGAGATAAATGCACATTAGTGACCCAGTGCCAGGATTGTAGGTAAAATAGAAAAATACAAAGGAATTGGATAATTGATTGTGATATTGGGAAAATCCTACAATGCTGTAGTGAGCACATAATTGTGACATAATAACACAAAGAAACAGCATTTATATTATTATCTATTATTAAAAAAATACACAGGAATTCCTGTGTATATACTCGTATGTCGTCCAAATATATAAACGCAGGATACAATATCCCTCCAAACCCCTACTTCCACCCCATCGTCCCTGTGGATCCGGCTCTGCCCAGTATTGAACAATATCTGAGCGATTAGAGAGAAAATTATAATTATGCCAACAGATTGCGTGCAAATAAAATATGCCAATAATAAATTTTGTTTTATTTTGAGATAAAGTCGGTGAGTACAAAAATAAATTAACTTCAATGTAAGATTGGTGACTATTTGTAATGGAAAACCAGAGGGGAAGTGGGCGGAACAGAGAGGTACACCAACGTCAATAACATTCCACATCGTCATAGTAGAACTATTGTTCAACCAGCCTGAGGTAGAACTGTTCTATTCATAATGTAGATCAGAGATCAGGAGAATGACAATCATCACCTACCTTACAAATGAAGAATTTTTTTTTTTTAATTACGTCTTTTTAACATCGATTGGTTATTCAAGACGGGGGTTTTACCCTCCATTCACTGGACACTTGCAAACCAGCTACCCACATTGACCTCACCCAGCCTGGGTTGGGCCGGAAAAATAGCCAGCATCACGAGACCGCGAACCCGCGTGGACACCCACATGGTACAACCTCGCCGGATGTTGCTTAACTTCAGTGATCTAACCGGAACTGGTGTACTGAACTTGCCATAAATGCTGGCTATAATATTATGTTTAAAGTAGTTGTAAGTAAGTGGGGGGATGCAGCGGTGTCGGTGGGCACTGTCGCATTCCACCACCCTATGCCATGTTCAGCCTATTAAGTGAGTGGGTGCGCACTGACCCTGTTAGGATATGTATATTTTATCCCTGTTTAGTACCAGTTACAGAATGAAGGCTTAACGTGTGTAACGTGAGGGGATGTGACTGTGACTTCGGGCGTTATCATATCCCTTTCACTCATTTCATGTAGCTATAACCCCTGACGAAATTCTATGCAGTGCCGGGGGTTATTAATAAAAAAATATAAAAAAAGGTACTTACCGGAATCTGCAAAAGACTTCCATTGTTGATGGTATTATAAGAGTAAAGAGGAACAACAGGCACTGAATTATTCTTCACTGTGATTGGTCCTTGTATGGGTGTTACATAATTATATTTATAGTTGTGTGGTGGAGACTCGTCCTCTTCTTCATCATCATAATAGTCCTCGAAGTCATCATCATAATCGATAATGGCATGCACAGATGTTTTACTTCCACTAGATCCTTCAATGCGTGTATATTGCGGTCTAGACGTTGTCGAAGATGTGTTCTGAGACTGCTGTGGAGGCACTCTCGTATTTTGTTGAGATGACTGTGGAGGCACTCTATTATTTTGTTGAGATGACTGTGGAGGCACTCTATTATTTTGTTGAGATGACTGTGAAGAGACTGGTTTGTTTGTTGTTGAAGGAACTAAATTTTTTTGAGGATATTGTTGAGAAGGTTCCTTAGAATTAGAAGATTGATATGGTGGCTGTTGGAGAATATTTCCCGTTGAGGGTACACTTTGTGGATAATATGATGCTGGATAAGTTTGTTGATGATATTGAGGTCCTACTAAAGAACTTCCAGGTAAATGATGATGTCCAATAGTTTGAGAATATCCTTGAGAAGGCGGAGATGTTGGTTTTTGGTAAGGTTCTATTCGGGGATGATTATAATTTTGAGATTGTCTATTTGGTGAATTGTATTCTTGATTGTATGAAGTCACTTGTGGCAATGAATTGATTGAATTTTGATGAATATCATAGTAGACATTGTTCAACGGAGGAGCTTGGTATAATGGAGATGGTGACATTGGTAGAAAAGGATTCACATTATAAGTAAAGTTTTGAAGATTCATTTTTTAAAATAGATAATTTTTAGACTAGGAAATTGGTAACTTGATTTCAATTAAGATTAATTTGTTGAGCAATTTTGTATTATTCGAAACTTGAGTGTTTTTATTTTTTTTAAATAAAAAATGTTTTACAATATTAGAGTCTTGAAAATGGATATGATTGATCATTTTCTAAAGATTGATGTTCTTGGCATTTTACGTTGGTATCTGACGGTACCTTGAAGATGGTATAACAAATAAGTAAGAATAAAAGGAGTTTCAAGGATTTTCTTCGACCAAATTTTGTCGCAGAACAACCGTATACTCTATTTTCTTTATTTTTATTCAAAATCTTTCCATCACATAGATATTATTAAAGAAGAAATGTATGATTTCGCCCTATAACCGTAATTGCTCCGCACTTTTTGAATTTTGAAACGGTGGTACGTATACGTGCTGATGGTACGTAGACGCGCAAACACGATTTCTCGGACGGACACAATTTTTTCTATACCCTTTTTTTGGTATCTAGTCATCCAAATTCGTTCAGAAAAGCAAAAAAATGACATCTAAATTTTTCACCAATGCAATAATTAATTTTGCTATAAATTTCATATGGGAGGATAAAGGAAAGAATATAAATACATAGTAAAATAACTCCGAAGTGATATTTTTGGGTATTACAAGAGATCTTTCTCCGACTTTTTCTTGAAGAGAAAGTGAACTAGGTTACAAAACATTAATCGAGGATATTTGGGTTGACCTCCTCACGGTCTCAGTTCACCTGAGCACCATCAGTGCTAAAATATACTGTAAGCTTCGTTCTGATTATTTCTACATTTGATTTTGCAAAAGCGAGATGAAAGGTATTAATATCAGAGAAAATAGAGAAGGCAACTGGAAACCACTCTATACATCAATACATTCTTGAGACAAAGTAGTCTACCCGAAATGGAGGACTACTGCAAACCAGTAGATTAATGATGATGAGTAAAATAAGTGTAACTCAAAATCCCTACGTGATGGAAAGCTTTTAATTGCACCATGCGCGGATATAGCCCTCTTGTTTGGGGGGGGGGGGGCAATATACCTATAATAGAAAATTTGGTATCGTATCCTAGAGGCCGGGGGTTTGAGTCCTGGGCAGTATTTTAATGCAATATTTATCGAGGTACGATACCTAATTTGTTAAAAGCGGTAAAGCTTATCACAAATACCTTTCATAAGGTATATTTGTGGTAAGCTTTACCGTATAAAAAAAAGTGCCATGACGGATGACAGAATTTTTGATGATTTTTTATTTACGTATTTCTATTTAGTCTCAGGATTGGGAATTATTTNAATACAAGGAACTATTAACTTATACGGGTTGTCTCATAATGGAGAAACAGAGCTCAATCTCTGGGGAACAGTCTCTAAATACAAGGAACTATTAACTTATACGGGTTGTCTCATAATGGAGAAACAGAGCTCAATCTCTGGGGAACAGTCTCTAAATACAAGGAACTATTAACTTATACGGGTTGTCTCATAATGGAGAAACAGAGCTCAATCTCTGGGGAACAGTCTCTAAATACAAGGAACTATTAACTTATACGGGTTGTCTCATAATGGAGAAACAGAGCTCAATCTCTGGGGAACAGTCTCTAAATACAAGGAACTATTAACTTATACGGGTTGTCTCATAATGGAGAAACAGAGCTCAATCTCTGGGGAACAGTCTCTAAATACAAGGAACTATTAACTTATACGGGTTGTCTCATAATGGAGAAACAGAGCTCAATCTCTGGGGAACAGTCTCTAAATACAAGGAACTATTAACTTATACGGGTTGTCTCATAATGGAGAAACAGAGCTCAATCTCTGGGGAACAGTCTCTAAATACAAGGAACTATTAACTTATACGGGTTGTCTCATAATGGAGAAACAGAGCTCAATCTCTGGGGAACAGTCTCTAAATACAAGGAACTATTAACTTATACGGGTTGTCTCATAATGGAGAAACAGAGCCCAATCTCTGGGGAACAGTCTCTAAATACAAGGAACTATTAACTTATACGGGTTTAATCACTGAAGTAGGGTTTAATAACTTGGCAAAGTGTCTCTCCCCCACTGATATAAAGCATTAAGTTAGTTTGACGTAGGGTTTTATAACTTAGAACTTGGCATCTCCCCGCCACTGATATGAAGTATCAAGTTAGGTTGAGTAGGGTTTTATAACTTATAACTTGGCAAAGTGTCTCCTGATAATCTGAGAGTCTATTTAGCCTCACCCAAAATAATTTACCAAGAACTCCATTTGGTCATTGAATCAACACGACCTTATTATTCAATCTGCAGATGTTCAAGCAATCAAACAGAGAGCGAACGCAGCGTTCTATCATTTAACCCTCGTCCTTGATTTAAAATTTTGATACCATACTTGAAATAATCACTTTTTGTTCGGTCACACAGAACTCACCAAAAATGTTCCACCTAATTTCAGCTACCCACCCAAGCACAAAAGGCCCAGCTGAGGCTAAGGTGCAGGGGCCCGGCTTTCACGGCCCCAAAGAGGAAATTAGCTCACGAATCAGCTACCCTCCATATTCAGGAGTCTCATTTATAGCCGTGTTTGGTTATTTATAGCCAAACACGTTGTATATATAATTCAATAGTATGAATTGAATATTAAATGTATTGATTCAACTCGAGCGAACAAAGAAGACCAAATATCAAACCGGTTGTAAATTGGATAATATATTCTAATGGTTCGCATGTTGATATATATGAATAATTGATTGTTTAGCCAAAACGGTAAGAGATATCGAAAAATGGATGGGAATGGACCACCCTCCCCGAAACCATAGAAAAATTATGAGAATTCAAAAATATTGAACCGTTCGAGTTACCGCCGATTATTCGAGTTACCGCCGATTTTTAAATTTTTGACCGACTTTAGGCGGTCATGGTCTGATATCTTATATATCGTCACGATAACATACCAACTCAAAGCGAAAATTTTTTAAGAGGCCTTTCAAGCTTTAATTTAGGTCATAGTTTGCAAAAAACTACCCAACTGTTTTCGGGTTAAGGCCGTTTTTCCGATTTTTTAAGGGAGATCATAAAATGCTATTAGTACGGGAACGGCCATGCCTCTAAGATGCCAAGCTAGAGGCCGTAGCGAAGCACGGCAATAAATAAAGATGATTTCTAGTAATAAATAAAGATAAAGTAATAAATAAAGATGATTTCACTGTAGAAAGCCATGTCCGAAAATGGTTCCCCCCCAAACTACAGAACCAGAAGGCTGAAAGAAAGAAAAGAAAAAACTTTGGGTTCGCATTTCGTGAGAAAATGAAATTTATGTAACTTTGGTTTTTACAAAAAGTGAAATTCAAATGATTCAGAATATCTTCCAACTTCCAGGCTCTCGGCTCTGTAGCTTGACAAGGAAGAATTTTCGAACATACATGACTTTATAGAGAGAAATCTATTTTGGTCTCTCTAAAATGTGGTAAACGGATTTACAATTACGAAGGCGGATCCAATAGTTCGTGGCCTAAAGCACGGTCCACACCTATGTTGTAAATGTTGCCCAACATTGATGTACAACATTGCAACACATGTGTGGACGTGTGGAGAAAATGTTGTACAACATGTTGCATGTTTCCAAAATGTTTCCAAAAATATGGAACATTTTAGAAACACATTGAAAGTGTGAACCGTGTACCGTGTCGGACAACATTGTAAGGTCCACACTTATGTTGCAAATGTTGTAGAACATGTTGCATGTTTCCAAAATGTTTCCAAAAATATGGAACATTTCAGAAACACATTGAAAGTGTGTACCGTGTCGGACAACATCGTAAGGTCTACACTTATGTTGCAAATGTTGTACAACATGTTGCATGTTTCCAAAATGTTTCCAAAAATATGGAACATTTCAGAAACCTTTTAGAAACACATTGAAAATGTGGACCGTGTACCGTGTCGGACAACATCGTAAGGTCCACACTTATGTTGCAAATGTTGTACAACATTTGCAACATAGGTAGGTGTGGACCCTGCTTAACCGAGATGGATGAGAAAAATAAAAACCTACTATGTCTTATTTTTCAACATAATCTCTTTCGAATAACTTCTCTATGCCTTAAAACAGCCGACTTGATCTCTTCATCACCCCCGATTTTTTTTTTTTTTTTTTTTACGAAGCTCATATTTTAGGACAGGTGATACCTATCTCTGTGAAGTCACACTCACGCGCAGTCTTTGCAATGAGGGCGGTGTGTACAGGTTCGTTCTCATGAAGGACCCCAACACATCGTAAAAATGTACTTGGAGCCGAAACAAAGATCTTCTTCTCCTTCTTTAACTTCATCCTTTCCCATTTCTATTTGAGCTTGACGTAGCTTTCTTCATTCTACCATGATACAACCTTATGCTCTGTGCCTACTCGCTTTAGCTGTACCCTTTTCCTGACATGGTATCCCCACTTTCTTTTCACAGTATCAATGCGTAACTAGTAACTGCAATTTCCTGATGCCTTTGTATCCAGTGGCGGATTTAAACTTTTGCCGCCCCTATTTTAACAAGAAATGGGACTTCGCTGCAGTATGCCTTGAAAATTTCAATTACCGCCCATATTTTGCCGCCCCTAAATTCTGCCGCCCTGGACCATGGGCCTATGTTGCTTATACGGTAAATCCGCCACTGTTTGTATCTTGATTTTGAAACAGAGTACTTTTAGAGGGTGGATATACCCTTCCTAACGCCAAACTTTCTGTATTTACACGGACTTAGGACCGCCACCTAATGAAGCTGTCTTGCTCCCTCTCGCGGAGCCTAAACAAAGATGACCTGTCAAAATTAAAAGAATCAAAATATTTTTGGATAATTTTACATCGTATTATCATTAGATACAACAATCAAGGCCGTTCCCAAGGGGTTTAATGGGGTCCAGACCCTCCCCCCCCCCGAAATTTCAATTTTTTNTAGGACCCCGACAACAATAATCAATAACCCTTCGTTTGTCGTGCCACAAATTTTTGGAACCGCCCATTTATGTTATACCCTTAAATTTGTGTTTAATTAATAATTAATCTAAGTAACGATCTTAATTAGACATCTTATACAAAATTTCAACCATCTTATGTTCAACAGATTTGAAACCATTTTGTTTTCTTTTCTGCCTCCTGTTAAATCAAAATACTTCATACATAATTAGATATAAATAATAAAAAAAAATCTTATTCTCAATCAATTACCCTAAATTAATTAACAAATAAAATTAGATACCTACTGTTCAATACAATTTAATACATTTAAACATTAATAATAGTAGAATAATTAATTTAATAAAATCTGTCAATAAATTAAATAATTAATTAATAAGGAAATAATAATTAAGTAAACATGTTAAGAGATATACCTATTTTTTATTTAAAAAAGTATCGATTAATAAACGCACTTGCTCAATGAGACACCTTTGTTCGAGCGAAAAATTCCAATTTTTTTTTAAAGATGTAGCGTAAATTTATAGAAAATTTAAATAATTAAAAAATATATACATAAATAAAAAAATTGATAAAAAATAAATGTTTAATTAAGGAATGTCAAATATGATTTTTCATCCTTTTATTTACATATTTGGTGCTGTATTGTATTTTATTTTTAAAACCTAATTACAAAAATTAATATTAAAAAAAAAAATCGTTAATTTTTATTATATTAAATATATTTTCCAAAAAAAAATAATAAATCGTGCGACACTATCTAAATTCTAAAAATAAAATCGAAATTGAGGCAAACGATTTAGGAAGAACCAACTGGTTAAACTAATTCGAATATGATCAACCTCAACGCTGAAATGGTTGAGGACCTGCTCCGTAGTAAATTTGACTAATGAAGTCGCGTGCTTTATGAATGGTTGGGTGGGAGAATGGGAACCAAAAGATAGTCGTAAGATAGTTAATTATTGGTTATTGGATATTTTTACATGATACCTACTTTATTATTGTTATGATTATGATTGTAAAAATGTGATAGATATGTAATTAAATTACCAAGTAGGTACTTAAACTTTTTATGCCAATCTAATACAAGATACAAGCTTCTGGAAATTAGAGGACAATGCAGGCATGGCCGTAGAAAAAAAAATATGGTCCCGGCAAAAAATACGGTACCCCCTAATTTTCAAGTACTTACTTACTTTCCGTTTCCATTACTTTGAGTGATGGTGGTGGAAGGGTTGACTTGCATATTATGTTGCTCTTAGGACGCTGGACTAGATGGTGATAATTTTGGCACCTTCTATGCCCTCTAATACTAAAAATTCTTTGGGTTGGCTGGGCTTTAACCCACGCCCTACTGTTTACCAGTCGCACTGCCTAATGAAAATTTTCAGCTAAAATTATTGTATGATTACACCGGTTTCCTAAGAAACCTTCGGGATTCCCTTGTTTTCCCGCTGCTCTCGTCACCTTCCCCCGCTCTCGTCAGGCCTGAATAACTATACTTTTTACTTTCCTTATCCTTTAAAAAGGAAAGTATTGCAATGGGCTGAAATTTTGATGTCAATGCCAAAACTCATTTTTAAGACCTCATAGCCCAAATATACAGGGTTTGCACTTTCTAGTTGTCCCCTAGGATTTAAATGTAACTTTCGACTTATGGCTGGCCTATCCTCCCAATATGTCACAAAATAGAAATAATAGTGATTTTTGGTGTAATTTCTAACGAGGATTCCAATGAAACCACTAAATTGGACCTACGGTTCTGGGCTTAGATCCAATATAGTGGACTAAATAAAATTCTTTCATAGGATAATGGTTAATACTTTTGATAATTTGGGGAAAAATGTTTGTAGAAACCTACTTTTTTAAGATTATAATTTCCTCAACTATCAGAAACTGTGCTGCCTAGAAAGACAATGACGTACATACCTAGTAATATGAAGGGCGTGGGTTCGATTCATCTAAATGCATGGATTTTTAGTGGATTTTATATCTCCTGTTTTTCGTTTGATGAAATCCTGTTTAATCAAAGTGAATTGAAGCAGTCTTGCTTGCTAGGCAAGTAAGGACACTTGTCTCTTGAAGTCGAGATTGGAAGTTCGATTCCCACCCGATGTGGATATTCCTCAGAAGGAGGAATAAATTCTCAGATCGACTGTTTTTTTTTATTTTCATCCTTTTTTTTTAGTAGTCCCTCCATCCACCTCTAGTGGGCGATTGAAAGGGGGCACCTGCTTGCGTTTGCTTCAATCCCCCGGGATCGTCGTGTCTCGTGAAAATTTTTTCATCCCATATCTTCTTCTCTCTTCGGTTTACATGTAAAATCCTATGGGACTACTAGAAAGTGCAAACCCTGTATGTATCCTATAATGTATTACAGATTATCAATTTACCTACCATGAACATTGTTATGGAAATTAATTTAAATTTCAGCCCAATTTGGAGCCCTGGACCGTGTGTTCGATGAATATTTTTTTTATATAATTTTGAATTTCCCGCATTTTTACTCTGTGCTCCATTACTTCTGTGGTTTTCTTCGAAAACGTTTGGCAACATCGAGATTTTTCTTCTTAGTAGAAACAACAATATAATGTTACAGATCCCGGATCCTATTTGGAGATACACAATATCTACTGAGAACATCACACTACTTTCCTCATCTAATATGTCTAAAAACTCTGCCAATGTAATTCTGTCAGTATTGAGTTGTACTGCGACTCATAATTATAATATTTGATCATCTGGTCACACAGAGGGAGAAATATAAGAAAGAACAATCTGGCAACAATGTCACCCCGAGAACCCACAAATTATGTCACAGAGGTGATTTTTCTCTCTGAACAGAAATACTGTAAAGAGATGTTTGACCAAGGCCGTACCCAGGGGGGTCAGGTGGCCAGACCCCCCCCGAAATTTCAATCGTTTTTTTTTAATGAAAATTTCTACTTTGCACGTGACCTATAATATTAAAAAAACAGCAGCAACAACAACATAAACAACAACAAAAACAGCATCACCTTCCATCATTATCATTTTCAGGTGTTAGTCCTGGCTTGGCTGTCAATGATTCGCCCCCCCCCCTTATTTGACTATTCTGTAATGTCTCACCCTGTATATGCTTGGTCTTGAAACTTCTTGTATCACTCTGTATGAAATATCATTCATTTGGCTTCGGGGGGAAATTCTCATTGAATTTCCTATTCTACTAATTCTTAACTGAGTCCTGATTTATATTGTCACTAGTGTGAACCTTGAAGTTTGAGTTTTTTTTTTTTTATTAAATCTCAGCTTACTGTATTCAAATCAGAATACAAACCAATAATAATGACAATAATGGTAACATTCCCAGTGGCGATTTAACGCTAAGGTTGCAAGAATGCATGACCCCCAAAAATAACCAGAGAGGGAGGAAAAAATCTGGAGACTGGAGACTATAATGTTTTGTTAGTTTGTCAATTGTATGTATTGGATTTTTTTTTTTTTTTTTTTTTGAGGATTTGAGGAAAATTTGGGTAATTTACCGCTTTTAGGCGATTTTCAGATCGTGTCTGAAAAGTAAACGACAAATGATTCCGTTCATAAGACATATTTTTTTCTCACACACACGGACCAATGGATGACCAAACTCGAGATTTGGGATCCAAAGATGTCAAAAATAGTTTTGGCATTGAATTCTTCCACTTCTGAACACTGGAAACCGTTCGCTATAAGTGGTACTTGTACCACTGACGGATTTTGATGAAATTTGATATGTGGGGTCTGATTGTGCCTCAAAATCCCTGTCAGTCACATTTTTATAGGGGGTTCCTAACTAAAATTTTAGAATGGAACTCTGTATAATATATGTGACGGAGAGCACACTCGGACTTTCGGAGCACACTCGGACATGAATTGGGACCTACATACCAAACTATAATAGAAATCGATCAAAGCTAAGAGTTTGCCTCTTAGTTAAGTTCAAGGCATGCGGTAAACAGAGGGTGCCAGGGCGGCGAACTCGCTTTACAATCGACTTTTGGATTCGGCGCATCTTTGAATGTAAAATATCAAATTTTGAGGGGAGGGGGGGATTTTTTTCGTTACTATTCCAAATTTCATTATTGAAGATAATGAACAAAATCTGTTGTGAAAATGATCAATCGGCTTTTCTTATCTACACGATCATTCAACTATATATCCAAGAATATAATAAATGTCCATACCAAATTTCATCAAAATCAGATAAGGTGTTCGAGAGTTCTCGTGGTACAAAAAGGGAACGCTTCCCCTAAATGCCTTAATTCTGTGTAATATATAGGTCCTAAAATTTAAATACGAAGGCCATTTGACGTGTTTTTATATCAATGACATCACAATTCCTGGAATATTGACTTTATTCTGAAATTATTGAATGTTAAAAATTATGAGACAGTGAATCAGTCAGTACCTATAGCAAATGAGATTCAGTGAATCAGTCAGTATAGCAAATGGGATTCAGTGAATCAGCATAGCAACTAATAGTCAGTGAATCCAGCGTCTATGGCACGTTGAATACAATAGTTCCCGTTAGATCACTGAAGTTAAGCAACGTCCAGCGAGGTTGTACCATGTGGTTGTCCGCGTGGGTTCGCTCCCTCGTGATGCTGGGTTTTTTTCGGCCCAACCCAGGTTGGGTGAGGTCAATGTGGGTAGCTGGTTTGCAAGTTTCCAGCGAATGGAGGGTAAAATCCCCGTCTTGAATGACCATTGACCAATAGATATTAAAGAGACGTTAAGCCAAAATTAAAAAATAAAAAAAATAGTCAGTGAATCATTCAGTCAGTACAGCAACTGGGCTTTGTGTTTTATAAGTAATATAGATTGTCACGTATTACAGATTGCCGAGCGTGCCTAAAACCAATAAGACTTTTGCAACAACTTTCATTGCCCACATCTGCCAGCAGTAGTAGCCCGAACAGTGAATTCTCAGAACCAAGCTCCGAACGTAATGTACTCCCGATATCCAATTGGTTCTAATATCAGATTTATCAAGAATATTAATAAGACACTGAAGTTCAGGGGTTGTCAAACTGCCATACTCTGGAGGTTAAACAATGACATTGATACTTGGGACAGGTGTACGTTACGAGGACATAGGTGGTTTTAGGGGTGGGGCCCCAAAAAATTTCGGGTCTTACACTTTTTTTTACACAAAATATTACCATAAAATATTGCAGACCTTCCATCCACCCTTGGTGGGCGATTGAAAGGAGGCACCTGCTGGACTTCGCCTCAATCGGATCTTACACTAGATTATATTATTATAGATTATCTCAAAAATTATAGATTATCTATTATCACTACCATAATCATCATAGTTATTATCATCACCATAATCATCATCATTACCATAATCATTATCATAAGCATAATCATCCATCCATTACTCTCATCTTCTATTATCACTACCATAATCATCATGGTTATTACCATCACCATAATCATCATCATCATTACCATAATCATTATCATCACCATAATCATCATCATTACCATAATCATTATCATCAGCATAATCATCCATCCATTACTCTCATATTCTATTATCACTACCATAATCATCATCATTACCATAATCATTATCATCACCATAATCATCCATCCATTACTCTCATCTTCTATTATCACTACCATAATCAGCATAGTTATTACCATCACCATAATCATTATCATCACCATATTCATCCTCATCCATTACTCTCATCTTCCACTGACTGAATTATATATTTAATTCAGTCTTTAGATGAGAGTCAACCACATTTATTTCACATCCATATATCAGCATCATTAATTAATTAATAACAAAAAAAAAAAATTAAGGGAACATAGTCAAATATCTTGGAAACCGTTAGAGATAGGAAGAAAACGCTCTATACAAGCCCTCCTTATTTTTAGACGGGAAATTTAATGGTTACTTTGAAATTTTTCTCCAAGGTCATCTCCAAGGTTATTTTAAGGTTAATTTTTGACTGTGGTATAGAAACTTGACTGGTGTGCTAAAAATATTTTTTGCTAATTTTTTTATCGATTTGACTTACAGTTTTTGAGATAATTTTCACCTTGACGTGCTTCACATGTTACATATCTCTTACTCAGAGCACGTCAAGGACAAAATTATCTTGAAAACTGTAGGTAAGCAAAATCGGAAAAAAATTTAAGCAAAAAGTAAAAACCTTGAAATAGCTCTGAACGCGACCCTGGAAAAAGATTTGAAGGTAGCCATAAAATTTCCCCTTAAAAAATATGGGGAGTTTGTATGAAACGTTTTCTTCCTGTCTTCAACAGTTTCCGAGATATTTGACTATTTCCTTTGAAATGACTCACACTCTATGGTATGTTGTTCAGGCAGAGATAAAAATCAAGCCCACCAAAATTTTAGACTAGAACCGTCTACATACGAAGGTCATCTGGCCCCTGGACATAATGGGAATCGTTTTTCCTAACCCGTACCCACAGCAATTAATGTTTGCGAGTTTAAGGCGTGAACGTAGAAAAAATCCAGAAAATCACGGCACTAATGCGCGGAGGGGGTACATTTCCAGAGCCAAGTATATTAAGCAAAGTGACTTTCATTTGAGCTCTAGTATGCGTGGTTAATATCATTACATGTTACATCCAGAGTCGTAGAAACTAAAAATAAAAGTGAGGTAAATGCTGCGTACAACCATAAAAAGGAAATTTGGGCTGAAATTTTTGATGTTGATTTTTTAATGCCAAAACAAATTAGGAGGTTCCCAGAGGAAAAATATCAAATTTCAGCCATTGGTCAGTGTGTGTGTGTTTATATGTCATTTTTTGATTCTTTAGAAAATCAAATTTTGAGGAGAAGGCGGATTTTTTTTTTTTTTTTTTTTTTTTTTTTTTTTTTGTGATTGATTCAAAATTTGAATTATTGAAAATTTCAAAATTCTGTCAACTGAATTCAGGAAAATATTCTCGCAAAGGAGTAAAGAATGGAGTTTTGGTATTTTTGATACATGTCATAGGAGGGGCGTACTGGGCAACCGGGCAACCGGGCAAATACCCTGTGGGTCCCCGGTGCATAGGGGCCCTTCGGGGGAGGGACCAAAAATATGAAAGAAAAATATATGCGAGAAAAAATATGTGGGCCCTAAGGGACCCCGGTTCATTATGGGGCATTATCACGAAAGAAAAATACAGGAAAAAAATGTGTGAGAAAAAATATGTGGGCCCCCGGTTTATCGTGGGGCATTATTATGAAAGAAAAATACAGTAAAATATGTGTGAGAAAAAATATGTGGGCCCCAATGAGCCCCCGGTTTATCGTGGGGCATTATTATGAAAGAAAAATCCATGTAAAATATGTGTGGGAAAAAAATATGTGGGCCCAGATGGGTTTCTGACTCATCGGGGGCAAAAATATAAAAGAAAAATACATGTAAAATATGTGTGAAAAAAATTTCTGTGCCCCTATGGTCCCTGGCGCGCTGGGGGCCCCTAATTATTATTTATTTCTATTGATTTTTGATTCATAACTTCCCAGTTTTACACTGTTCGGCCTCGAAATACACGCCCCTTATATAAACCTTAACGTGGGGCCCTTCTTCCAATACCCCAATTTAGTATTTCAGAATTAATTTATGCTTAAATACCAACACTTGTATAATAATAATAATAGTCCTTATTTATACTGCTCGAATAGGACTGAAAAATTCCTTTACAGCGACAGTTTTTTGGATGCTATTATTATGTAGTAAATATCTCAAATTCATGAGGATAAAATTCTATGGGTTGGCTGTCTTTGAAACCACGTCCTACTGTTTACCAGTCAGAGCGACTTAACATCTATTGGTCATTCAAGACGCGGGTTTTACCCTCCATTTGCTGAAAACTTGCAAACCAGCTACCCACATTGACCTCACCCAGCCTGGGTTGGGCCGGAAAAAAGCCAGCATCACGAGGGCGCGAACCCACGTGGACACCCACAAGGTATACAACCTCGCTGGACGTTGCTTACCTCCAATGATCTAACGGGAACTGGTGTATCTAACTTGCCATAGACGTTGGCTTCAACCCATTATAATATGAACAATTGAACATATTAAAATATCTACTGAAAGATAGTGATTACTTCAAAAAGTTAGATATTTAGGAGTAAAGTATGACATGACCCCTCTATGTTAACTTTTAGCATTAAAAAATAAAGGGTACGGAAAACCGTACTAAACTTTATCTTCTTTTATTCTAGAAATTTGTCAGGCTGCGGATGATGTCGCAAGTATTTGATAACCTTTGACAACCTTCAGTTGTTCTCTCAGTTCCCTAGGGAAAATTATATTTTAATTACTGGCAGCCTTCGGCTGTTGTCGCAACTCTATAATGGAAAGAAAATATTTGAAATACCTTTGACAACCTTTGCTATTGTCCCAGAGAAAATATTATTTTAATATGATATTTTACAAGCAGTTTTTGGTTTGGTGCCATAAGTGACCCCCAGATGAAGATAGCCCCATGAAATTTGTCGATGATATGTTACAAACAGTTTCTTTTTTAAATTTCATCAAAATTGGAGCTCTATTGTGACTTTTAGAGAGGTGACCCTATTTTCTGGTCTGGTGCCATAAAGGGCCCTCAGATGAAGATAGCCCCATGAGTACCGAAATTTGTCGATGATATATTACAAACAGTTTCTGTTTTAAAGTCCATCAAAATTGGAGCTCTATTGCCATTTTTAGAGAGGTGACCCCAATTTTCGGTTTGGTGCCATAAAGGACCCCCAGATGAAGATAGCCCCATGAGTCCAAAATTGGAGCTCTATTGTGGCTTCTAGAGAGGTGACCCTAATTTCCGGTTTGGTGCCTCAAAGGGAGCCCAGATGAAGATAGCCCCATGAGTCCCAAAATTATCGATAATAAATCACAAAGAGTGTCTGTTTCAAATTTCATCAAAATCGGGCGTGCCGTTTGGGGTCTAGAGGGTCACCCTAAAATGACCCCTTTTGACCCATAAATGGACCCCAGAAGGTGCTATCTCCAATGTTAAGGTTTTGGCTGGAATTATGGCCTCAAGGAATATTGTGGCCAAATATCATCAAGATCGGACAAATAATAAAAGCTGTAGACGCGCAAACACGATTTTTGCGGACGAACGGAAACACATTTTTTTCTAGACCCGTTTTTTGGTATCTAGTCGTCATAATTTGTCTAATAAACATAAAGATAAAGTAAATAATACAAAATTTAAAATGTTGTATGTTATCCTCGTCATGAGATTTTGACCACATAATAATACGAATTGGACTTGCTGGTGACTGAACAAGACCCTTAATGGACTTAGTAAGGCAGTATAATAAGTCTATTATTATTAAATTGGTACCGTTATTTTATTTGACTCCTCTTGATTTTTTTATTTATCTCCAATCCCCTTTTACCCTAACATGCGATTATTTCAAATTAAAATTGATAACTGGCCCATTTATTTTTTTCAAAAGGTTTGGTTAACCATAATATTACCCTTGTGGGTGGCCATTATGGTGCCACACCTCAGCTTCTTATATAAAATATAAATAAAAAAAAAACTGAAGTTTAACTTTCAAGGACAGCAAGCTGGCAACATGCGGATGTAGTCAGTTCCATTCAACCCAATCATACGATTTCCATAAGCTATACAATTTAGAGCACTTTTTATGTTTTATATTAGATTCAGTGGCGTAGTCTCACGAATGGCAACCTGGCAACATGCGGATGTAGTCAGTTCCATTCAACCCAATCATAAGATTTCCACAAGCTATACAATTTAGAGCACTTTTCATGTTTTATATTAGATTCAGTGGTGTAGTCACGGATAGCAAGCTGGCAACATGCGGATGTAGTCAGTTCCATTCAACCCAATTATAAGATTTCCACGAGCTATACAATTTAGAGCACTTTTTATGTTTTAGATTGAGTGGTGTACTCGCGGCTAGCAAGCTGGCAATATGCGGATGTAGTCAGTTCCATTCAACCCAATCATACGATTTCCACAAGCTATACAATTTAGAGCACTTTTTATGTTTTATATTAGATTCAGTCGAAAATCGAAAGTTGACACCGTGTTTTGTTAGTTCTGGATCACCCTGTATAAAATCCAAAGTGTCGAAAAACTGCATCAAACATTAAGATTTTTTTAAAGGTATAACATAAAAATACATTTTTTTTTAATTTCGTTATCCTATTAAAAGGAAAGTAGGTAGTGTAATGGGCTGAAATTTTCGATGTCGAGTTTTCAATGCAAAAACAGGCTTTAGGGTCCCCAGAGCCCAAATCTCAAGTTTCAGCCATTGGTCAGTGTGTATGTGTCTGTCTGTCTGCGAACAATATATCTCAAGAACGCCAAGTGCTAGAGACTTGAAATTTGGTACGTATGTCAGGTTTATGCCATGAATGGCAAAATAAGTGGTGGTGGAAATCGAATATACCGTTGGCGGTTTTATGCCGCTTTTTAGCGGCATAAATTGAAAAATACAACTTAGGCTGAAGTGTAATATATTGTTGGCCGCTAATTAGAGGTTGAAGACCGCTTTTTGGCGGTTCCGCCTAAAACCAGAATAGAAAGAGCTAGAAGGAGCGAGGCCGCTTTTTAGCGGCATAAATTGAAGAATAAAACTTTGGTTGAAGTGTAATATATTGTTGGCCGATAATTAGCGGTTAAAGGCCGAAAGGCCGCTTTTTGGCAGTTCCGCCTAAAAGCAGAATGGAAAGAACTAGAACTTGAAATTTGGTAGCATTTCATTTATAGATAAGGAAAGTCGTGTGATGTTCACACCAGATTTTTGTGAAAATTCGAAATTTGTGAGAAAAGTCAGTGTTAATACATAAAATCACGTCCACTATACAGTAGTATATGACTTACCCCAAATAGCAGCTTCATACCAAATTTCATCAAAATCGGTCAACGTATGTAGCAAATATGTCCCTCATGGCGTATAATGTTCGGTTTATTCGATTTTCAGTTCATCCGAATTTTTAAAAGTAAGATATCAAGTTATGGGGAGGAGGGGTTATTTTCTTTTTCGTGACGACTGCAATGGTTCATTTTAGAAAATAATAAATCAAAACTACAAAACATTAAATTACAGTATTCAGCAAATGTAATTTAAATGTATATTACTTTGTCTAATTATGTCACAATGTTTGGCTGAGATACTCCCAAACACAACCAGACCAAGTGGAAAATTCGAAAAAACATTTTTCGAAATTTTCGACCCGTCCGGAATTCGAAGCCGTAATCTCCTTGGTACAAGCCGAGTATGATGCACATTCCTCCACAGAGATGTACAAACTGAATACTAGAAATCTCATGTGTTGCAGCCCAAACGTTGTTTGTTGAGCAACGTTTCGGTCAAAGAATGTATAATTTCATGCAAAAATGCAATAAAAAGTAGATTTTTTTTTTGGTTCAACATCCCTTTAACATTTATTGGTCATTCAAGAGAGGGCGGGGGTTTCACCTTTCATTCGCTGGAAACTTGCAAATCAGCTACCCACATTGACCTCACCCAGCCTGGGTTGGACCGGAAAAATAGCCAGCATCACGTGGGCACGAATCCACGAGGACACCCACATGGTACAACCTCGCTGGACATTGCTTAACTTCAGTGATCTAACGGGAACTGGTGTATTCAGCATGCCATAGACTCTGGCTAAGTAGAAGTTTACATTTGAAAGTCTAAAAGTTGACACCGTTACTCTTGTTGAACACGGTGACAAATATCGACATAAGAAGTACGTCGCGTCGTCCTGCACGTACGCCAGGTTATCTCACAATAATATGACACAAATAAGTGACACCATGGCCTTTGACGTGTGAAGGTACGTGTTGAATAACGAAGTCACGTGGGATCTATTGTAATATAATCCAACGCGATTTGCGATAAAAATCTATGACGCTAATAATTTAGATTAAGATTCGATCTAGATGTATCTTTAATTGAAATCTACATTATACAGGGTAAACCATAGCAAATTGAACAGAAAGTGAAAAAATCTTGCTTAAAACACACGTGACCTATATTTTCGGAAAAGAGCACGCGGGGCAGCATTATTCGGCCCCCAATTGTTGATCATTTCTTCTTATATTGAGTCGAAATTTGTACACTGAAGGATAGTTAAGTTTTCTATAAATTTATTCAATGAAAACGTGAAAATCTATTACCAAATTAATAATAATAATATTTTCAGATGTAAAGAAAATATGATAAAAAAGAGAGAAGAGAATATGGCAGACATATGAAAGAAGAAACCGTAAACCGAAAGTCCACATTCGATTGGATAGAACGAGGAGAAATTAAGGGAGAAACAGAGGCATTAATAATGGCGGCACAAGATCAAGCTATAACAACAAAGTACGAAAATATACAAAGAACAGATCGACAGTAGATGCAGATTGTGTAAACAATATGACGAAACTATCAGACACATAATATCCGGATGTCCTGTATTGGCAAAAAATGAATACCTAGAGAGGCACAACAAAGTGGCCAAGAACCTCCAGTAGCAGACTCGTGGTATAAACATGAACCTAAACCAATAGAAAGAAAAGAAGATGAAAATGTTGTCATACTATGGGATCAGCAGATAAAACGATCCATGCAAATAAACCCGACATTGTGATCAAAGATTTAGTTTAAAAAGTGCGCCTTATCGTAGATGTCGCTATTCCATTTGACAGCAACATAATAGAAAAAGAATCAGAAAAGAAACTAAAGTATAAAGACTTGCAGATAGAAATACAGAAAATGTGGGGAATGAAGACTGAAATTATACCAGTTATATCTGTCAACTAAAATACTGTAATTCTGTGCAATCTATAGATCTTAAAATTTACGAAGAACATTCGACGCGTTTTTATATCAATCACAGATTCCTGGAATTGACTTGATTCTAATTCCCTAAAAAATTAAATATGACAGCAAATTATGGGGTATTATGGAGATCAGAATCTAACATGATAGGTATAGACTCTATGTTAGGATAAAAATTTCATTATTCAGTCACACCGAACACTTTATACTCCACGGCACTGTTTTTTCAACTTCATCCCTGATGGAGACGTAAGTCTATTGGTTTTGACATAAAAATTGTGGGTAGAAAATAGATCGCTCAAGGGTGTTAGAGGAACTTTGAGATATACCTATGTAGCATGAATTGTTAAGATCAAATTGGTAGATACCGATCTGGTGTCTTTTGTATTGGCAGGTAAAAATAGATTAAATTATTTGAACACAAATCGGGTTTCAATAGAATTAATAAATCGAGATCTTTATAAAAGAGCTTGTACTTATAAAACACAAAGTCCAGTTTGTATAATGACTGTCAATAAATCGAGATCTTTATAAAAGAGCTTGTACTTATAAAACACAAAGTCCAGTTTGTATAATGACAGTCAATAAATCGAGATCTTTATAAAAGAGCTTGTACTTATAAAACACAAAGTCCAGTTTGTATAATGACAGTCAATAAATCGAGATCTTTATAAAAGAGCTTGTACTTATAAAACACAAAGTCCAGTTTGTATAATGACAGTCAATAAATCGAGATCTTTATAAAAGAGCTTGTACTTATAAAACACAAAGTCCAGTTTGTATAATGACTGTCAATAAATCGAGATCTTTATAAAAGAGCTTGTACTTATAAAACACAAAGTCCAGTTTGTATAATGACAGTCAATAAATCGAGATCTTTATAAAAGAGCTTGTACTTATAAAACACAAAGTCCAGTTTGTATAATGACAGTCAATAAATCGAGATCTTTATAAAAGAGCTTGTACTTATAAAACACAAAGTCCAGTTTGTATAATGACAGTCAATAAATCGAGATCTTTATAAAAGAGCTTGTACTTATAAAACACAAAGTCCAGTTTGTATAATGACAGTCAATAAATCGAGATCTTTATAAAAGAGCTTGTACTTATAAAACACAAAGTCCAGTTTGTATAATGACTGTCAATAAATCGAGAACTTTATGAAAGAGCTTGTACTTATAAAACACAAAGTCCAGTTTGTATAATGACTGTCAATAAATCGAGATCTTTATAAAAGAGCTTGTACTTATAAAACACAAAGTCCAGTTTGTATAATGACAGTCAATAAATCGAGATCTTTATAAAAGAGCATGTACTTATAAAACACAAAGTCCAGTTTGTATAATGACTGTCAATAAATCGAGAACTTTATGAAAGAGCTTGTACTTATAAAACACAAAGTCCAGTTTGTATAATGACTGTCAATAAATCGAGATCTTTATAAAAAAGCTTCTGCTTATAAAACACAAAGTCCAGTTTGTATAATGACTGTTAATAAATCGAGACACTAAATCGTAGTTTTTTATGGCAGAGATTTCAAATATGCCATCAAAATTTTAAAAAACAAAAACAAAATGGGGAAAACCTGAGAAGTGATTAACTTTTTTTTGTCTGTCCTCAAAAATGATTCGACTTATGGAAAGAGCATCTCGTTCTAAGACTTGTGCAAAAAAAAGTTGAAAAATCAAACAAAATATTTGATTCCCATGTTAAGAGGAAATTACGAAAATAGTCCGATTACGATAAAATTTTAGAAATAAGATCCAATTAAGGTCCTGGACACAACTGACAATTTAGAATTTCGAAAAAAGAGCGTGAACCAAAATGACAGCCTTCCGAAGTCCAAAAAATGTTCGATTAAAAGTATTTTTTTCTCGTTAGATTTTTTAGTCGTTTTTTTTCTTGTTATGGCAGTAGGTATAAAAAATGGAATTGTGAGATCAGATTTTTTAAAAGGATATCATAAAATAAAGAAAAAACACTTGTGAATTTTCATATTTCCTAGAATATTTTCTGATGAACATGATATTGTGCTTGTTTAGAAGACGTTTTTTTCCGATTATTTTTTTTTTAATCTAAGTTAAGATTACATTTTCCATGCACAGGTACTCTTAAAATCAATTTAAACCGGGAAAGAGAAATGTATTGAATCGAACATTTTTTTGACTTTGGAAGGCTGCCATTTTGGTTCACGCTCTTTTTTAGAAATTCTAATTTGACAGATGTGTCCAGGATCTTAATTGGAGATTATTTCTAAAATTTTATCGTAATCGGACCATATTCGTGGTTCTCTCTCAACATGAGAATTCATTTTTTTGTTCGATTTTTCAATTTTTTTTACACAAAATTTTTTAGAAAGAGACGATCTTTTCATAAGTCAAATTATTTTTGAGAATAGACAAAAAAAATAATTACTTTTCAAGTTTTCCCCCATTTTTCTTTTGTTTTTTAAAATTTTGATGGCATATTTGAAATCACCGCCATCAAAAACTATGATTTAGTGTCCATCTTCTTTTTGTACGGTCACACAGAACCCACCAAGCCACGTCGAAAGTTGTCCAAAAATGACCTTCTCCGCCCTGTATCTCGGCTACGTTTTGTCTGGCTCACCAAAAAATTTCGGAAAAAAATGTTCCATTTGATCTCAGCTACCCACCAAATTCAGGGGTCCCATTTATTGCCAAACACCCTGTAGAAGAATAAGTAGAGTTATTATAAAGGGCATCTAGCCTATAAAAAACTCTGCTTCAAACCAATGATGACAGATCATCAGCAAAAAGCGAGTTTGTACGGATACTGTGAACAAGCTAAGGTTACCGTGTCAAGAAAGGCCTATAGCTAAAGAGAGTTGACACCGAACAGAAGATTGTGGCATGATATAATTAAAGAAAGCATCGCCGACCCCAAATAAAATTGGGAAAGGGATAAGTTAAAGAAGAAGAAGAAGAGTGTATGTTGTTGTACATACTTTGCAACCATACTGTACCGTTCGGCATTCCCAGTAGTTCCAAGTTCCAACCAAATGGATCATTGTGCGATCAGATAAGTGTTCGGCTCATAATAGACATACGACACACAATGACTTATTCTCTGACACAAGAATGTCAATGCTACTATTAATAAGTTGAGCTATAAACGGCACTCCCCCCGAAGAGTAAATTGGAGATAACAGAGCTTATGTGAGATCGTTCAAGATACAAATGAAAGAGTATGTTCAAAACAATTGGGAATAGGAGGAGTGAATTCAGTGGTAAAAAGGTGTCTGCTACATAGTGTCTCCCGGACAGGGGCAGATACAGGTCTCCAGTTGAGGAGTAGTGATCGAGGCTCCAAATTATAATCGAGATGCAAGTCAGTATAGTATATATAAAACACCAAATTTGAGAAAAGTCTTTCGACATTCAATTTCTTCAGGCCGGAAGGAGGGAGCAATCAACCCTATCGCCTCGCTCCTGTATCCACTTCTACCTTCGGATTGACCAGTCACCCCCCGCCCCCACCATACATTTTGAATAACTTACAATGTAAATAACTCGTATTATAAAACACTACCTATTTAATAATTGTATTGAATTTTTCTCATTCGTCTTTCACTTCTGTGAAAGTAATGAAAATTTTAATTCTTATTTCGACTTCCTTCAATATTCGACTGACTAATACTTTCACTTCTGTGAAAGTAATGAAAATGTAATTCTTATTTCGACTTCAAATCGACTTCCTTCAATATTCGACTGACTAATACTTTCACTTCTGTGAAAGTAATGAAAATGTAATTTTTATTTCGAATTCCAATCGACTTTCTTCAATATTCGACTGACTACTTTCACTTCTATGAAAGTAATGAAAATGTAATTCTTATTTCGACTTCAAATCGACTTCCATCAATATTCGACAAACTACTTTCACTTCTGTGAAAGTAATGAAAATGTTAATTCTTATTTCGAATTCAAATCGACTTCCATCAATATTCGACTAACTACTTTCACTTCTGTGAAAGTAATGAAAATGTTAATTCTTAGTTCGACTTCAAATCGACTTCCATCAATATTCGACTAACTACTTTCACTTCTGTGAAAGTAATGAAAATGTTAATTCTTAGTTCGGCTTCAAATCGACTTCCATCAATATTCGACTAACTACTTTCACTTCTGTGAAAGTAATGAAAATGTTAATTCTTAGTTCGGCTTCAAATCGACTTCCATCAATATTCGACTAACTACTTTCACTTCTGTGAAAGTAATGAAAATGTTAATTCTTAGTTCGGCTTCAAATCGACTTCCATCAATATTCGACTAACTACTTTCACTTCTGTGAAAGTAATGAAAATGTTAATTCTTAGTTCGGCTTCAAATCGACTTCCATCAATATTCGACTAACTACTTTCACTTCTGTGAAAGTAATGAAAATGTTAATTCTTAGTTCGGCTTCAAATCGACTTCCATCAATATTCGACTAACTACTTTCACTTCTGTGAAAGTAATGAAAATGTTAATTCTTAGTTCGGCTTCAAATCGACTTCCATCAATATTCGACTAACTACTTTCACTTCTGTGAAAGTAATGAAAATGTTAATTCTTAGTTCGGCTTCAAATCGACTTCCATCAATATTCGACTAACTACTTTCACTTCTGTGAAAGTAATGAAAATGTTAATTCTTAGTTCGGCTTCAAATCGACTTCCATCAATATTCGACTAACTACTTTCACTTCTGTGAAAGTAATGAAAATGTTAATTCTTAGTTCGGCTTCAAATCGACTTCCATCAATATTCGACTAACTACTTTCACTTCTGTGAAAGTAATGAAAATGTTAATTCTTAGTTCGGCTTCAAATCGACTTCCATCAATATTCGACTAACTACTTTCACTTCTGTGAAAGTAATGAAAATGTTAATTCTTAGTTCGGCTTCAAATCGACTTCCATCAATATTCGACTAACTACTTTCACTTCTGTGAAAGTAATGAAAATGTTAATTCTTAGTTCGGCTTCAAATCGACTTCCATCAATATTCGACTAACTACTTTCACTTCTGTGAAAGTAATGAAAATGTTAATTCTTAGTTCGGCTTCAAATCGACTTCCATCAATATTCGACTAACTACTTTCACTTCTGTGAAAGTAATGAAAATGTTAATTCTTAGTTCGGCTTCAAATCGACTTCCATCAATATTCGACTAACTACTTTCACTTCTGTGAAAGTAATGAAAATGTTAATTCTTAGTTCGGCTTCAAATCGACTTCCATCAATATTCGACTAACTACTTTCACTTCTGTGAAAGTAATGAAAATGTTAATTCTTAGTTCGGCTTCAAATCGACTTCCATCAATATTCGACTAACTACTTTCACTTCTGTGAAAGTAATGAAAATGTTAATTCTTAGTTCGGCTTCAAATCGACTTCCATCAATATTCGACTAACTACTTTCACTTCTGTGAAAGTAATGAAAATGTTAATTCTTAGTTCGGCTTCAAATCGACTTCCATCAATATTCGACTAACTACTTTCACTTCTGTGAAAGTAATGAAAATGTTAATTCTTAGTTCGGCTTCAAATCGACTTCCNAAAAAAAATTAAGAAAATTATTTAAAAGAAGATGAAAAATTATTTTAAAGAAATTTCAAAACTACCTAGTTTTATGTTCCTAAAAAGTATAACAGTACTTAAAAAGGAACAAGAAGAGTTTATGTTAAAAATGAAATATATTATCTATCTATCTGTCTACTACTTCCACAGCTGTGGGGTTTGCCAGAGTGGCATTTTCTTTTGTGCAGGTCGTTTGAGCGTTCTCTATATATTCTTTTTAGGTTCGATCCAGCCAAAATCTGTTGCCATCTACGGCGGACGGCCTGGCGCACAAACGAATTTACTTTTTGAGGTCGATTCCAAAGGATCAATTGAAAACCAATGAGGGGAGCAGCTTAGTAAATTCTTTAAATTATCTTCGGTGTAGTTTCATCTTGGCTTTCTTCAAAGCAATACTTGAGCTATCGTCACCAGAAAATTATAAACGTTCCTAAAATTGGGCTCAAATGAGTGTTCTGGTCCAGTGAGCCCCTCAAAGTTATATGCTCCAAAATATATCAACCCTGAAAAAATTGCTTTCCAACTATTGATTGTACCAGCCAGAAAGACGGTCAGAAATGATAAAGTTCGGCAAAGTTCAGGAATTAACTCTTCGACGTCATGGCTGAAAAAGATAGTTACTCGGGTGTGGGTCGAAAATTAAAAATGTTTTTTTTTGTTGTTTGGAGTCGTCACAAAAAAAAACCCTTCCCTCAAAATTTTATATTTTACTTTTCAAAGTACGTGGAATCTAAAAATCGATTAAAAAATCCGTTTGTTCCCTAAGATGGGCACTTTTGCCACTTAGCGTTGACCGATAAAACGGATTTTTTATTTGATTTTTGCATACTGTGTAGGTACCTTGAAACGTAAAATATCAAATTTTGGGGGTAATTATTTTTAGCTAGTATAACAATAAACCCATTGGTCACATTGGCTGAGTTTTTCTTATTAATGATAAGAATTCGACCTTAAAAATCCGAATTTTCGAGAGAAATCGGATTTTACGTAGAATCCTTTGCTAATGTTTTTTTATTCGACTTTTGGATTCTGCGTTAGGTAGGTACCTTGAATTGTAAAATATAAAATTTTCTGGGGGCCGGTAATAAACTCATTTGTAACATTTGGCAGAATTTTTACTATACCATCAGAAAGTTTAAAAAATATAAAATCGCAAAAATATATACATGTTACAGAAAAAGCTTTATTGACCCTTGTCTGCGTATGCGTTCCAGGTCATACTGGTGCATAGAACCGGTTCCAGGTTAGCTCATCCTAGGGCATACAATGTCATTCTGGTACATAGAGCCAGGTCATGTCATTCTGGTACATAGAGCCGGTTCAATGTCAGGCCATTCTGGTAAATAGAACCGGTTCTATGTCAGGTCATCCTGGTGCACAGAACCGATTCTATGTCAGGTGTTCCTCGGTGCATAGAAGCGATCCCATGTCAGGTCATTGTGGTGCATAGAACCGGTTCCATGTCAGGTCATCCTTGTGCATAGAACCGGGCATCACGAGGATGAGGCCTAATATAATCGTTAATTTTTCGTCAGTAATAATATTATTATATTATTGGATAAATGGTAACAAATGTCTAGGGCATTAACCTCGCCCGGTGGCTACTTCCACTCAATATTATTATTTATTTATTATTCACAATATTATTATTTATTTATTAAAAACTTAAGTAACGAGCAACTTACTTAGAGCTGCAGCTTCATATATCTGGCTACCATCGCACACGAAATCTTTTCATTGATTAAAAATATGACCTTAAAGGATTTACCATTAGCTTGGACCCTCTATATAATGGGACTGACAGTTTCCATGACCCCAAGTTGTACTTACCGTTGAATACCATCGATACAGCTCATGAAATAGAAAATCGGTAAACTGTAATTTGCTAAGTTCGACCAGACCACCAAAGATGGATCAACGACGAATGAAGACTGACTAATCTGGTGAGTAATATGTAAGTTGACCAATGCTATGCCAGTAACATAGCCAAAGTTGTGAAATCGATTGTAGACGAAATTTAACAGGGAACGTCTACGCAACTTGGCTGAAATGGGCATTGGGTGACATGTTATTAATAAGAGTGAGCCAAAGTTGTGAAGTCTACTATCGATAAAATTGAAAACAACTGAAATAGGTTCAAAAGGATGATTATAACACCTAAAGACCCAGGCTGGGTAAGGACAATGTGTATAGCTGGTTTGCAAGTTTCCAGCGAATGAAGAATAAAACCCCCGTCTCGAATGACCAATAGATGTGAAAAAGACGTTAAAAATATCGCAAAACCAAGTTGATAAAGTGACTAACTCACCTTTTCCCCAGTCCTATGTAGGTCGGCGTTGTCTTCCTCTATTCTAAAATGTCACAACCTTCTTTTCAGTGCCTACTCTCTTTAGCTGTATCCCTTCTTGGCATTACCATGCCATACCTTGAAACGTAAAATATCAAATTTTGAGGAGGGTAAAATAATCCAGTCTGCTTTGGTTCATTGTAAAATAATGAACCAAAACAGACTGGATTATTTTGGTCAAAACTAATTTTATAGTCACGGGAAAAACGCATACCAAGTTGTGGGCTTCTGTTGGTAGTATGCAGGGTGGAATACGATACTCATAATCTGTTCTAGATGACTTTGGAATTAGTTACTCCAACATACTTACCCCAAGCGATGACACCAAAACCTCCATACAAAGCGTAAACAGATCTACATAGAATCAACCAGTTGCTCGATGATTGAGTTGGGTACATAAGAAGACACACGTTGGTAACACAAACAATGGCGTGGGACGTAACATAGACGGAGTTAGGGGGCATTATCTAAAAGCAACACCATGTGTAGGTATAATCTTATTGAGATCAATCATAAAATCAAATTAAAAAGTCAATTCGGTCAAGGTAATGTTTCAAACATTTGACTCCCGGTCTACTGAATATAATATCATACTGGCATTGCACGCCGGGGTCCGGGTTTCAATAACCCGTGGGGTCGGATACTTTTCGATTGAGTTCTTGTAATTACGGGATGATCTAATAATAAACCTCTGTGTGACGACATTGGCAGATTTTTTTCATTCGTGAGAGAGGGTCCAACCCACCCGCCCCTTCTGTACGCCACTGGAACCATGTGTGACATTGGCAGTTTTTTTTCATTCAGGAGAGAGGAGGGTGTATAACTCCAACCCACCCACCCCTTCCGTACGCCACTGGAACCATGTGTAACATTGGCAGATTTTTTTTTTATTCGGGAGAGAGGGAGTTGTATAACTCCAACCCACCCACTCACCCCATGTGTACGCCACTGGAACCATGTGTCACATTCCCAGATTTTTTCATTCGGGAGAGGGGAGGGTGTATAACTCCAACCTACCCACCCCTTCCGTACGACACTGGAAACAAGTTTGACATTCGCAGTTTTTTTCATTCGGGAGAGAAGAGGGTGTATAACTCCAACCCACCCACCCCTTCTGTACGCCACTGGAATCATGTGCGACATTGGCAGATGTTTTTCATTCGGGAGAGAGGGGATGTATAACACCAACCGACCCACGCCTTCTGTAAGCCACTGGAACCAATGAATTTAGTCAGAATAACAAGATATGGATACTATGTTAGAATGGGGGTTGTACATGAAGGGGTAACGGAAAAGAAGGGATCTGAAAAGTCCAAAACTTTGGATATGTGACACTCTTGTGCGGACAATTGAGTAGCTCCTTCAACACCCCTTTACATGCGGGGCCAAATTTGGCTGTCATATTTGATTTTTCCTGTATAACTTTTTTTAGGGAATTAGAATAAAGTCAATATTCCAGGAATGTGTCATTGATATGAAACACGTCTAATCTTCTTCAACTTCACCCCCAATCCTATTTGGAGTTGGCGTTGCTTTCCTTAATTCTACCATGCCACAATCTATTCTTCGGTGCCTACTCTCTTTCCTGGCACGCTAACCCTCGCTTGCCTCTCTCTGTATCCAAGAAAACTGCGTACATCTTCGCATTTCGCTGATGACCTAATATCATTGGTTTCAAGCACACTTTTTTAAAGACTTTCCTAACACCAATCCTTTTGTATTTACACGGGCTTAGGACCTACCATTTTCTTTAAAAAATCTAAAAATAAATAATTTCAATTTTGAATTTCAGGACTAACTTAGTTGTTATATTTACAAGTTTGGTAAAAATAGGACTGAAATTGGCAATCTAACATAACGAATCCGTAACTCAGTTAAACATCGACCTATCCATGGGCGGATCCACGGGGGAGGGGAAGTGGGGCAGAGTTCCCCCCTCTCCAAAAGTTCTTGCAATAGNGGGCAGAGTTCCCCAATCTCCAAAAGTTCTTGCAATAGGTGAAACAAATTGTTGAAAGCTGAACCTACTACCTCATACCTACATTATTTTCTCATGCGTATACTACCTCAAGTAAGAGTTGTGCTTCCAAATATTCTCAAAGGCTAGCGCTGAAGGATCTTTCCCTTCCTTGCGCCGAATCAAAAGGCTCAGAACTACAATGCTGCGGAAAGGATTAATCGGATTGGCCCTCATAAATATCAATTATGATATTGAGGTAACTTCGGAAGAAGTGATGGAAAGATTTTCTATGAGCAGAATCGCATTGATTTTAATGTATAATATTGCTATTTTTATGCATAAAAACATTATTCTTTAATGACACATTATCACCAATAAATGCATTTTATTTCCTTAGTTCCCCCCCCCTTAAAATTTTACCCTGGATCCGCCCCTACTTGAAAAAACCCTTTTAAAAAAATAATAAACCAAAAAAATTGGCGGGTTTACTTACCAGATTAGCTATGGAAATATCTCCACCATTATTAACTTAAATTTAGAATGTCACAATTTAAAATTAATAAAATTCTGGTTCAACTTGAAATAGTTTTCAAGTTGGCGCCGCGTAAGCTGAGACGCATGGGTGTTTGTGACTGGCACACCCGTGTTGCCGGCATGTCACAGTTTGTAGCACAGACACAAGTTTGACGAATGACGACACACGCTACGCAACTGGGGATGTCGTTAAATGAACGATGGATTGAGCTGGTGCGCGATGTGAGTCATGAAGATTATAGCAAGAAAACGTATAAAGACCCTTTGTGGACCAAGATAGCCAAGGAATTAAACCTACACAGGTAAGGATTTTTGGTTAATTGTTTTCAATAATGAACCTTTGCAACCGTCACGAGAAAAGAAAAAATACCCCCCCCTCAAAATTTGATATTTTACGTTTCAAGGTACGTAGAATACAAAAATCGAAAAAATCCGTTTGTCCGTCGCGTCGTACTCTTGCCGATGGGCACTTTTGCCATTTAGCGTGGTATCGAACTAAATTCTCCAAAAATAAACAACCAATTTCTCAAACTAACTTCTCAATTTCCATATCGGATTCAGATGAGTTGGTATCGGCATCTTCCATCTTCAATGCAAAAATGGCATGCGTGTGCTACGTCTAGTATGCGCTGGCAAAAATAATAATGAAAAAAAATCGTGTGTTGCGTGGCTTGCGTGCGCTGCGCCGTATGCGTCTCAGCTTACGCCCTGCCTAAAGAGCTGCGCAGCGCAAATTTCTTAGGACGCTTTAACATTTAAGGCGATCACGACTTTTCTTCCATCCAGCGGGGCGTGATAATAAGATCTTGACTTTAAAAGCTAGAAGTACCTATTAGGGATGTCGATATTATATCATTAATATCGATATTCGCGGGTTTCGATATAATCGATATTTTGTAATATCGATATTAAGGTACCTACCTACGTCAGAAATGACGCTGCTAGGGTTATCTATATTTACATCGAAAATATCGATATTAGGGTAACACGAAACATAGAACATGAAATACAAAAAACGGCCACAATTTCGTTTTCTTTTTCCTTGAAAAGGGAGCTCCGAAACTTGTTGGATAATAAAGTAACTATTAAATAAATCGATCCATGTAGTTAAATAAAAGAAAAAGAAGGACCATATTGAATCAGTGGCGACTCAAGTGATGTCGACCTCCCACACTGCGGGGACACTCCGCCGCCACTACATACATTGCTTCCTTATTTTTGATTTTATCTATTTCAATCTGCCCGCGTACTCGCCTGGGGACATGACAACCAATTGAAACTTGCTACCAGATGCAAGGAGTGGTAAGCTACCCCCATTAAAGTCAAACCTTGAACTTTACAATATCCTCTCTGATAGGGAGCCATTAAAATTAATATTTCTCAGACAAATTCGACGGATACGTGTCAACTGGGAGACAGAAGGTAGCGTGGGTGTGGACTTCTTTGTTACATCAGAATTAGGTGTGTCATCCGCTACCGACTGGTTTGGACTTTGTAAATGTATATATCTTTGTGTTATTATGTCACAATGTTAGTGGACATCATAGCATTACAAGGTATTTTCTACATTCATTCCAATGTCAATAAGCCTAAGCTAAACTTTAACAATTTTTATCTTATATTGCTACTACTTGTCGCTATTACCATAGCTATTCAATTGTCCTCAGGAGGCTGAGTTACCCCTAAACACAAACAGACCAAGTAGAAAATTCGAAAAAAACTTTTTCAAAATAATAGACCCGCCCAGGAATTGAACCCGGAACCTCCTTGGTGCAAGCCGAGTGTGATGCACACTCTGCCACGGAGATGACGGTTTGGATTTTTCAAGGTATGATAAATTTAGTTCTTCCGCCGACCCACGTGATTCCTTAGCGTTGAGCAATTAAATGAACTTCAAAAACATTTCGTCTCTGTCAGATTCAAACCTATATAAGTTTCGAACACATCCTAAAAGACACTTCTTATTATAAAAAAATAATTAAAATCGGCCAACGCTAAGTGGAAACATATGTCACATACGGAAAACGGCCAGGCCGACGGACAGATATTTTGTATCCAATTTTGGGAAAAATTTTGAAAAGGGTGGGGGTGATTTTTTGGCTTATTTTATGTTTCGAATGTCCCCTGTGGATAGGAGCACTTAAAAGAATACTTCAAAGGCACCCAAGACCATGCCAGTCGTAAATGGCGACTAAGGGAAGGCTCGGAAAGGATAACCTTCCATTACCCATGCAGAAAGCAAGGAGAAGCTACTGCATTATCCGCAAGGATTCTTAAGTATCAACAACTCATGGCGAGTTGTTGCCAACCAGCTACGACTGTTAACTTATAATGATGATGATATTTGAAATTCATTACGAATCAAATAACCCCTCCAGTGGATCTGAATAGCACTATAATTGTGCAAATTATGAAGCATCAATCACTGTTAGTAAATTATCAAGACAATGGTTTTAAAATATTGGGGCACTTGGAAAAGCCCTCCGAAATCTCCCAAAAATGCTCCAAAATGGGTCACCAATATAAAAAGCTACAAAATAAATAAACATGGTAATATTTTGGAAATGTCTGAATCTGAATAATTCAGAATCAATATTAAAATGTACGTTCGAAGGTGTTTTGCGACTTTATGGGGCCGAAATAGGTCCTAAATATTCGACATGGGCATTTTTAGGAATGCCCAAATGTGTAAGATTTAGAATCAATATTGTAATGCTAAAATTTTCTCCTTTACCAATTATATTTCTGCTCGGCGACCACTAATAGAATGGTTTGCCAGTTTCCAGCGAATGGAGGGTAAAATCCCCGTCTCGAATAACCAATAGATGTTAAAGAGACAAACATAAAAAAAAGTGGAAAGTATGTCATGGTGTATTCTTCTCCTCTTCTTTAACTTCAATTTTTCCCAATTCTATATGACGTTGTCTTCCTTAATTCTGGCATGCTACAACCTTTTCAGTACCTACTCTCTTTAGCTGCATCCTCGCTTTCTTCTCACAATATCCATGTTTAGAAAATGCAATTTTCTGATGACTTCTCATCTTTACTTTAAAGCAGAGTTTTTTTAAGGCTATATGCTCTTCCTAACACCAAACCTTCTGTATTTACACGGACTTGGGACCGTCACCCACCTATTGAAGCTTGCTCCCCTCGATGGCTACAGTATTTCCCATTCATTTATCTATGATAATATTTTACCCCAAGTTTTTCCATTTGGCCTAAAGGCGTCATATAATAAAACATTTTAAATTCTATTAATCAGGCAGATTGCCAATCGTTCGGTCTGGTGAAAGGAAAAGAAAAAGTTCCATTCTAAAACAAAAACCATTTTTTTTTTACTTTATTTATTTTTTTAAAAAGGAAAACCTTTGTGTTAAAGGTCAAGGGTACAATATAGGGTGTAGCAAAAAGAAGTCTAATGACTCGCTCCTTAAATCTATAAAATCAGATAAAAATATACAGGGGCTCTAAAATCTAAATCAGAAATCTATGTGGATGTCTGTTCTCCGTTCCAACCGGTAGCGGATAGCAAGAAATTGATGGAAGTGTCCCCCCAAATTTTTTTTTTTGACTAACGACCTCAAGAACATTATCAGAACTAAAATATGTCAAACAGTTTTCGAGTTCGGACCAAATTTCTAATTTATTCATTAAAAATTGATAAGTCACAGTTCGAAATCTTAAATTTATTCGCGACAACATATCAACAAAACAAGAATGTTTTGGGTGACGTTTTCGCTATCTGCTACGATTAGGGCTTTAGCATTGGAACATCCGGCCCCCTACATCAAATTTCTGATTTATATATATTTAGATTTATATACTTAGATATGACCAAAAAATATTTTTTTAATGGGAAAAAAACTATAGGTATATTCTTAAACCTAATACACATACACAAAGCCCAGTTGGTATACTGACTCAATATCAACGTAGTTTCACGATGGCTAAACCAATAACCTTGTACTCAAAACACAGTTTCTAGGCCCGAGAAGGTGGGGGGAAATCCCCCAGGCCCGGGATTTCCTAAGAGGCCCGGCAAGAAAATTATCATAATGAAACTTTTCAAGTTTTTTTTTTCTGATTAATAAATAAATTAACTTCAAAGTTTTGAAAAAAAAATCAAACACACAAAATCAGAAGCTTAGCGATAGTGGGCTAATATGGGACAATGGCTATTGCAGAACACTGATTTTACAATATAGTGCGACCTTTCAGCTTGTACAGCAATCATAAATATTGGTATATTTCGTAAACATTAACATCTGATAATCAAATTGTGTTTTGTAAAGAAGAAGCATACTTTTCACATCAACTAAGTGAATTGCCTACTTTTACTGAAGATTATTACTGCCCATACGGTGATTTTAGAATAAGAATTAAGGAGGGTCCGTATTTTTTTCCCCCTGGACCGGATTTTCTACGGCCCTGACAGTTTCCTTTTAATATGTAAGTAGGTACCTAGCGCCTACCAACGAGGGTGGTTCCAAAAGTTCGTGGGTTTGATCTGAACAACAAAGGTTAACTATATTTTAGTTCTGACAATATTTTTACATGTCTTACACTGTCCAATGATAATACGAGGTAAAAAAAATCAAAATATTTTAATTTTGACAAGTCATCTTTGTTCAGATTTCGAGTACACTTCTATGGTGTGTTTGGCTCCTCCATGAAAACTCCCCTCTCCACACTGCTGTGTGTGAGTTTGGGTTCACTGAGTTAGGTCACCCTCCTACTGTCCATACCTGGCCCCCCAGTGAGTATTCGGACTATTATCTGTTTTCAAAACTGAAATCTGTGCTGTGTGGATTTTTTTTGAAATGATGAAGAAATCTAGGAGACTGTTTTAGAGCATTTGACAGTAAAGATGCTAAGTACTTTTTGACCGGCTTAGAGATGTTATACAAAAGATGTAAATAATCTATTGAAGTCAAGGAAAATTATGTTGAAGAAAAAAAAAAATCTGCCAATGTGAATTATTTTACTGAATAAAAAAAATACGCCTCCAAAATTTGATATTTTACGTTTCAAGATACGTAGAATCCATACGGACAGCGGGCAAACGAATTTTTTATTCGATTTTTAGATTCTACGTAATTTTGAGGGGGGTAATTTTTTTCGTAACGATTACGAAAAAATGACACCCCTTAAAATTACGTATAATAAACCAATAAGACACAGTGGGTTTTTATTCTCCTTCTCGACGTAACAGTTTTTGTATTAACTACAAATAAAGTGGTGAATCAAGAGTGTTTTCGTCTTTCACGACATTCGCAAGTAATCGTGCCTCTCTACTCTATTTGTAGTTGATACAAAAATTATATTTCATAATGACTACAAACATCTTAGATACCATCTCTAATAATGTTACACCCTGTACTTGGTAAGTAAATATTTACCAACATTCCCATACCTACTACAGTGTATTATGCTATAATAAAAAGAACAAGGTGTGTACTAATTTTGTTACATAATTCTGTTCCACTGAACACTAAATTATATTTAATAATGACTACAAACATCCTAGATACCATCTCTAATAATGTTATACCCTGCACTTCAACATTCCCACCTATTACCGTGTATTACACGTTTCTTGGGACACGCTGTATAACAGTAAGATAAAAACTATCGAATTATATACCAACTGTTATACCAACAATCATATAAAAAAAGGTATCAATTAATAAGGTATTTTTTCAGTTATTGTTTACAAGCAAAAACTCTGTATAAATAATAGACTAATTATACTGCTTTATTAAGTCTAAGATTTGGTTCGGTCAGCAGAAAGCCCAAGCCGAATTATTATGGGGTCAAAATCTTATATAATTAGAGGACAATATACTATGTCCTAGATTAGTTTCGAACCCGCGACCCCTCGATTACCAGACAGACCCTGAGCTACCGGAGCGTATATTACAGCCATTTTAATATATCCGATGGTAGCCAAATACATAAGGATGCAGCTCTAAATAAGTTGTTTTTTCTGCTAATGTTTTTAATTATTATAAATCGGTTCTCGGAAGTTGTTAAAAGACATGGGCACCCAGAACCATGACAATCACTGTAATATAATTACGCCAGTAACACAATAGTTACAAACATTCTGTGTTATATTACAACATCAGCTCAGGTGGACTCGGTCCGTGAGAATGTCACCCTCAAGTAACTTCTTACAATCTCAAATATGATTTACTTTTCCTCATGAAAACGAGAAACCTCCGGACCAAACGTTAATGGTCTTAACAGCACTGCCAGCGGCCAAGTCCACTTGAGCTGAACGTGTAAAAGTCTCATACATTCGGACACTATCGGAAACGATGATGGTATCACAATGAATGGAACACAAAGTGAGGAAGAAACTTGCGCAATAAAATCAATGGAGCGGAAATGTAAATAGAACGACTCAGAGTCGGTATATCAGCTGATTGAGTGTGCACACCAACATCGCTGACGTACAAAGGTGGTTCCAAAAGTTCGTGGGCTGACCAACAAAAGCTTATTATGTACTATAGTTCGTGGATCGACCAACAAAAGCTTAATGTATTGTAGTTCATGGACCGACCAACAAAAGCCTATGTATTGTAGTTCGTGGACCGACCAACAAAAGCTTAATGTATTGTAGTTCTACTGAACAAGTTCCTACTGTCTGGAAGAATATTTTAGTTGTGCCGGGCGGATCACTTGCCGGTCACGGCACTGTCACTGCTTGATGTGAACGCTCCTTTACTATGCCAGTAAAGGGTACAGCTAAAGAGAAAAATTTGATAATTGAGTATGTGGCAGCCTGAGAACACCCTAAGTCGGATGAGACGCACTCTGGCGGATGTCCACATCTAACTGCTTCATACACCGCAGGAATCTCCTTACAATTGATATCACAGTTGACCATAGTTATATCTTATCACAACAAATGTGTGATCACACACTTTATTTTATTTTATCAAATTTACAAAAGTACATAGGTCCAAAATTAGAAGGTAAATACGGCCTCACCAGATGTCCATAGGAAAGAGGAATCTT
Source organism: Pachypsylla venusta (assembly GCA_012654025.1). Taxonomy (NCBI): domain Eukaryota; kingdom Metazoa; phylum Arthropoda; class Insecta; order Hemiptera; family Aphalaridae; genus Pachypsylla; species Pachypsylla venusta. Next base: position 40,271,387 of record CM022874.1, read on the forward strand.
TGCAAAAGCATATAATGACTGAAGAGGTTTGAGAGCAGAGTAGAGATCTCTGAAAATAAAAAATAGGACGATTTTCAAATTTAATTGTGCCGAAGACGTAGTTACTTTCAATCAAATTATGTCTATCTAACTTTCAAAGGTTATTATAGAAAAAATCTGGTGTGAACATCACACGACTTACCGTATCTATAAAAAAGAAGAATATATTGTAATGGGCTGAAATTTTCGATGTCGAGTTTTCAACGCCAAAACACGTTTTGAAGTCCCAGGTGCGGAAATACAATTATACATATATTAATTACATTTCTTGATATATTACACTTTAAACTAAGTTGTATTTTTCAATTTCTCATATGAAATTGATATGAATTGACACCAAATTTCAAGTTCTAGGAATTTTTTATAGGACAAAGAAAGTGAAATAGGATATTTTAGAAAAAAAAAACTTTGCCAATGTGACACATGGGTTTATTATTATATAGGCTCAAAAAAAATACCCCCCCAAAATTTAATATTTTACGTTTCTAGGTACGCAGAATCCTAAAAATCCATTCGTCTGCCGCTCTGCATACCATGTACACTGCACACTGTCTGCCATAAAAGCCACTTAGCGTTGACCGATATTGATGAATTTTGGTACTAAAAATTTAGTTTGGAACCCTATATATGTGACTGAGGGTGACCAAAAGTTTAGGGGCACAATGATACCCCAAATGAGACCTAGATAACAAACTTCTACGAAATCGTTCAATGCTAAGTGGAAAACGTGTCCATCACGGTGTACGGCGCGGTGGACAAATTCTGCAAAGCTTGAAACGTAAAATATCAATTTTTTAGTGGTGGAGGGTATTTTTTTAGTCAGTAAAATAATAAATTCATGTATCACATTGGCAGAGTTTTTAAACTCAACGCCTACTTACTTGATTTCGAGTTGAATTTGTGTTTCCTCCCAAATATGTTTAAGCGCCATATGGACCACTCCGTCATTCTGAATGGGTGACAAGGAGCAAGTGGAGTACACAACAGACCCGCCCACCTTGACAAGCTTCAATGCATGGCTGAAAATAGAAAACAAGATGGTGAATTTGGGAAATATCTCCTCTTCATGTATTGGATGACGGCCTACTGTGTTTAAAAGATACTATTTGTGATACGGGAGGCAGCGAACGGCGCGACAGCATAACGGACTTTTGGTTTATTATTTTCAATAATGAACCTTTGGAATAGTCACGAAAAAAAAAATACTCCCCTCAATTTTTTTTTTATTTTGAATTCTACATACCATGATACGAAAAATATCAAATTTTGTGGGTAATAATTTTTTTAGCCAGTAAAATAGTAATCCCATGTGTCACATTGGCAGAGTTTTTTTTAGGTATCCTGTAAACTCACTAAAAGATGATTTTGGAGGGGTCCCTTCCCACAAATTTTTCGCCAAATGCTACAGTTTGGGCTGCGATATTGGAACAGACTGTACCAATGTGACCCTACCCCACACATAGGATACACACAGATTTTTAAATTATATATTTAGATTTGAAATACTTGGGCAAGCAACACCTCACGTACATTAAAAGACTCGCTTGTAGTTCTGGTAGGGTAAGTCTATACTTGAGTTTCATTGGATTGAACACATTATTGAAATCATCCATCACTGACAGCCTATCATTCGTGCAAGGAACATCCACCAATATCTTATCATATGTATTCTCTTCGTCAATCGTCGTACCTTCTCGGTTTGTGATTCGGATTCTTTTATCTGTTCTTGGATTAAAATCATAAATATATTGATTCATAACTTCAATGAGACGTCGACTTCGGGATATATCATTGGCTACAATCACTTCTAGAACACAAAACAGAAAATCTGAGGTCAAAACTCTGCCAATAAAAGCTCATGGGTTAACTGCTGACGGCTATTATGTCCCAAAGAACATATAATCCTTTTAACGAGCAGGTATTCTAGAACTCAAATAAAGACCACTTTGCTTAATAAACATGGGTCCAGAAATGCAACCCCTCCGCACTAAAGGGATGGCCAAAAAAGGTAAGGCTGGCACTTCTTGTGTTTCTCTTGGTAGGTAAGTCAAAAAATGTCAAATTTAATAGAATTGAGTAATATTTTGTAACTCATTAATTACTCAAAAACGAAGCAAGCCAGTTTCATTAGGTGACGGTCCTAAACCGTGTAAATACAAAAGGTTTAGGAATGGCCTGCAGCCTTTATAAAACTCTGCTTCAAACCAATGATGAGAGATCAACTGCAAAAAGTTTGTTTCTATGCAGTTTCAATCGATACTGTGAAAATAAACCTAGGATTACCGTGCCACGAAACGGTTACAGTTAAAGACAGTAGGCGGCGAAAAAAAGATTGTGACATGGTAGAATTAATGGAAGCAACGCCAACCCCAAATAGAATTGGAAAAGGGTGAAGTCAAAGAAGAAGAAGAATTGGATTAGAACAAATTACGCCCCCGGCAAATTGGTTACTTATTTTAAATTAAACCCCCAAATGCATTCATTCACATAAAGTCACCGATCTAGGTACATCACCGGCCAATTTAATTATTACCTGGGTACAATGTTTGCAATGCCAAATAAGTTTTACCCCCAGGAGCCGCACACATGTCTAGAACATTATCAAAGGGCTGTATGTCCAAAGCCAGTACGGGAAGTAGGGAGCCACCGTCCATACAGTAATAATCTGAAATTGAAACAAAAGAGACTGTTAAAAGCAATACTTCCAAGGACGCCCAAGTCCATGCCGGCCGTAAAAGGCGACTGGAAACAATATCCTTTCCATTACCCAGAAAGCAGGGAGAAGGTACTGCATTATATCGTTCCTATGTCCCCTGTGGATAGAGGGACTTGAACATTTCCAAAGGCATTCAAGTCCAGGCCGGTCGTAAAAGGTGACTAATGGCAGGGTCGGAAAGCATATCTTTTTCATTAACCATGCAGAAAGCTTGGAGAAGCTACTGCGTTATCCGTAAGGATATTTTAGTATCAAGAACTAATGGCGAGTTGTAGCAAATCAGCTCGACGGCTGTTATCCTATGATATTGCTATGATGACCACCAAATTGTGACATGATAATACAAAGAAATATACATTTATTCGATTTTTACAAATGTAAAATATCAAATTTTGAATGGGGATTTTTATTCTTGATTGAATCTACGGGCTCACTATAAACCGAAATAAAGTTTACTTACTGAAAACACCCGTAACACCAAATCTGGGTGACGGAAATTCAGAAATGTTACCTAAAGGAAAACTTTACACGTGAAGATAGGGCGATATGTTCAACTCGCTTTCGGGAACTACATTGAAATTGACATCCGGACTGGGTCTATAATATTCGCCATAGTCTGAGTCTGTAATAAAGTTTACTTACTGAAAACACCCGTAACACCACGTCTGGGTGACGGAAATTCAGAAATATCACCTAAAGGAAAACTATACACGTGAAGATAGGGCGATATGTTCAACTCGCTTTCAGGAACTACATTGAAATTGACATCCGGACTGGGTCTATAATATTCGCCATAGTCTGAGTCTGTAATGAAATCTTCCATGCCTTTCAATTTGGTGGCCGGTACAAAGTCAAACAAGGCTTCACCACCAGACATCTTTGCGTCAATAATACGATCCTGATCCAACTCAGCTTGTCCAATGCTCTCATGAAGTGATTGCTTGCCAGTATGAATATTAGTTGAGGATCTGAAATCAATAAAGGCCAGGTTCAAATGCAGTTGCGTACGTTATTATGAAATTCTGTAGTTATAAAATTCTGTACAGTCATCATGAAATTCCGTACAGTCAGTATGAAAAATATCTTTGGGATGGATTTAAATTTCGAGAAAAACGCTGAAACACGTATTTCTTTATTCTAAAGGGGAAACTATTTCTGGTGACTTTTAAACTTCAGGAGACACCAGGGGAGTCAACTTTGAAATCTTAAATGGAGCCACCACTTCAATAAAACAGATTTTTGAGAAGTATAAGGAAATTGAATTATTTTTAAATTCATTTGAAATCGGTACTCAAAACATAGCCTATTCCATATTGAATTTGACCTTTTTAACCTCTTTTCTTCAATAATAACTCTGCGTCAGTGTGATATTTAAAGTGTCAACCTCTTTTCTTCAATAATAACTCTGCGTCAGTGTGATATTTAAAGTGTCAAGTTTCAGCTGAAAACGACCCCAATGTAAATTTTATTCCAACGATGTATATCAAAATGTAAAATAAAGGCCCGACCCCGAGTAGGGATGTTCCGATATTATCGATACTTTCTTTCGATATCAGGGATTCGATAATATCGGATATCGGAAGAAAAACATCAATATCGATATCGAATTCCTTTTCTTAGAAGCTAAGTAAATTAGCTTAGGAAAAGCCTCTGTATTTGTTTATATGTATGATTATTTAATAAAATTAATTATTATTATTATTAAAAAGAAAAAATCAGAATGTCATAGAAGGGTCCTAGAGCATATCAGATCCTTTGTGTTGTGTAAGGTGGATTGACACTTCCACCTCTATTTTATTCATTTAAAAAAAAAAACTGGATTCTTATTTCTTCTTTTTATTGGAGTTCTTCTTATCAGAGAGAAGATTGTGGAAATTATTCTATTGGCTTCTCTCTTAGCTGCAGAGATTATATTCATATTGAGAACGGTTTTTTAATTACTTAAAAACCACCATTTTACCAGCAAATGGTGGTTTTTAAGTAATCATAATCTGTAGAGTAAAGTAAGCTAGCAAAGTTTAAATTAAGCTCCAAATCTCACGTCATAACATTTTAAACTGGAATCCGAACCGATATCTTTCGATATTGCCGATATCGATATTACCTTTGCGATAATATCGCGATATTGATACCGGAAAAAATATCGTTATTGATATCGGATATCGCATGAAGACCAATACACAACAACCCTAACCCCGAGGGGAGCTCTTAATTGGAGTAAGGTTTCAAAGTTCGAAAAACACGGAAAACTTTTAGTTTTACTTCAAAGATGAGGTTTTTTTTTTTTTTTCACTTTCAGCAAAACTTGTAGAGCTATGTCTCAGCCCCCCCGCCCACACACACACTCCAAACCTGGTCATTAACTAAAAGTCCCTCTTTTGTGTACAGATTTCAAGTACGAGAGTAGTTCTAAAAGTTCGTGTGCCGAACTACAAAAGGTTAATATATTGTAGTTCTGACAATATTTTTACATGCCTTACAATGATAATACGAGGTAAAATCAACCAAATATTTTGGAGTAGTTCTAAAAGTTCGTGGGCCAAACCTACAAAAGGTTAATATATTGTAGTTCTGACAATATTTTTACATGTCTTACAATGATAATACGAGGTAAAATTAACCAAATATTTTGGAGTAGTTCTAAAAGTTCGTGGCCGAACCTACAAAAGGTTAATATATTGTAGTTCTGACAATATTTTTACATGTCTTACAATGATATTACGAGGTAAAATTAACCAAATATTTGTTGACAGGTCATCTTTTTTTAGATTCCGAGTAGGTATATTTTTACGATGACAACGCCCCTGTCCACACCGCCATCAGAGCAAATGTTGCTGTGCGCGAGTGTTGATCCACTGAGACATTTTCGGTCCTACACTCCAAACCTGGTCCCTAGCTACTATTTTTTCTTTCCAAACCTGAAATCTGAGTTGCGTGGAAAAAATGGAAGTGATCAGATCGGTGGTTTTAGAGCAGTGGTTCCCAAACTTTTTGGTACCGCGCATCCCAGTTTAGGAACCTCTGTTTTAGAGTCTTTTGTCTGTAAGGATACTAGCTACTTATTGACTCGAATTGAGATGTTACCCACAAGATGTAAATAATGTATTATTTACTAGCTTATGTTAAAAAAATAAGACACAGTGGCTTTTCATTTTCCTTCTCCTACCATTTTAGGCTACGAAGTTTTGGAACCGCCATCAAAACTCTTTAATTTTGATTTACAATTCAAAAATTTTCCTGGTACCTCCCCTGAAAATGCCACAATTTAATAACCACTAGAATAAGTTTCCCCATAAGTAATTAGCAGTGGCGGCTCGTGAATATTTTAGCTGAAGGGCTAACATTATATTTGACAATTTGAAAAAAAAAGAAAAAAAGCATGCAATCCCAGCATGCTAAAACTCCAATAGCAACATAATCTTACCTTATTTTTTGAAGATGAAGTCCATGTGTCTATCTTTTTTTTCTACGAATTTATCGATGACCTTGTTATCAAAATGGTCCACGTCCAGAAACAGTAGTTGATGGACGGACAACATTGTGAATAAATTCAGACTGTCCTCTGACATTGTGTTTTTGTGAACTGCTTTTATCCTGTCCAGAGTGGAAAATTGTGTCTCAGGTTCAACTGCCGACAGGGGTGTTGTCAAAATTATTTGAAGAAGTTTGACAGTTTCGGGAAAAGTTTCAGACAAATTATTAACATTGAACCAAGAGAACACATTGAAAAAGGTTTGATTCTTTCGGATGTCTCTTCTTGAATATAGAACTCCAATTTCAATTTTTAACTGGTCAATGTTCACCTGTGGATAGAATTTTGGCATATTCTCAAGGAAGATGGCTGGGAAACATTTCAAATTTTTCACAAAATTTTTAGAACATAATAAGGACGCGGCTTCCAAATGTCCTCTGTATTCAAGTCTATCTTTAATTTGCGAAATTATTGTGTCACATATTTGTTTCGATCGGCGGTAGTTTACATCTTCAGAATCTAGTCTTGTTCGTTTCGATGGAATTTCAGCGTCATCAATATTTTGTTCAAGATCATCTCTGATTTGAATCCATTCGTCAGTAGTATTTCTAATATCATTGATGCTGCTTTCACATTCTGAAATATCACACGGAAAATCTAGACTCGTTTTAATTGTGGACTCATCAGTAGTATTTTCAATAGCATTGATTCTGTTTTCAAATTCTGCGATATCACTCCGGAAATCTGGACTCGTTTTATTTATTGACTGGAACTGTTGGAAGAGAATGTCAACATATGGAAGGATTTTATGGAAGAGTGTAAGATAAAATTGGAAGTCCGGGTCTTCTAAATGTTTACGCAATGAACTTGCTTCTCTGCATGTCATCACATTGTCACTATTTTCTAATTCCTTGAAACAAAGAATTAAATTCTCCCTATTTGCGTGGACAACATTAACTGTATGGATGTTGTAATTCCATCCCGTCTGACAGACTTCTGGTAAACGTTGTTCGACTACTTTTTTCATCATATCACCACGGTGTGTGGAAGAAGAGAAAAAAGCTGGAATTGCTGATAAGTTAGCAAAAAACACTCGAATTTTAGCATTGATACTGAGACCCTTTTGCATCAGTAAATTTGGCTGATGTGCGTAACAGTGCACAAAGTGAGCATTTGGGTATTTTTCTTTTATCTTTGCTTGTACCCCATTTTTGCTTCCACTCATGACACTTGCTCCATCATAAGCTTGTGCAATCAATTTCAATGGACATGAAATTAATTTGACAAGTTCACTTTCAATAGATTTGGTCAAACCAGCAACAGATTTATCCTCCACATTTATATATGTCCAAAATCTTTCGTGTATTTTGCCATCATACATATACCTAACAATGAAAACCATTTGGCTGTGGTTAGATATATCACTTGTATCATCACATTGTATGCTTAAAAATTGACTTTCTGCTATCTGTTTCTTTATTTCTTCTTGGCAAACAGCAAACATACACTCTAAGATCTCATTTTGAATCATTGTGGATGTTCCTTTGAAAGCTTCATTTTTATAGAAATTATCTTTTAACATAATATCCAACTCAGATGAAATACGTTCCACCAATTCTAAAAAAACACCAGGGTTCAGTGAATCATATCCTCCTAAAGGTAACTCTAGTTTTCCGCAAAACTTCATACAGTTTATAATTCTCTGGAGAATATAACGATTTTGAGTGACTTTTTCATTGTGTTTTTTAATATGATCTTGGTAAGCCGAATCAAAACTATTAGTTACAGTTAAAGTACCCAACAGAGCAAGGTCTGTGCAACAATTTAGATGACAAATTGTTTTTTCGTGTTTTCTCGCTCTTTCACCAAAATGTTTAAGGTCAGTATAACCCTGATATGACCATAAATTTTCAGTGTCCTCAGAAGAAAAGAGAAGACAGGGAAAACAGTACAGTTTATTCCTTACTTCACATCCTGTCAGCCATTTGAAATTATTATAATAATTCTTGGAAAAGTGTCTCACATAAGTTTTATTTTTCAATGTAGTGGTCTGAATCAAATCAATATTTGGTGTCGGTCGTCCATGATTTTTGATTTTTAATTTCTCGTCCAATGATAACTTTTTGAATGTAAAAAGTTTTATTATTAGGTCAGACATGATTCAAGTAGTGATAGGTATATATTTTTTTTAAAAAAAGTTCAATCAATTTATATTTAATTTAAAGATAACATTTTTTTTTACAGATGTCCTTGTCCTAAGCTATAAAGAAGAAAAACAAGATATTGGGTACCTAAATGTATATTCATGTCTTCCTCTTAACATTTTTGGTGAAATTATTTCATTATTTTTATGCTATGTTTTCTAAGGATGAGGGAATCAGAGAGTACAACGATTGGCCACATTGAATGAGAATCCAAAGTGTGACTGCCAAAAATGTTCGTGGTGATAAATAAACCAAGTTAGGTATCTATCAATTGGTATACAATCCATTGTTACAGCTCCTGTGAATCAGTTTAATTTTTTTGTGTGGCTTGATCGAATATATAATGAGAAAAGTTAATATTCTGATTGTCAATGTAATTTTTATTGAAATATCAAATAGGAAAGTGTAATTTTGACTTATTTACATTTCTATTGCCTTTGTAATATTAATAAGAACAATATGAATGAATTTTACGTTACTAAAACGTGTTAATATAACTGATCTCTGATTACCAGTGTTCATCAGAACACTGATCCTAAAATCACTTGATATACACCTAAATATTATAGCAGTAAGTATAATTCTAACAACGTGGAAAAAAAAAATCATCGTAATTAGGAAAAACATATGTACATTAGATATTAAACGCACATAAAGTCAAAGATATGAACAGCAATAATAAAATAAAAGGTCCAACAAACCCGTAGTATCCCAAGCATAGAACACTAATGGGAAATTTACCGCACTAAGCAATAACAACATGGAACAGTTTATCAAAAAAAAATATAACCAAATTATTTTGGATAATATATTGAACCTGTCAGTGGGAAAGGGATCTACTCATATTAATGGGAATTTGTACCGCACTAAGCAATAACAACATGGAACAGTTTATCAAAAAAATATAACCAAATTATTTTGGATAATATATTGAACCTGTCAGTGGGAAAGGGATCTACTCATATTAATGGGAATTTGTACCGCACTAAGCAATAACAACATGGAACAGTTTATCAAAAAAATATAACCAAATTATTTTGGATAATATATTGAACCTGTCAGTGGGAAAGGGATCTTAATAGTAAAAATAATATGAGTAGATCTTAGTAGAAATAATACTCATATTATTTCTACCACAAATAATACATGTGTTTGTTGGCTTGCTTGTTCTCTTTTCAGAGAGATAGAGACGTTTTATTCTGGCATTACACATAAAAGGCATTATAAATACCTTTTTAAGATTATTTCAAATAATATTAAATCCAAGAATATGTAGAATATCAACTTTCCTCATTAAAAAATTTGATTTTCAAAAACAAAATTAGATATTTAAACTGATTTACAGGAGCTATAACAATGAATTGTTATATCTTTTAGATAGCTTTTACATCACAATAAAGTGTTTAATAAAAATAACTTTTTTTCTAAATGTATCCTAAAAAATATTTTTTTAAGTTTAAAAAAACACAAAATGGTATTTAAGTATACTCCTATGGTAAATCGTGTGCAATAATTCTTTTAAAAAATGTCACAACTTTGGTGCTCCTGCAGCATTGTACGATTTTTCCAAATAGCAATCATTATCAAATTATAATTTTCAATAAAATATTGTGTAAAAAGTTTTGCCCCTGCCAGGATTCCAACCCGGGTCTTTCGATAGCAGTGATCACTGAGCCATGGGAGCTTTTGCAATAATTCTTAAATAATACCATTTTGACAACATCAGGACTATATTAGTCTCATACAATAGTTCCTGTCAGATCATTGAAGTTGAGCAAAACGTGGTACATATTTGCATTTATCGGTTTAAACTAAACCTCCTGAGTACAACTGAATAGCCAATAGGACTGTTTTATTTTAAAGATATTTGTTACTGTAGATTCTATTTGATTTACGTTATTTACAAATTTACACTACAATGAAAACACAAAATTATGTTTTATTGAAACAAAAAACACTGTTTTCTAATTGTCTCTAAATTTAAAAACACCATTTACTTAATTAACCAATTTTAAACCAATTACAGGGGTTAGGAAACATTTTTGCAGCAATATCTCTATTGCGTATGTATCACCGTCCAACATGGACCCATGACGGCCAATAAAAATGCGAGATGCGAGTTTTAAAAAAAAAAATTAAAAGGACGGCATTTACTCCTCCCCAGTTCCAGACCCTTTTTTTATCCATATTTTTCTCCCGTGTGAAACTAGTTCAAATATTATATCAGTCGCAGAACTCAATATAAAAATAAAATTTAACATAATGTGTTGCAGATTACACTTCAAACTCACTAGAAGCTCTTATGATGTACTCAGGTCACTCAGGACAGTACGAAACTAGATAGCTCTAATTAATTTTACAGTCAAGTGAAGATATAGTATTTTATCTACCTCATTATGGATTTACTTGACATAGTATCTCAAGTAAATTTTATTAAAAATTGTTGAAGGAAATCAATTGGTGGACATTAGATATTTTAAGCAATTCGCAAGTTGAAAGAAATTAAAAGGATATTTTTTCAAATTTTCCCCCTTCTTTCCGGAAGAAGAATACTTACTTAAGTCAGGTATAAAATTAAATTACAAACGAAATATGTTTATGCTTTATTTTCTGCAATTTTGGGTAATTACCACTGGTAATTAGAAATACCTGCTTTCCGTAATTCGTCACTACAAAGCATGTCCCACGAGCCCTGCCCGGTGGACGTAAGCAAGTTCTGGGAGAACAGGGGACATGGTCATTCGATTGATGATATTAACCCCCACCCAACCCCAGTGGTGTTTTTTTTTTTTTTTTTTTTTTTAATTANTTTTTTTTTGCAAAAGTCCTGAACGTTACTAGTAAGGTTCATGGCTTATAATAATATAGCATGGGCGAAAGATTGATGCGGCACCGAAAATGGCTATAGCCAAGTTCTGGGAGAGATCCCATGGAATTCTCTCGTTTTTATTTTTCTTAAAAAAAAAGTACCTTACTTTGTTGTAGTATCAACACTGCCATCCTCCACGTCACTCTTCTGCTGTCGCTCCTTAGACTCAGAGGGATCATTCTTGTTATTTTCACGCGGATCTGCTGATTGGTCTGTCCGACTATTTGAAATATCTTCTATGGTCTGAGTCATTTTCAAAACATTTTTCTTGTATTTTTCGTTTTTATTTATCTTTTTCCTTTCATCATTTTCTTCAATTCTTTCTTTATGAATATTGTAGACATTTTGAACACTCAAAGCGCCCAAATTCTAAAACAAGATGGGATTCAAAATTAATTTAAAAAAATCAGCCAATATGACACATGGGTTTAATCAAATTTTTGATCCCGGATACTTGTCGCACATTATATCTGAATATTACTGCGTGTTTTTCTACTAACTATTGGCTGACTACTCTATAAATCCCACTGAAATGTGTGCCAAGTGACGGGGGGTATAAAGTTGTTTGTAGCTTTCGAATCAACTTTGGGGTAAATATTTTTCAGGTGACCTGAACTAGGCACTCATATGATATTACCTCCTTCATGACCATATTTTTTTCGGCTATTTGGAGAGACATTTTCTTGGAGTTTTTTTTTTTTTTTTTTTTTTTTTTNTTTTTTTTTTTTTTCTTTGCAGGCGAAGGTGTTTTTTTTTTAGGGATAATAATAGCACCCAAAATCTGTCGCTGTAAAGGGACTCTATTATTTTTTAATATTTTTATTTATAAAAAATATATAATTGACAATATTTATTCAGGATATAATTAATTATATTAAAATGAATAAAAGCTCACCAACTTAAATTATTAATTTTAATTTTAGCTTTTAAGTTCTAATTATAATTTTTAATTCAATTAATTAAACTCAGAATGGATATTGTCAATTTTATATGTTTCAATATCTTACTACTCTTTAATTATTTTTCAAAAATATTTTTATATTTTACCTCTAAAAGTTCCACTGTCTTCTCCGTGTCTCCAAAGTTATTGACTACCGCCACATACTTGTGTTGAGTGAGCAATGCTATTCTCACAGACGGCCAATCCTGTTTGAACAGTTTCCTATAAAACTCATCAAAATGTTTCAACGCCAGATTTGCGGGATTTGTTTTCTTTAATTTATTAGCCTTGGACAAAAAAAAAAAAAAATATCACTTCATTTAGTATCTACTTACTGAGAGCATATTAGAATTTATCTTCAAAAGTACAAAAGCAATAGAAAGAAGTACCTTGAAAAATACGCTTCTGAAAATATTTGGCCGACCAGTTTAAACGAAATGAAGCATCAAAAATAAATTAATTAAAATCACCCTTTCCCAATTCTATTTAGGATCAGCATCGCTTTCCTTAATTTTACCATGCCACAAACATTTGTTCTGTCCTAATCTTTTTTTAGCTTTACCCTTTCCTGGGACGGTAACCGTCGCATGCTTCTCACAGTGTCCATAGGAGCTGCTGCTGACTTTTCTCATATTTTTTTTTATAGGCGCCCTTTTCTAAAGATTCATTCGCAATCTTGTGCCAAAAAGGGGGGATGGAGTTGGATTCGAACCAACAGCCTCTTGGTTACAAATCCACAGCCTCAACCAACATTACACGGGCTTAGTACCGCCACCTAATGAAGCTGGTTTGCTCCCCTCGATGGCTTCATTCCTCTCGGTAGCTACAATACAAACTTTTCTCTATTCACCACTACTTACCCAATGATCCGGGGACTTATTTTTGTATCTTTTAACACAAAAAGAACATTGGTAAATTCTACCAGCAACAAGCGTTGGTCCAGATCTTTGTAGGAGCATTGTATGTGTGAGAGATTCCTGAAACTGAAAATAGACATTCATAAGCATGTATTTAGGGTTCCACACTAAAAGAAACAGGACATTGTGATCTTACAAAATGCTGCACAATATGAGAACTACCTTCTGTTTTACAGTAGATAGTTAAAATTTTGTCAGCTTGAGCAATGGTATAGTCTTGACCACGGCATATGTTTTAATTGAATCTTCATTTTTTAAGCTAGAAACCTGGTGCTTGTTTTAATATGTTCCTTGGATCATTTAAAATCGATTTAGGTCCGAAAAAGTTTATTTTTTTAGCCATGCCCCGCTCACAAGAATCCACGTATAGTATGGTTACACTTATACACGGATTTTTTTTTTTTTTTTTTTTTTTTTTTTTTTTTTTTTTTNTTTTTTTTTGTCAGAAAGGCAGGGCGGTAACCTGACCTCAGAGTACTTTTGAGCGAAACATGGCTAATAAAAAATAAAAAACATTTTTCCGGACCTAAATAAATTTTGAATGATCCAGGGAACGAGGAAACTTTTAAACAATACCTGTGATAACAATACCTGGTGGGTAATCATTTCATGAATAATTACCAATGAGGTCTCTTATTATATATAGTAGAGAATGTAGAGATTTTACTCATTTGACTGTATTATGATTGTCTTATGAGAATGTCCATTGATAGTCAGAACAGAGTTTACTCTGTTGACTAAACTTATTGAAAACTCAATTCATTGATCTATTCGGAAATTACCTGACCAGATATACCCACCTAGGNGGGTAATCATTTCATGAATAATTACCAATGAGGTCTCTTATTATATATAGTAGAGAATGTAGAGATTTTACTCATTTGACTGTATTATGATTGTCTTATGAGAATGTCCATTGATAGTCAGAACAGAGTTTACTCTGTTGACTAAACTTATTGAAAACTCAATTCATTGATCTATTCGGAAATTACCTGACCAGATATACCCACCTAGGAACGAGTCAACGAATATTATTATTATTGATTAACAAAAGAAACCTATTATTGTATAATTAGATGAGAAAAATTAGAATTTTTATTTGAAATTTCCCACTTAAAGATAAAGAGTACTAAAAACTCAAAACAGAGTGCAGCACCATGAGAGTAGCAGACGCTCGAGATAGGAGCAGAAAAATCAGGTCTGGAACCGGGGAGGAGTGTCTGACAACTCTTTTCAATTTTTTTTACTGGCCGTCATAGATCCATTTTGGACGGTTTTTGGTTTTACATACGCAATACGAGCATGACCCTAAAAACGATTCTATTTAAAGTTGGTTAAAAAAATTAAGGGGTTGTCAGACACTCCTCCCGGTTCCAGAACCTAGAAAAATCCCATATTATTTCTTATTACTCTTTTTCCTTCTCTGAACGAAATAGGTTCTATGATCTTATCGTCCCGGAAAGGAAGAAGAGAAGTACTCACTCTCGAATTGAGTAGGGCGAGATCAGGCTAGTATAAGCTGAAAAAGGTATGCGGTTAGAAACTTGGTTGTCGAGCTTTGTCAAGATTAATGACACCTTGAGAGCGCAGGACATTATTTTGTCCTTTGATTCAAATTCAAACCCAGCCTATATACAAGATGATATAATGAGGAACGTTCCGGTGACGTTGCAGCATAACTTAACACCAGCTTACAATCTCGTGACACCTCTCTCTGACTTTACTAACTCTTGGAGTCTTACCAGTCGCTTATATTTGTCGTTGTCCGTGTTATCATCACTCATAACTTGTAATGGGGCATTCACAAGTGATCCGCCCGGAAAAACTAAAAATATTCTTCAGGCAGTTGAAGGAACATGTTCATACTAGACCGGCACTTGACAGTGCATCAACTGTGACCTCACGATCAGCGTGAATCACTTACCGACACTCTCACTGCTTAATGTGAAACTGTGCATGCTTCATTAACATTAAGTTAATGTATTACCGCTTATGAAGTATCCTTGAACTTTAATTGTTGTGTCCTGTAATGAGTGTTGAAAGATGTCGAGATCTTTATTATCGATCTCTCCGATAATGTCGAAAGAATCAATATTTCAGAATACCGATATTTGACCATCTGATAATATCGGATATCTTATATACCTACTTTCCATGTCCATCACAGAAAGTGATGGTGGCAGAAGGGTTGAGTAGCATATTATGCTACTCCGAGATTTCTGAGGACGCCGGACTAGATGTTGATAATTCCGGCCCCTTCCATTTTCTGTAATAGAGGTAAATATCAATATTACGCTTTAGTTAGACTTTACATAGTATCGACATTCTTCTTTCGATACTGCAACCCACCACAGCTCGGATATCAATAGTAAGCTTTAGACTTTACATAGTATCGACATTCTTCTTTCGATACTGCAACCCTAACTCTACACCATAGCTCGGATATCAATAGTAAGCTTTAGACTTTACATAGTATCGATATTCTTCTTTCGATACTGCAACCCTAACTCTACACCACCAGCTCGGATATCAATAGTAAGCTTTAGACTTTACATTGTATCGACATTCTTCTTTCGATACTGCAACCCTAACTCTACACCACATAGTAAGCTTTAGACTTTACATAGTATCGATATTTTTTTCTTTCGATATAGCAACTAGCAACCCTACTGAACTCATTGTGACAGTTATTAGCTTATGCTACAAACTTTCTATTGATTTCCCCCACCCACAACTACCTCCTCATATACTTTCTTCGACACAACGTCATCCCCCCCCCCACAAAATTCATTCCTCCATTTCTTTCTATTCACATGTTCTTTTTTACCTTTTTTTCCTTCCGAAGTTCCGAAAGTTACCTAATTTTCATAGATTAATTATTTTATTTCAATGTGTTACATTTTATGTTAAATTTTAATCAAATATTATTTATTCATTATGAAATCGACGAAAATGTCGATTTGTTTTTTAGAATTCAAATTTAAATATTGAGTTTAGTTTTTCGATCTGTTCGTGGTAGGTTACCTTTTCCATATTATTATCTTGACCTAGCAATATTCTTCTTTTTATTATAAGAAAAAATGTATCTACCAATGTGACACATGATTTTATTATGTTACTGGTCAACCCTCCTCCCCTCTCCCCACAAAAAAATATATATATATTTTACGTTTCAAGCTACGTAGGATCCAACAAAAAAAATCCGGTCCTTTATAAAATCAACGTTAAAAAATTCAAAATTTCGAATTTGTTTTCAAATGAGAAGTACAAGTGTGACCTATCGGATAAGCACCTGTCAGATAAGCCCCTGGACCACTCTGTCAAAACTACAGGGTGATCCAAAAGTTTTGAATCTATTCTTAACTGAAAAGTACAAGTGTGACCTATCGAATATCATTAATTTTTCTTTCTGAAAATCATAGTGCTATCAGATAAGCCCCTGGACCACTCTGGACAAAACTACAGGGTGATCCAAAAGTTTTGAATCTCTTTTTAACTGAAAAGTACAAGTGTGATCTATCGAATATCATTAATTTTTCTTTCTGGAAATCATAGTGCTATTAGATAAGACCCCGAACCACTCTGGACAAAACTAAAGGATAACTCAAAAGTTTTGAATCAAAGTTTCCAATTAAGTGACTGTTATGTTGGACTAGAGTGTTCCAGGGCTTTGTCTAATAGCACCATAATGTTCGGCAGAAAAATTACTCAAATTATCATACTTAATGGATGCTTCGATTATATTTAAATGGATAACAACACAATTCTTTCAAGAAAAAAAATTACTACAAATAATAATAAAAAAAGCAATTTTAAATTTGACAAAAATGAAGAATATGCTTTGAAATTAATTAATATTGAAAAATCAAGTCTTGATACAATACGTAGTTTACATTCAACAATCAAAACTTTGAGATCAGCTTTATATAAATCAAAATCAGAATTGAATTTGTTAAAAATAAGAACAACCAATGAGAAAACTTATACAAATACAATTGAAATCTTATCATTGGAAAATCATATTTTGAAAAATAAATTTTTAAAGACAACATTTGGAAATAATGTTCAGAAAACTATAAATAAACACATAATGTCAGCCGAGAGTGAAACAAAGAAAAATGAAAGAAATGAAGGCAGTGAGAATGTTGAAGATATAAGAAACGTAGTTGAAGGAAGTAATCAGGAATCAACTGATAAGAAAGTAGGAGAAGAAATCAGTGATGCAAATGAGGAAGCTACGGCAATAAGGAAAGAAGACGATGTTGAAATAAATGACACAAAAAATGGGATGAAATTAGAAGGTGAAATAGAAAACGATGGTGATGGCTCCACCAAAGATATTGCCCAAGATGATAAACAAAATACTGACCAAGACACAGAAGAACCACGGAACAATGAATCTGAGGAATCTGAAGAAGTCGATGAAGTAGAATTTATTTTTACAACAGACGACATGGTGAAAATTGATCAAGATCATTTGGTCAAAATAGAAGAAACCGACATTTATCCAACCAAACCAACAATAACACATTCTGTGTTTGTAGAAACTGACATATCCAAGTGTGGCGTTCTAGAAGAAGAAAGTGGAGACACGGGTTCTAGTCTTGCTTCAAATATTCGTAGGAATACTTCTCCAAATCCCTTAGGAAGTTACAGACCTTATTTACGTAAAGAAAGTTTGTCTACCACAAGAGGTGGATTTGGTCATAGACATTCTGTAAAGTTTGCGAAGGATTTGAATATTCGTCCAATTTATAATGACAATGTGTCTACAGATAGACAAGATGGTGAAACTCAGACTGAAATATCCGCAATTCCGGTCTATTGGAAGTCAGAAAGTTATTTGAATCATAGTAAAATATCGCACAATTTTACAACGCTACCATCAAAATTTTCAATTCCAAATGAGCAAACAATAAAGAAATTTCCTTCCAGGAAATATTCTTTACGTTTGTGTGAGAAAACTCAAGAAGCTCGACGTGTTTTACTTTCTGACATTAACTTTACAAGTATGGTACCAGAGTTGTCAAGAAGTGTAGATCATCTTTGTCAAGAAATTCCAACTGCTTCTTGTGAACTATTTAAAAATTATCCAGGAGCATTTTCTTACATGAAAAATCCTGAAATGTCATGTTACTCTCAAACACCATGTGATTGTTCTTCTAGACAAGCAAGCTGGGAATATTCGAATTTTTCCATTCCTTCAACACCATCAGCCATTGATATTACAGAACCTAAAAAGCGTCCAATGTTAATTCGGCCTTCTAGTTCTTCCCTTGACACGAATTGGCATAAACAGGCAAAACAAACGTGCTGGTCGGGATCATCAACAGCAATTTCTCCTACTTTATATAGACGGTCAAGAAGTGTGCCATTTAATTCGAATCTTCAACCGTTTACTGAATACTTTTCAAGCCAATACTCCGGATTCAACACACCACAATCTTCATCAAGATATTTCCAAAAACACAAGAGAATGCATAGGAAACACGTTGGCAATTAGGTGAGAGTGCATAGGAAACACGTTGGCTTTTCTGGTAAGTTCATAAATTAACATCTCTTAGGTAATTAGGTGAGAATGTATAGGAAACATTTTGACTTTTGTGGTAGGTTTATAAATTCCCTTCTCTTAGGTAATTAGGTGAGAGTGCATAGGAAACACGTTGGCTTTTCTGGTAAGTTTATAAATTAACATCTCTTAGGTAATTAGGTGAGAATGTATAGGAAACATGTTGACTTTTGTGGTAAGTTTATAAATTCCCTTCTCTTAGGTAATTAGATATGGGTATCGATCTATCGATGTGCACTTTCTTGAATATTCAATACGCGTACCTATGCTGGTTTGTTTACTGTGCTGAGTGAATGATATTTCTGAAATGGAACATTATTAATTTAGTTGTTTTGTTTTAAGAGTTCTACCATTGTCATAGTGACAAATATATCAACAGAAAAGAAAAGCATTGCCAGCAATAATTTAACCAAGTCAGGTAGAACCCCAAGGAATCATATCCATTTCAAAGCCAAGATTTTTATTTGGGNTTTTTTTTTGGGGGGGGGGGCATTTTTTTAAGCTAGTAAAAATATAAACCCTGATGTCACATGGCAGAGTTTTTTTCCTGATAATTTCAAGAGTTCAATGTTGAAAATAATGATTCTTGATGATCTCTTTCAGGTTCAGTTCCAGATTTAAGAACATCTATTGACACCGAAGAATCAACCGACTCTCTCATAGACGAATCAGAGGAATATTTAAGACGATCGATTGACTCCATGTTTATAGACGGCGGAGAAGTAGCACCAAGACAAACCACTAGTCGACATAGAAGAAATTCTGCGCCTGCTGATGCTATTCATGGTAAGTACCACCCAGACAAAAATCTAGTCAAGCAATCGATATAGAAGAAGATCTGCCTAAAGGTTGGGCCTCCGTAAACCACAGATTTTCAAATCCATTGACCTACAATTTTTACAAAGTGATTATCGAGTCGCTAAGAGCTGATTTAGAGATTTAGTCAATACCTCGCGCAGAAATAGACGATTTTTCAGTGAGACTTGAGAAGTGACAACACCAGTTTCCAGAGAAACATAAGGAAGACATCAGCACAAAACTGTTTCAATTAATCGCCTTGTACTAGATAACATAGTGGGGCGGCGAACTGAATAATTATGCACATTGTGATAAAAGCTTGAATTCCATGGGTTGGCTGGGTTTTGAACTCACGCCCTACTGTTTATCAATGAGAGCGTCTTACCACTACACCACCAACCCTTGCTGGTGGGGCGGCATAGCTAGGTATAAAACGTGAATTGTGCACATTGTGATATAAGCAAGCATTTTTTATGTGCCACTTGGTCCTCTGTTTGTTCATCTCTGAACATAACATCTCAAGAAATATTATAAAGAGCTGGAGACTTGCTGGAGATTTTTCAATGATTTTAAGATATTGGGTCAATTCGAACTCCACCCCCCAAAAGACCCCAATGCGGTCATAATTTTAAAGTGCTCCAAAATATATCAATATGGATATACTAAATTCCACACATTCGAACCATTCCAAACATACCCATGTCGATCTATTTTGAAGCACTTAATACTTAGATCCTATCCGAGGTCATTTTTGGGTCCCGTTTGAAGGCACCTTAGAGACCCTAGGAACAATAAAAATGATAACTTCAAATGAATGTTGATTCTAAATTCTACACATTCAGGTCTTTCTCAAAATACCCATGTCGATATTTATTGGTGCACTTCATCCTAAGACCTAATTTGGGGCCCCCTGGGGCTCACAGCATCATTAAAACTACATTTTAATGTTGATTCCGAATTCTACACATTCAGTCCTTTCCAAAAATACCCAGTCAGATATATTTTGGAGCACTTTAAAATTATGACCCGAGGGTTGGAGTTCGAAGTGCCCCAATATCTTAAAATCATTGTCTCCTGATTCCTCATGTACTAGCAGTGATTAAACATTCTTGCTTGTATCACAATGTGCACGATTCACGTTTTATACCTAAATATGCCGCCCCACCAACGTGGGTTGGTGGGGCTCTCATTGATAAACAGTAGGGCCAGGTTCAAAACCAGCCAACCCAACGAATTTCATCTTCATGAATTTGAGATATTTACCACTATTGGAGGTCATGGAAGGGGTCATCATTATCAAAATCTGGTCTGGCGTCCCAACCCTACCACCATCATCACTTTCTGCGATTACCACGGGACGGAAGAAAGTATTAAACATTAACTTTTAGGTGCTAACCCATCAAAATTTTTGTTCATCTATTAAGCAAAAATCTCAATAGGTAGGTAGGTAAACTTTATTTGTTGGGTGTACACAAACTAAGTTTAAGTATAGCATGCTTTGATGTTAGAAAAAAAAAAACACAAACTTTTTTCAACTTTTTCAGCACGGTTTCATTATAGGATATTAAGGGAACTTCGGTTCAAATGGGCACTTAGCATGCACGGATTCTCAAATATCTTTTGAGGATGCCATAGGGGTTCAGGGAAAATTATAAACACACAGAATGGCTTTGAGGATACTGCATTGTCCTACCATAAACCCTTCCGAAAATGATTAAAATGACCCAACTCGCGATGGCCGGTTTTGCGCATCCGGTTCTGGGTCACAAAACATTTTAGTTACCTCATTTCTATTAACTTTTAAATAAATTAAAACAAAACACTATAATTATTTATGAAGAAACTAGTTTCGAATCATTCGATTCATCAGTCTAGTCGAGTCGAAGGATGGAAGTTGACATTCTTCCATCCTTAGTCAACTTCCATCCTTCGACTCGACTAGACTGATGATGAATCGAATGATTCGAAACTAGTTTCTTCATAAATAATTATAAATAGTGTTTTTGGTAAGTGTTTTATTTTAATTTATTTAAAAGTTATTATTTTTTAACACTTATAATTAACATGTTATTCAAAGATTTAAATACCGCATTTCTAACATTATTCCAAACCTGAATCTAGAAATGTGGGAACAATTGTCAAAAATCGCAAAACGTTCGAATCGGATCGGCGTCCCAAGCTGTCCTTGACAACTTATTTATGATGTTAGCACTTTCTTTTTAGTATCAACCCTGCGGTTGATGTTGATAAATATAGTAAATGGCTGTTGTTGTTTTTTTAGCAGCTACGGAGATTTTCCTGAACGGCCCAAATAATTCAATAAACTATTGTTAATGTTTACAATGCCCTTACTATGGTCAGGTATCTGTTCACCTTACAATAATGACAAACAATTTTACAGCCACTTTTTCTGGCTGACTGTCGTCCAGGGGCAAATCCAGGGGGCGGGGCGATCGCCCCCCCCAGAGGCCAGATTTTTTTTTAATAAGAATAAACTTTTGAATGAGAACATATGCATACACAAATACATTCACTAATAGAAAGTTTAGAGTATATTGTGATTTCATTTCTTGGGACTGATCAGTATAAATCTGGTTTACAAATCGGAGGAGACGTGTCCAGGAGACGTGTCGAATCAACAGTTGCCACTTTTTCGAGCAGCTGACGGCATACTAATCGGAACCTAACTTTTCTCCGGAGTGTTTATCGTCTGCTCATATTTTCCGAGCACATGTCTTTGTCGCTATCGATGTACAGTGCACATTACGTACGCTTTGGTTATACGATATGGCCACGAAGTTTATTAGCTAAATTGTGNATGCTAATCGGAACCTAACTTTTGAATGAGAACATATGCATATACAAATACATTCACTAATAGAGTATAATATTGTGATTGCATTTCTTTGGACTGATCAGTATAAATCTGGTTTACATATCAGAGGAGTCGTGTCCATGTGTATGGGTCCTACGCGGAGTTCTTTTCGAACAGCTGACGGCATGCTAATCGGAACCTAACATTTGAATGAGAACATATGCATATACAAATACATTCACTAATAGAGTATATTGTGATTGCATTTCTTGGGACTGATCAGTATAAATCTGGTTTACAAATCAGAGGAGACGTGTCCATGTGTATGGGNTTTTAATTGCTCCTAAAAGTCAATACTAATTACTCAGAGTGATAGTTTGGAGGGGTCGGGGTTCTAAAGGGTCTGACTTGACTATTAAATAGAAAGCTTTTATTCTAAAAGGGTGTGAACATAAAGTGCTTATCACCTTCCAGTGACGGATTTAACATTGCCGTTCAAAAGGCCAGAAGCGAATTAAGGGGGGGGCGATCGACCTCCCCTCCCCCAGACCTGAAAAATTTGAAAGTCAAAACACTTTTCTTAAATTTGGTGTTTACAAATACTACTGACTTCCATGTCCATTATAATTTGGAACCTCGATTGCCCCCCCCTCAACAGGTGTATCCGCCCGTTCAAGGGACTGTTATTCTCAAGATCCCTCTCTGTCAATTTAGGTACCATTCGGCACAGGAATTGTGGAACCGGGATATCACCCCATGACACGCGACCTTGAAACCGGCAGGAAAGAACACGTGGAGCATCATTATGCTGTCTCAAATGTTGATCAATATACTGTGCTCAACAAGAACACGTGGAGCAGCATTATGCTGTCTCAAATGTTGATCAATATACTGTGCTCAATAAGAACACGTGGAGCAGCATTATGCTGTCTCAAATGTTGATCAATATACTGTGCTCAATAAGAACACGTGGAACAACATTATGCTGTCTCAAATGTTGATCAATATACTGTGCTCAATAAGAACACGTGGAGCAGCATTATGCTGTCTCAAATGTTGATCAATATACTGTGCTCAATAAGAACACGTGGAGCAGCATTATTGCGCCTCATATGTTGATCAATATACTGTGCACAATTTTTCTTAAATTGAATTGAAATTTTGTACAGTGAAGGATAATTAAGTTTTCTATCAATTTAATCAATCAAAACGTGAAAATCTATTACCAAATTAAATAATACAATTTTATTGTGGGACCATCTTTATTTTATGTTTCCAAAATGCTACTGGGCACGATCTGTCAGCACCTAAATGCCTTAATTCTGCGTAATTTATAGAATGTGAACGTCGTTTGACGTGTGCTTATAATTTTCAATGGCACTTTCCTGGACTATTGACTTTATTGTGAAAGGTAATTCCCTAAAAAATGGATTGACGAATAATCAAATACGACAGCAATATTTCGCTCCGCGGGTTATGGCGTGTTAATAAAAACAAGAAAAATGGAATAATTTTACCTGCCTTTAAGAGCGGTATTCGTAAAAACCGCTAAAAAGCTGCAAAAAAACTATCAAGAATAGATTAACTTAAGCCAAAAGCATCGTAACCCGTCATTGGCATCAAAATGTTATATACCTTCTTACCAAATACCAAATTAGGTACCTACTTACCAAATTTCAAGTCTCCAGCTCTTTATAATAGTTCTTGAGATGTACAGACAGAGGACCAATAGCTGAAATAATCAAATATGACAGCAATAGATTGAATTTAAATTGATGGGACAGTGAAGATAAAAACAGGATATTGCCGGTCTCTATGTAGACAACGACCTTTATTTCTATCTATTGTGACCAGAAGAGCAGAGATGGAGTTTGATTGGAATCAGCAATCAGCAGTCTCCTGGTCACGAATCCACTGCCTCAAACAAATGAGCTACGGAGGCTGCGCCCTAAACATAGGCGGTTCTAGCCTAAAATTCGGGGGTGAGGGGGCTTGATTTTTTCCTGTGCCTGAACAACACACCTGTAACCTGTACAGTAGAACGCCGATTATCCGAATCAATTGTTGTCCACGGTCATTCGGATAATCGGACATATTCGGAAAATTTGGTTTTTAGGGTACTAAGGGCGTTAGGATACAAATAAAACACTTTTTTTTTTACTTACAAACGTGTAATTATGTACTTTGTTCTACATTTTCATCGATACAAATTATACAAAAAATAGTTTCCAATGCAATTATTTAGGTACATGTGTATTGTGTAATTCACAAGTACCTACCTACTTTATGTATACATATTTTTTTTAGACATTCGGATAAGCGGTGTTCTACTTATTTCCCCCATTTTATCTAGTATAAGACCCAAAATTTTGGAGGGGTTCAAAAGCCCCCCCCAAAACCGCCTATAGCCTTAACTTGAGTTTAAAGTGTACATCGTTGCTGTTGCTGTAAGCACCATCGACATTATTTTCTATTTTTGGTTCACAGGTTTCCTCAAATCGTCAGGTTCCTTTTACCCTTTTACGCCGAAAGTTCCGTCGGATCTGAAACCTAACAATTTCATCAAAGTGATAACCCCTCATGGTCGGGTTATGTGTGGCAGGGTGAAATATATTGGACCATTGCCAAATCAAGACGATGTGTTTGTTGGTGTTCGCTTAAACCAGGATGAAGGCAACTGTGATGGTTCTTATCAGGGGAAAAGATTTTTCGACTGGTTTGTACCTAGTTTGGTTTAGTTTGGTATACAGTATGTCCCAGAAGTCCTACTCGGTGCCCATAACTTTTGAACCGCTTGGAATTTTGGAATTCTGTTTGTTTCTAGGGATAGAAAAGATTTCCATAGAAAAACTGCATCTTAAAAACAATAATATATGTAGTTTTTCTATTGAAATTCTCTGATTAATACGGCCCTGTTGTGAATGAGTGTGAGGGTTAGTAATTATTTTTTTTGGCTAAAATGGTTCCTTATTGAGGCAACTCCACATTTTACGTCTTAAATCATATACTTACTTCAAACCTTCTAACCCAAAATGGTCGTTTTCTAAAAGTCGTCATTTTAACCTCTGGTAGAAATACAAGATTTGGTTTTCCCGACCTGCGTCACTGATAAAACTTAAAAGTTGTTATTTTTATTACTTATGTAGATGGAAAACTTTTTTGAGCCACTCTTAATGAATTTCTACATCAAACTAATATTCGGTTTTCGTTATACAGGGTGTAACAAGTTTTGGATTTGAACCCATCTGGCTCCGCCCCTGATTATTTTTTGAAAAAAACAAAAATGGGAATATTCCTTATTTTATTAGCACTTTTATTTTTCAAAAAAATATTTGTACCATTCCATTTAAATTTCCCGAGAAATCGACTCTTTGTGTCAAAAAAAGCCACTTCCGGGATTTGAACCTGGATACTGATATTACCATTCGAATGGCCATGGGCCCTTTTCTATCCCTAGAAACAAACAGAATTCCAAAATTCCAAGCGGCTCAAAAGTTGTGGGTTGTGGGCACCGGGCAGGATTGTTCTTTTGATTGGATCACTGATGTTAAGCAACGTCTGTGAGGTTTTAACAAGTGGTTGATTTCTACATGTCTGGAAATGTAAAATATCAAATTTTGAGAGGAGAGTGGGGTATTTTTTTTCGTGACGATTCCAAATGTTCATTATTTAAAATAAAAAGTGACGTTTAAACGTACATGTTTTCCATTAATGCCTTTAAGAAAAAATAGTTCGCGTCCAAATGTACAGTTTTGGCAATCGCAATGCGCATGTCTCGGTCTTGTAATATTTCTCATCTGAAAAACATCTGCAGTGAACTTTGGTGTAGGGATGGGATTTTCGACTCACTTAGGTGAGTTCGACTTGACTCGATCGACTCACCAATATGATTCGACTGAATGAGTCGACTCTCGATCCCGACTCGCATCAAGTGACAATTTTAAAAACACCTCATTTGATCAAAAAGACATAATAAAACCAATAGACATAAGGGGCATCTACCAAATAAACGTCCCCAACCTCGGTGAATACATTAAAAAGACATCACAATCAATCGTCACCAGAATAAAAGAACATTTTCCTTCAGTTAACAACAAACACCCGGAAAAATCGAACTTACTGATTTTATGATAACCAATAATATACCTGTATTAGCCTGCAACATGGAACACAAGCATCTACTTTATAATAAGGTCTTAAAACTTACATGGACCCCATGCGGTATCCAGCTTTAGATATATTATGTTCCCCCATCTATAGTTATAAAATACAAATTATATTTCTCCCTTTATTAGTCAACAAGAAAAGCTACTCGTAATTCGACTCTTTGAAGAGTCAACTCATTTCAAAAAGATAATTCGACTCGTGAGTGAGTCGACTGGTGGATGACTAGCCCATCCTTATTCCTGTGAGAAATGACGGTAGACATGAACAGGCGTTTACACGTTCATTTCTTGCACGCACATGCAGACATGAAGTAGAAATCTTTGACATGTTGAATATTTTTCAAAACTGACGGGTGGACTGTACGTGCCGTGAGTTCTGTGTTTACATTTTTTCATCATTTTTGGCATTAATGCCAAACATGAATGCGAAACATGTTCATCCAAACGGCCCTATAAAACCGAATTTCAAGGTACCGAAACAATTACGAAATACCAACGTAAAAAACAAATCTCTCATGCCAGTGTCTATGGCACGTTGAATACGCCAGTTCCCGTTAGATCACTCAAGTTAAGCAACGTCCAGCAAGGTCGTTCAATGTAGGTGTCCACGTGAGTTCGCGCCCTCGTGATGATGGTTATTTTTCGGCCCAAACCAGGTTAGGTGAGGTTAATGTGGGTATCGAATGACCAATAGACGTTAAAGAAAAAAACTCTCATAGTTACAAATGTTTGTTTTATTCTTTTTTACAGTGAAATGAACAAAGGCATATTTGTGCCGTTCAAGAAAGTGGTGTTGGCATGGAGTGCTGGGTAGATGTTCATCCCTCCAAAGTTACCGTTCCAGGAACTTGAGTTGGTGAAGTGTTCTTCCCATCAGAGATCATTGCACATTTTATTGAAATGGGCCCTTGTAACTTATCTCACAATTCATTAACTCACAGTTGCTACTAACTTCTGAAATTTGTTTTTGTTTTCAAATTCTGGTGCTTAGACGTATCTTTGATTTTGCAGTTTGAAAAGGTTTGTGGTTTGGATGTCCTTAGAACTTTCTGAACAGATACCTGCGAGTGTGAAATAACATAAATGAATATGAGACAGTCCAAAGCTATCGCTATACATAACTATTATGGTTATTCATAACGGAAGTGGCGGTCCATGGAGATTTGACGCCCTGGGCAAACCAGACGGAAGCCGCCTTTCCCCAATATTTGAACTGATCCCTTATACAGGGTGCGGCTTGGAAATGCCCTTTTTTGAAACGCTAATAAAAACGAAAGCATTATAGATAAAGAATAAATATTTCTTCAAATGAAAGACAAAGGTCGGAATTTTATTTTCAAGTGGTTTGGAATACAATATCTTGAAGGTGATGGCCGCCATTGTCGATACATTGCTGAAGATGATTTTGAAAATTTCTGTGTACATGTTCCAACATTTCAACGGAGATTTGTTCAATTTCTCGACGAATGAATATCTTTAGCTCATCAACATTTGTTGGACGATGTTTGAAAACTTCTGTCTTCAGAGAGCCCCAGAGAGAAAAAAAATCACAAGGCGCGAGATCCGACGAGCGTGCCGACCAAAGGAGATCACCTCGACTTGAGATCAGCCGTCCGGGAAACATTTCTCTCAAAACCTCCAAGCTCCTACACCATGAGATAAATTCATGACATTGAGAGCTGGCCCAAAAATTTTTTGAAGCATTTTGACAAACTGCTCAGAATTGACGAAAACCGCTTGAATTTTGTTCTCAAAAAATAAGGACCAATGATTCCTACTCTTGAAATCGCACACCAGACTGTGACCCTGTCACTATGGAGGGGCTTCTCACACCAATAGAGCATGGTTGGACCACCACATCTTTCTTTGATTGAAATTAAACTTAGGGGTGAAGAAAGATTTTCTCTCTACAGCTCTGATGTTGTACTGTATAAAAGTCTCTTTTCTAGGTCCCATTTTTTCACCTCAATCCACCTAATTTACTGTCTAAATCTGAACTATAAATCTATTCTGTTATCAAAAAACCTTTCAATAAAATATATTTATTTTCATTGTCCCGAGTCAATTTTTTTATTATTTCAGTTGCGAACTACCGCACATTGGAGCCTGTTTGGTCCCGTGACAGTTAGTCCATAGTCCTCGTTGGTGCAAGCCGAGTGTGATGCGCAATCCGCCACGGAGATGTAAAAGTTTAATAATGGGAATATTATTTTTTTTACCTTGTTCCAATAGCACTTGTATATCGTTTGCAAGTAAACGTGAACGCGAAAAAAAAATCTGGAACTTCACGGCCTTGATGCGCGGAGGAGTTGTATTTTCGGTCCTATGTTTAATAAACAAAGTTAGGTCCACCCGGCACCCCATGGGCGGTTCTAGCCTTAAATCTGGGGGGGCGCTTGATTTTTTCTGTGCCTGATCAACATACCTGTATTACCATAATATACAACCCATATTGATTTCCCATTTTATCTAGTGTAAGATTCGAAAAATTCTGGGGGGATTAAGCCCCCGAAGCCCCCTTAAATCCTCCCAAGTTCACAGAACAACTAGCATGCTCCGATCCTCTCTATAAACTGTCTTGCGAATCATTCCTCACGCTGCGACGAGTCACCCAACCATCTCCTGTCCGAGGATATTACCTTTTGATTTTGACTCGCTGATTCAACAAGAAAATCTTTTAAGTATTTTTATTCACTGGAAAATCAGCGTACCATCCGAATGAGNGGTCCACCCGGCACCCCATGGGCGGTTCTAGCCTTAAATCTGGGGGGGGGGCGCTTGATTTTTTTTGTGCCTGATCAACATACCTGTATAACCCTAATATACAACCCATATTGATTTCCCATTTTATCTAGTGTAAGATTCGAAAAATTCTGGGGGGATTAAGCCCCCGAAGCCCCCTTAAATCCTCCCAAGTTCACAGAACAACTAGCATGCTCCGATCCTCTCTATAAACTGTCTTGCGAATCATTCCTCACGCTGCGACGAGTCACCCAACCATCTCCTGTCCGAGGATATTACCTTTTGATTTTGACTCGCTGATTCAACAAGAAAATCTTTTAAGTATTTTTATTCACTGGAAAATCAGCGTACCATCCGAATGAGCCTTGATTTCCTGTATGTGCCCCAAAATCAACATAAGGACCACTTCCGCCTCCATTGGACTGTCGCTCTAAGCGTGATGATTCTGATTTGTCATAATCAGCTCTTTCAGAGAGTTGTTTGTAAGTTGGCTGATTGGATGAGG
The DNA here is from genome assembly GCA_012654025.1 of Pachypsylla venusta. Lineage (NCBI taxonomy): Eukaryota > Metazoa > Arthropoda > Insecta > Hemiptera > Aphalaridae > Pachypsylla > Pachypsylla venusta. The sequence continues at coordinate 40,301,139 of CM022874.1, forward strand.
GTTCAAAAGAAGGACCAAAACTGTCGAAGGACTCTTTATAAGTCGATGGTTGGAAAGATGGCTCGTAATATGGTTTCGATGGTGGCTGATGGTTTGGTCTGTAAAATTGAGCGACTTGTGAATGATAAGAGGTAGCTTGTTGGTGTTTAGCTTTTCTTGGTATTCTTAAGTTTGATGTCATGAAGGGTGAACTTCGTTCAACAAATTGGGAGATTTCGGAGAGTTGGTCATTCTTGATTGGATGAGATTGGAATTGGTTTGAATTTACTTTCACGGTATTGATCAGAATGATGGCGAACAGAAGAAAAGATCCGGAGAGCGATTTTAGCTGAAAACAAAAACAAGACACTAATCTCCAAAATAGAAATGATAGAAAACCCTAAAACTTTTCTCAAATTGGGATCTTTGATGTTGAAAGGTGGATGTTTGTTAAACGTTGGGATTGGCGTCCCGAGCTATCCGTAACAACTTCAGAATGAAATTTCTTTTTAGTATCAACACAGTATCAGGGGCGCATACAGGTCTCCAGTTGAGAAGGGGGGGAGCAATTACAAGAGCAAAAGAAATATATAGTGCAGTGATAGTTTAGTGTAGTGACTATTATAATGCTGTGATACCCACAAATCTACGTTGTAATGCAATATTATGCGTTAACACATCATGTAATTATTTATGATAAAACTAGTTTCGAATCATTCGATTCATCATCAGGAGTCAACTTCCATTTTTCGACTCGACTAGACTGATGATAAATCGAATGATTCGAAACTAGTTTCTTCATAAATAATTATAAATAGTGTTTTTGATAAGTGATCTGCTAAATAAATTATTTTAAAAGTTAATATTTTTTAACACTTATAGGTAATTAACATGTTATTCAAAGATTCAAACAATAATATTTCTCTTAAGAATTAATTAGATGTTATTTTTCCCGACTTTTTTTCAAAAATGAACTGAAGATCGACCTTTTTAATTGAATTGAATCACTCTGATCACCGTAAGCGCCATTTACGGGTAAAATATATGGTTGGAAAGAAAAAAAAAATTCATTTTGACGTTTTGACCTACTGAATCGATTCTGATATTATTTTTTTTAAAAACTCGGACACCCGGAATATTCGATACCGTGACATTGTCCAATATAATTCATTGTAATCAATCAATTAATTTGATCCAAATAAATTAATTGTTGATCAATAATAATAATGGCGAGTAGGCAGCGAATGATAGGCGCGTGGTTCGGTCCTGAAGGTTATCACACAATCAATGAACACCAAACATTCTCTATTGATATTGATAATAAATAATAGAATAGAAAGTGACGAAATTTGCTTTATGTAAATCCTGATCGGGTTCGAATCCTGATCAGGCCAAAAAATTGAAAAAAAGTTTTTTCTATAATTGGTCTGGTTGTGTTCGGGGGTAACTCAGTCTCCTGAAGACAACTGAGCATCTAGCTATGGTAATAGCGACAAGTAGTGGCATTTGAGGTAATTTTTAAGTATAACTTGATGTATTGAAAAAAATCGCCAAGGGTTTATTCGATTGCAACCAAAAGTTTTGGGGCACAATTAGAACGCAGATGGGACCTATATACCAAATTTCATCCAAATCGTTCAACGCTCAGTGGCAAAAGTGCCTATCACGGCGTAAGGCGGACAAACGGATTTTTTTATTCGATTTTTGGATTCTACGTACCTTGAAACGTATAATATTAAATTTTGAGGGGGGGGGTACTTTTTTTTCGTGACGCCACCATTTTTCAATTTTCGTATTTTAAATTTTCAAAAACTCATCTCTTTTCTTGATAATATTGTTCTTTACTAAACCCTCATTTGTCCCTTGTTTCCAATCATTCATCCTCCACTGATGTCCTATTCAGTATACTATACAGGATAATCTCTCCCTGTGGTAACATAAAATGGAGGACTGCTGTTTTATGTAAATTTTGCGTTTTATGCAAAATAATAATATTGTTATGAATTATTTTATGAATTGCAAAATGATGAACTTTTGTGTAATTTTAATATTTTAATACTTTGTGGAAAACCTATTACACGCTTGTTAGTTTCGTAAAATGTAAATAGGGAGGGGGTCAACATGTGACGATAATTGGAAAGGAATCTTGTTCTGTGATCACTCTGTCAATAATGTAAACTCACAATTCCCACATAAATGGGATAGTACCATTTACCCCAAAGTAATCTTGAAAAATCTGGTTTGAATAGATGAGAAATGTCGTGTGATGACACAACATTTCTCATCTATAAAAAAATCGAGACGTGTACAATACATAAAATTGAAATGGTAAAAAGAATGTCAAGTCTCTNACGGTAGAGAAGAACAATTGCCCCAAAAAAAAAAAAAGACCGAATGACCTGTGAATACTGCAAGCCGGAGAAGAACTGACGGTTGGGGAGAACAATCCAAAAAAATATGCTGTGAACATCACACGACTTAATGACTTTCCTTATTTATATGAAAAAATATAAAAGGCTGAAATTTTCAAAGTCGCCCCTAAGTTTTTTGGCACCCGTTCTAGAACGTGTAAGTTCTAGAATCCAGTGAGGTTGTACCATTTGGGTGTCCACAAGGGTTCGCGCCCTCGTGATGCTGGCTATTTTTCCGGCCCAACCCAGGCTGGGTGAGGTCAATGTGGGTAGCTGGTTTGAAAGTTTCAAGCAAATGGAGGGTAAAACCCCCGTCTCGAATGATTAATAGATGTTAAAGAGACATATAAGTATTATTTTGTTGGATCTATCGAAATCTGTTGTTCTGTAAGTATGTGCCTGATGTTTCCCCGTCTGACTCGACTGACTTTCTCTTGGTCAGTGTACCATGATCTCCAAACAATATGTGCAGTGAGAGGAAAACAGTCGTGAAAATAGTCATTCGTTCCGGTTGCAGGTATGGATACCAACTCGGTTTTCGACAGACTTCATCATATGAAGTGTAAACTAGTAGTTTTGTGAACTGTATACTAAATTTTCATCATACTAAAATACTATACTAAAATTTCATCAAAATCGGATAAGGCGCTGAAGACAATCGTGGAGGTAAAACTAGATTTTCACCTTGTTCAGTCAATAACGCCCGAATATATTGATCATCCCATATTTCATTAAAATCAGATGAGGCGTTCGAGAGTTATCGAGGTACAAAATATAAAAAATCGTAATGTTAAAACTAGACCTTACTTTATTCGGCCAGTTAGCTGACTTTTCCATGGCTTTCCGTAAGCGTGTTTTATTAAAAAAAACTTATTTACGAGTATCTCAATTTATTTGCTCATTTCTCTTTGACTTATTTTCAAGTCAAAGAGAAACAAGAAATAAAGATTGAATAATAAAAAAAAATATTTTAAAAAAAGACACCAAAGACTGAAATAAAAATTGCATTTAGTTCATTGTAAAAGTCAACTTTTGGGTAAAAGAGAAATTTTCAATTCTCCTAGAATTTGATTCGACCTTGAATAAGTTTTTTAAAAAATTAATTTCTGAAGAAATGTTGAAAAAAGTCAAAAATAGAAAGTATGTCCAATTTTAGACCATCTTCGTGGTTCTCTCTTAACATGGAAATTAAATTCTTTGTTCGATTTTTCAATTTTTCTTTTACACAAAAAGTCTCAGAAAGAGAAGATCTTTTCATAAGTCGAATTACATTTGAGAACAGAAAAAACAATTTTTGAACACTTTTCAGGTTTTCCCCCATTTTGCTTTTGTTTTTTAAAATTTTGATGGCATATTTGAAATCACCGCCATCAAAAACTAGGATTCAGTGCCCATCTTCTTTTCCTTCTGTCACACAGAACTCACCAAGCGACGTTGAAAGTTATCCAAAAATTACCTTCTCCACTCTGTAACTCGGCTATGTTTCGTTTGGCTCACTAACGAATTTCGTAAAAAATGGTCCATTTGATCTCAGCTACCCACCATATTAAGGGGGTCCCATTTATACAACCTGTATATTTATCAATTTTTGTTCTCATTGAGTGAACCAGGCTTTAGACAGGGTGAGTCATTTTAAAGAACATAGTCAAATATCTCTGAATCCCTTCGACATTTTTTGCTTACATTTTTTTTCGATCAGACTTACAGTTTTCGAGATAATTTTAACTTGACGTGGTCTGAGTAAGACGAGATCTAACATATGAAGTTTTATCGACACGCCCATTATGAAATATTTGGGCATAAATGTGTTAATTTGAGTGAAATCTTTAGGTTTTATGCACAAATATTTGCAATAGGTGTGCCGTAATGTTACACATGTTAGATATCTCGTACGTCAAGGACAAAATTATCTCAAAAACTGTAAGTCAAATAAATTTTTTTAAAGCAAAAAAATGTCAGTTTTAATACAAAATTCTATACCACAATAAAAAATACAGGATTCCATTAAAAAAAAAAAGTTGACCTTTAAATAACTTTGAATAAAATTTCTAGGCCATAAATAAGGTTGGGTTTGTATCGAACGTTTTCTTCCTATCTCTAACGGTTTCCGAGATATTTGACTATGTCCTTTAAATTGACTGACCCTGTATATAAAATGGAATTTTTAACTTTATTTTCACATTTCCTAAGAAGTTGAATTATTTACAAATTCAAATTCGTGACGATTTCAAAGGTTCATTATTGAAAATAATAAACCAAAAAGAGGCCTCCTGATCAACCTGATCCTGAGGACAACCTAAGAGTGGAAACTAAACTAAGGAATTTGAAAATATTTAATCTCGTCATTTGCATAATGAATAAGAACACCATTTTATATTTAAGTAAAAATAAGGTCTTTTAATTAAGTTTTTGTTTTAATTTTTTTTAAATACAAAAAAGAAATACATAATATTAATTTAGAAAGAAGACTCTAATTTAATTTAAAGAGGAGTTCAAATGAAAGATGGCGTTCAAAGACTTGTCCAGTATCTACAAAATATATTGATCAAGTATTTTCATTAGTTATCAAGTGTTTTCAGTACTGGTCAAGTATTTTCATTAGTTATCAAGTGCTTTCAGAACTAATCACATATTTTCATAAGTTGTCAAGTGTTTTCAGTACTGATCAAGTATTTTCATTAGTTATCAAGTGTTTTTAAGTACTGATCAATTATTTCCTATAATTGATCAAATATTTTCAGTACAGATCAAGAAAAATCGGTACTTTAGTTGAACACATTCACTTATCCTATAAAACTTATCCACACGTTCACTTATCCTATAAAAAAGAAAATATTGTAATAGGCTGAAATTTTTAATGTCGATTTGTGTCAAAAAAACGTTCTGAGATCCCGCTCTGGCGTCCCCACGATGGTCGGGGTTATGTACCAGGCCGACCTAGAACGCATGCCATATCAACCTATTTCTATTATTTTCTAAAAACCTGGATACAAAAATGCTGAGAAGAGTTGATTTTAGGGAGAACAGTCTACATCATCAAATGTTCAGACAAAACTACACTTGTCACAATTTTTCGGAGCACCTACCAGTATTTCAGCTCCAAATGGTTCATCAGTCAACCACATAGGAGTAACACATTGTGCCGTCCTCAAGATTGCCGGTTTTACGCACCAGGAAGACCTTGAACGCACACCATCACAGTTCGAGTTACCTTATATCAACCTATTTCTACCATTATTCCAAGCCTGGATGTAAAAATGGAGAAAATAGTTGATTTTAAGAGGAACACCGCTACAACAACACCTTGTGCATCATTAGTGTGACATGATCCTAGCGAAGTGACAAAATCCCGGAAGGTTTTAAGTGCAAGGGCTACTGGATTGACATAACTTGGTGCAAATAAAGTGAGCAATAAGCGTTTTTTTTTTTTTTTTTTTTTTTTTTTTTTTTTTTTTTTTTTTTNTTTTTTTTGTAGCAACACTCGAGCCACTGCTTTTCAATGGACGAGAAGAGACACACAACTGGTTTCTGGCATTCAACGTGTTAGGACCCTAAGTTGCAATGTCTCCAAACACCATTTTGTTTTATAAATAAAAAATTATTTTATTTTTTTATTTTTAAAAATAAACTTATAAAGACTAAGGTACAGAATTTTTCGTTTTAATTTTAAAAAAAGGAAGCAGATAAAATAATTATGAAATCAAAAGTGAACACAATGCCTAAAAAATAAAAACATTCTAAAAATAAGAAATAATAACTTTGCGTTCCCAAAATCACGATTTCTTTTTATCGTTCACAACAAACATCCTGAGGACGTTTTTTTTTTTCACACTTGGAAAAAAAACCTTTTTCGTCAGATTTCTCACATGACGATTTTTACTTTCTCTTCCTATAGAAGATAAAGTATTGTAATCGTGCAGTAGATTTGTACATATTTTTTGTCGTGACGATTGAAAAACGTGTAGTGGGAACATCTTTGTTGAATTACCTACACATACCACAGGATCACTTCACGATTTAATGTGTGCGGTCGATTTCCGAAGAAAGGGCTATGTCAAAATTCAAGGTTACAATTTTTTTTATTATCGTAAACAGAAAAACGTTCGTAATGAGAACACTCTAATTTAAGACAACAAAATCGGGAAGTGCTAGGGGTGTAAAGATAACATCCCAGAGGACTCAACGTAGCCGTTTTTCATTTTCCAAAGAACTTTGAAAAAAAANAAAAAAAAAAAAAAAAAAAAAAAAAAAAAACTCTACCTGTGTGACCCTACCTGTGTGGGGGGCCCCCCTAAAAAACATATTTTACGTTTCAAGGCACGTATTCGAATTGAAGAAATCCGTTTGTCCGCCACCCTTCGCATCCTGTACACCGCACATCATATGCCGTGATGAGCACTTTTAGTGTTGAACGACTGTGATTAAATTTGGATTTGTAGGTCTCAAACTGACACCGCAAATGGGACTTACATATTAAAATTGATCAAAATCGGGAACACTTCAGTTCATCGCGTACGGCGGAAGAAAGCATTTTTTTTCTTAAATTCGATATTTGGATCTACGCCTTGAAACATAAATTTCAAATGTTGAGGGGCGTATTTTTTTTTTTTTTTTTTTTCGTGACTATTCCAAGTTATTTACTGTCGTACACTATTTTTGATTATTTTTCAAACCAATTATGATTAACTTGCAGAGTGAAAATTAAATCATATTTGTGATTGTGACATAATACTTGAGAGTGACGTCTTCACGGGCTGAGTATACCTGAGCTCATGGTGTACTCTTGGTATGTCATATTCAAAAATCGAAATATAATTGGAAATAATTTTAGCATTCTGACAGTGCAAATAAACTTTCCATAGGACACCAATGTAGAAACCGATAGTTGTCATATTTCAAAAATCGAAATATTTGAAATTTATTTCAGCATTCTAATTATGCAAAACCTTCCTCAGGATACCAATGTAGAAAACTACAATAATTGTCATATTTCAAATATTTGAAAATAATTTTAGCAAATTGAAAATTTATTCGGGACAAGTTTCAAGAGATGATCTTGAAACTTGGTCCTGATTTCAAGATTCCAAATCATCCTCACTGTCCATATTACTTGAGATGGAGCTTCCCAAACCGGTTTCTTGTGCTTCAATAAATAGTTCAGGATTGGCCATTTCCAATACTCTCCATGCAAGACAGGTTGTGTTGACAATTGTGGTGTTCAGTTCACAGTAGGCGAGGGCAGATTTTTTGAGTAGTTCACATTCATATTCATCAGCGATAAGTAATAATGAGGCGACGTTGTCAGGGGAGATCACTTCAAGAAGGTTTCGCTCACAAATTGATTTCAAACCTGAAGAGAGAGAAAAAACTTACTTTCCTTAGTTACCTTTGAAACACTTAATTAGTAGAACAGTTAGATGTGAACATCCGCTAGAATGGGCCACACCACACCAAGGCAACATTAACACTATGCACACCAAAAAACGACATAATAATAATAATTACCCATGTTTAGATTGCAGTACGCATACCTAGTACGATTTTTTTGTAGCCCTCAGTCAGCAGATAGCAATATATTATCCCCGACTTTTTGTTCTATTCGTTATATGGTAGAGCTATCAAATACAGGCTATTGGTTCTACGTGCCAAGTCTACTCACAAATATTTTCCGACCAAACAGCACCTGAATTTGTGGGTATCAACAGTAAATAATGTATACCAAATTTGGTCAAATTTGATCGGACATGACCTTTAACATCAAGAGATTGATAACTTACTGTCTACTTCCTCTTACCTGGCAGATTCAGATAATGTGCTGCTTCCAACAGATCTTCTGTAATACTCTCAATATTCTCCACATAATCTGTATAAACATATATTACAATTTGTTTGTCTACTTCTTCTTACCTGGCAGTTTCAGATAGTGTGCTGCTTCCAACAGATCTTCTGTAATACTCTCAATATTCTCCACATAATCTGTATAAACATATTTTACAATTTGTTTGAGTACTTCTTCTTTAACATCAATTTTCAGTTTGACCATTGAGTTTTCCACACTTGGCGTTACAATTGGTTTCCCATCTTTGTTGAGTGCATGTTGATGGTGTTTGGCATTATTGTTTTCTATAGATTGGGCAATGACAGGAGATCTTGATGCCATTATACATTTATGAACTGGAAATTCTCGATGAGTTTCAACACAAATCAGTTTCATATCACAAGATAGTGTGGATGTCATTAGTTTATTTAAATCTTGAGATAGACTGTGACGTTCAACTTCGTTCTGAGAGATTTGAATCTTAACCTTTAACACAATACAAAATGAAAGAGAGAAAACCTTTAGGACACTTGCTAGAACTATCAAATACAAGAAATGAAAATGAATAAAAGTTAAGTGTTTTTTTATTCATTTACAATTCAAAAAGATAAAAGTGTAGGGGCATATGAAATGTATGACTATTCCAAATGATCATTAAGAATATTTTTCTTCAACATAGTGTTTCTTTACTTAAATTTTAGATAAAAATATGCTAATGTATCTGTTAAAAGTTTTAGAAAACAAGGAAGATGGAGATCTTCTCCGAAACAACACACCTCGGTCCGCAGCAATTGGTGTTAAAGAGACGTTAAGCCCCCCCAACCAAACGGTGTTATTCGCTCACCTGTATTGATAAGTTCCCAAGTGGTTGCTGCAGATGTCTATCCATAATACTTAAGTCTCTATAGCCAACCGATACCATTTTCTTTGTGTTTTCCAAGTGAACTGTTACATTGCTAACGTTGCACAGTTCCCACTGCATGACTTGGGCGTTGAAAACTCCAAATTGAAACTTGATGCGGGTCTCGACTTCTTCAGAAACACGAGCGTTCAATAAATTCAAACACAATACGACTGGAGACTTGACTCGTTTGCCATCCGTTCCTGTAAAATAATCACATGCACCTCTGTTTGATTAAAGTTCTTTTAGAAATACTGTTCTCCCCGGTAATCCTTTGGAAATGACTATCCACTCACGCTAATACAAGCGACTGATCCAAATGGAACCTTGTGCACGGTGAGCGTATAACAACTATAACATACAGGGATATCAAATTCTGAATACAAAGGTTCATTATAGAAAATGATAAAATGTTAGCGTACAATGATAGTTCGCCTCCATGTGGTGTACCCTGGATTCAGTTGCTAAAAAACTAACACATCAGGTGACCAGATAATGATTAGGTACATTGTTAGTTCACCTCCAGATGGTGTACCCTGGATACAGTTGCTAAAAAACTAACACATCATTTGACCAGACAATCATTAGGTACAATGTTAGTTCACCTCCAGATGGTGTACCCTGGATACAGTTGCTAAAGAACTAACACATCAGTTGACCAGACAATCATTAGGTGCAATGTTAGTTCACCTCCAGATGGTGTACCCTGGGTACAGTTGCTAAAAAACTAACACATCAGTTGACCAGACAATCATTAGGTACAATGTTAGTTCACCTCCAGATGGTGTACCCTGGGTACAGTTGCTAAAGAACTAACACATCAGTTGACCAGACAATCATTAGGTGCAATGTTAGTTCACCTCCAGATGGTGTACCCTGGGAACAGTTGCTAAAAAACTAACACATCAGTTAACCAGACAATGATTAGGTACAATCTTAGTTCACCTCTAGATGGTGTACCCTGGGTACAGTTGCTAAAAAACTAACACATCGGGCGACTAGGATAAAAAAAAAATATCCGTTTGTCCGCTGTGAACCACTTAGTGTGTCGTATAGATTGTGACTGACGGGACCTACATAGTCAACGGTAAGTGGCAAGAGTAATCATCAGGGCTAACGGATTTTTTTTAATTCGATTTTTGGACTCTAACATACGTACCTTGAAACGTAAAATATCAAATTTTGAGGGAGGGGGTATTTTTTTTTTTCGTGACGATTCCAAACCAAAAGTTTATTATTGAAAATTATAAAAGAAAATCATTATCTCAAAAGCCATCAGACTGGTTTGCAACAACTTGCCATGAGTTGTTGATACTTGAGAATCTTCGCGGATAATGCAGTAGCTTTTCTTTGCTTTCCGCATGGGTAATGGAAAAGATATTGTTTCCGACCCTTCCTTTAGTCGGCTTTTACGTCTGGCATGGCTTTGGTTAGGTGCCTTGAATGATTTCCTTTTAAGTCCCTCTATCCAAATGGGACATAGGTAGGATATAATGCAGTAACTTCTCTTGCTTCCTGCATGGGTAATGGAAAAGATATCGTTTCCGAGCCTTCCTTTAGTCGCCTTTTACGACTGGCATAGACTTGGGTGCCTTGGAAGTATTCTTTTTAAGTCCCCCACAGGGGACTAGAAAAGAAAATACGACATCTGAAAACAGGAATTTTTCGTATTGGGACGGTCCGAACTTACCCTTCTAATATCGTATCGATAAATTCCATTTGGTGTAAATTCCATTGACAATAAATTCAAATGATGTACGGTCCGAACTTACCCTTCCAATATCGTATCGATAAATTCCATTTGGTGTAAATTCCATTGACATTAAACTCAAATGATGTACGGTCCGAACTTACCCTTCCAATATCGTATCGATAAATTCCATTTGGTGTAAATTCCATTGACATTAAATTCAAATGATGTACGGTCCGAACTTACCCTTCCAATATCGTATCGATAAATTCCATTTGGTGTAAATTCCATTGACATTAAATTCAAATGATGTACGGTCCGAACTTACCCTTCCAATATCGTATCGATAAATTCCATTTGGTGTAAATTCCATTGACATTAAATTCAAATGATGTACGGTCCGAACTTACCCTTCCAATATCGTATCGATAAATTCCATTTGGTGTAAATTCCATTGACATTAAATTCAAATGATGTACGGTCCGAACTTACCCTTCCAATATCGTATCGATAAATTCCATTTGGTGTAAATTCCATTGACATTAAATTCAAATGATGTACGGTCCGAACTTACCCTTCCAATATCGTATCGATAAATTCCATTTGGTGTAAATTCCATTGACATTAAATTCAAATGATGTACGGTCCGAACTTACCCTTCCAATATCGTATCGATAAATTCCATTTGGTGTAAATTCCATTGACATTAAATTCAAATGATGTACGGTCCGAACTTACCCTTCCAATATCGTATCGATAAATTCCATTTGGTGTAAATTCCATTGACATTAAATTCAAATGATGTACGGTCCGAACTTACCCTTCCAATATCGTATCGATAAATTCCATTTGGTGTAAATTCCATTGACATTAAATTCAAATGATGTACGGTCCGAACTTACCCTTCCAATATCGTATCGATAAATTCCATTTGGTGTAAATTCCATTGACATTAAATTCAAATGATGTACGGTCCGAACTTACCCTTCCAATATCGTATCGATAAATTCCATTTGGTGTAAATTCCATTGACATTAAATTCAAATGATGTACGGTCCGAACTTACCCTTCCAATATCGTATCGATAAATTCCATTTGGTGTAAATTCCATTGACATTAAATTCAAATGATGTACGGTCCGAACTTACCCTTCCAATATCGTATCGATAAATTCCATTTGGTGTAAATTCCATTGACATTAAATTCAAATGATGTACGGTCCGAACTTACCCTTCCAATATCGTATCGATAAATTCCATTTGGTGTAAATTCCATTGACATTAAATTCAAATGATGTACGGTCCGAACTTACCCTTCCAATATCGTATCGATAAATTCCATTTGGTGTAAATTCCATTGACATTAAATTCAAATGATGTACGGTCCGAACTTACCCTTCCAATATCGTATCGATAAATTCCATTTGGTGTAAATTCCATTGACATTAAATTCAAATGATGTACGGTCCGAACTTACCCTTCCAATATCGTATCGATAAATTCCATTTGGTGTAAATTCCATTGACATTAAATTCAAATGATGTACGGTCCGAACTTACCCTTCCAATATCGTATCGATAAATTCCATTTGGTGTAAATTCCATTGACATTAAATTCAAATGATGTACGGTCCGAACTTACCCTTCCAATATCGTATCGATAAATTCCATTTGGTGTAAATTCCATTGACATTAAATTCAAATGATGTACGGTCCGAACTTACCCTTCCAATATCGTATCGATAAATTCCATTTGGTGTAAATTCCATTGACATTAAATTCAAATNTATTTTTTGTGACGATTCCAAAGGTTCATTATTGAAAATAATGAACCAAAATAAAATATTATTAATAGGAATTAGGTAGGAGGAGGCAGCTAGAATCAAGTAAGTACCTACATGCACTTGAAATAGATTGGACATATGCAGTAATGCAGTATTGAGTACTATGTCAGAATGACATAGGTGTGACGTCACGTGACGAAAATTGCATTACAGATGAAAGAGAAACGACTGATTGTCAATGCTAGATTTGTAACGCCAAGGAAAAAAAAATCAACACATGTAGAATCCAAAAATCGGATAATGAAAAATCCGTTTATCCGCCCCCCCCTCACCCTGTACGCCGTGAAGGGCACTTTTGCCACTTAGCGTTGACCGATTTTGATGAAATTTGGTATGTAGATTCCATTTGGGATCAAATTGTGGCCCGAAACTTTTGGTCACCGTCCGTCACACTCTTTTCAAAGTTGAGTTCTGCTTAATTTTCGGGATCAGGACAGTCTGAGTGAGATTAATGTGGGTAGCTGCTTTGTAAGTTCCCAAAGAATGGATGGTAAAATCTCCGTCTTGAATGACTAATAGATGTTAAAGAGACGTTAATAAATAAATAAATAAAAAAAATGGGGGTACATTCAATAAGAAAAACGGAACGAGAATATTGGGCTCTCTATCAACATTTAATTAATAGGTTCGGTCCGGTGTCCGTCAAAAATTGCTTCGTGACTAGAATCGGATTGGACCAGAGCTTGACTGCTATATTTAATTAAGGAGTTCGGTCCGGTGTCCGTCAAAAATTGCTTCGTGACTAGAATGGGATTGGACCAGAGCTTGACTGCTATATTTAATTAATGAGTTCTGTCCGGTGTCCGTCAAAAATTGCTTCGTGACTAGAATGGGATTAGACCAGAGCTTGACTGCTATCGATAGTAAGGAACATAATATGTTTCTTATTTGATCAATATCTGCTGCCGGCATTATAGTGTGAATCCAGGGCCGTAACCAAGATTTTTTTTTCGGGAGGGGTCCCAAGGCAGCCAAGCCACGACTAACACTTGAAAATGATGATCATGGAAGGTGATGATGATGATGATGATGTAGTTGTTGTTGTTGTTCTTGTTTATGATGATGATGTTGGTTGTTGTTCTTGTTATTATTGTTATTGTTGATGTTCTTATTATTGATGATGTTGTTTGTTGTTCTTGTTATTATTGTTGATGTTCTTATTATTGATGATGTTGTTTGTTGTTCTTGTTATTATTGTTGATGTTCTTATTATTGATGATGTTGGTTGTTGTTCTTGCTATTATTGTTATTGTTGATGTTCTTATTATTGATGATGTTGTTTGTTGTTCTTGTTATTATTGTTATTGTTGATGTTCTTGTTATTATTGTTATTGCTGATGTTCTTATTATTGATGATGTTGGTTGTTGTTCTTGTTATTATTGTTATTGTTGATGTTCTTATTATTGATGATGTTGGTTGTTCTTCTTGTTGATGTTCTTATTATTGATGATGTTGGTTGTTCTTCTTGTTATTATTGTTATTGTTGATGTTCTTATTATTGATGATGTTGTTTGTTGTTCTTGTTATTATTGTTATTGTTGATGTTCTTATTATTGTTGATGTTGTTTGTTGTTCTTGTTATTATTGTTATTGTTGATGTTCTTATTATTGATGATGTTGTTTGTTGTTCTTGTTATTATTGTTATTGTTGATGTTCTTTTTATTGATGATGTTGGTTGTTGTTCTTGTTATTATTGTTATTGTTGATGTTCTTATTATTGATGATGTTGTTTGTTGTTCTTGCTATTATTGTTATTGTTGATGTTCTTATTATTGATGATGTTGGTTGTTCTTCTTGTTATTATTGTTATTGTTGATGTTCTTATTATTGATGATGTTGGTTTTGTTGTTGGTGATCATGACTTACACCTCACAATATTAAATAAGTCATGCATAAAAAATAATGAAATTTCGTGGGGGGGGGTCTAGACCCCATGGACCCCCCTGGTTACGGCCTTGTGTGAATCGGTCCTCATTCAGATCTCGTCTCACTTCCCCTGGGCTGAACGCCCTCTGGGAACGCCTCATTCTTTATCTTGCACACTTTTTTGCGTAGCATATTTTATTAGCTCGCTAAAAATAGATTCCACTACAAGTATGTATGAGTATATATATTATCTCAACTTACAAGTGTTCAGTTGTCTATTTCATGCGCACATTCATTTACTACTGTGTTTCCCCATTTCTAAACATTGCCGGAAGCTTCAATTGTATTGATGCGGAGGTTTAAAACAGTTTTCCCAATAATTGATACCTTACACTTATACGAATACCTTATGACGTCTCCGTGGCAGATTCACACTCAGCTTGCACCAAGGAGGTTTCGGATGCATTCTTGGACGTGTCGAAAATTTGAAACAGATGTTTTTGAATTTTCTACTTGGTTTGGTGGTTTGGTTGTGTTTTTGGGTAACTCAGCCCCCTGCGGACAATTGAGTAGCTATGGTAATAGCACCAAGTGGTAGCATTATAAGGTAAACATTGTAAAAGTGTAGCTTGGGCTTAGTGATACTGAAGTGAATGTTGAGAATATCTTGTAATGCTATGATGCCCACAAACATTGTGACATAATAATACAAAGAAATATACATTTACATTACAATACTGTGGTGGTTCAATGAACTGTATACTTCACTCATTCAAAATGGCCTTCAATTGGCCCCGCGTCAAGGGCGTAGCCAGCATCTGGCCTAGGGGGGGGGCAGGTGAGATCTTCATGTCGGGAGGGAGGGGGTGGCGGTCGATAAAGTAAATCGTTACTTATTTAATAATAAACCCCCAGGGGTAACTGATGATTCAGTTATTGGGGAGGGGCGACTCCAGGGCCCGAGCAAGTGGTTGATGATCCCTGGATAGTTACAAGTATCAGTAACGTCCCAGGAAGTAGTCTGGTAACAATTTAATACCACATAAACATCAACTGCGA
>CM022874.1:40320270-40340096 GCA_012654025.1 Pachypsylla venusta
AAGTAAGATGTAAAGTCAGAATATGCATCCATCTGTACCATTTTTGAACAAAATTCGCCCCATTTTAACAGTAAAAATTGGGTGAATTTTTTAGTGCAAAATTGTGGAGTTAAATAAAGACCTCACTCATCCTGTCTGGTCAATTAATTGCATATTAAACGACCATAAACCTTATTCTCAACATTTCAGAGTATATACACAAAGTAACTGCTTATATAAAAGGTGACAGCTGTGGAAAACTGAAAAGAACAGTTTTTTGGCAAAATCTATATTATTGCCAAATGCCATAAAAGGGGCTGTATTTTTTGAAGGGCTAATAATAAAATGCAAAAAGGAATATCTTTTAAAAGCATTTGCGAAAAGGAATATCTTTTAAAATTTCATCCTCTATAACTTCTTTTCCCGGGTTATTGCTGTGAAACGAAGCATTGGTGTGCTACAGACCAAAATATAACGAAGAATGGGGTAAATTTTCATTTTCCCAAAAATATGCGGTGGGGGGTGGGAAGATATTTCGAAAACTATGAGGGGTGGAAACAAATGAATAGAAGCAAACTTGTAGGAAATTTAGATAGCTCCAATTTTACCGAGAATACTTTGTACCCTACAAGTAACCGTTTTCGAGATATAGGGGAAAACTTAAAAAAAGTTACCTTCGCCACGTACCCCTGCATTTGGCTCACCCCCAGGTCCCAGGACTTTTAGTATGTTTATCTCCTGACCACACCAAACAAACTTCTGAAAAAATTCCTTATTTTCCAGCCAACGCACTCTACACCCCTATTTTGATCTTTCATTGACTGGATTATTATGAATAAAGATCTCGACATTTGTCAACATTCATCACAAAAACCAACAATAAAGTTCAAGGAGACCTCATATGAGTGATGAAAGATTAAACTAGTGGATCAAGATGATCAGGTGTTCACGTTAGTGTTGTAGTCACTTATAGAAAAGAAATATCTTAATGAAATGGGCCCCCAAATTTTACAACATTGAAAAGTCCTTAACACCATAACACATCAAATAACACCATAACATATCAAAATTTCACATTTCTACAACAAACCGATAAAAATAAGAAAAAAAAACATTTTTAAAAAACACACTATTGAGTTATTGAGCCCCCTGGGACCCCAAAAACTATACAGACAATTTCCATCGTGTCCTAAATATATATATATACCACAATCAGATGAAAATTGTGGCTTGCATCGCATAACAAACATACATACGCAAACATATACAATATACATACACACATACAAGTGCATTTCGGGATGTACCGGGGTCAAAAGGTGAGTTCACTAACGTTCACAATAAATGTTTACAAGTTCTAAGTAATCATAACACTAACAACGACAAATATAAGGGACTGCCCAGCATCCCAAGAGTTAGTCAATTCAGAGAGAGGTATTAGTTGTTCAGTGGGGGTGTACGCCCCTCTAAAGCGTTCTTCATTCCATCATCTTCTCTACATACAGGCGACATTTGACACAAAGGACAACAAACCATAAGTCCTACGAACCTATTATTTACATCTTTATAAACTCGAAGCATTCGAGCATCCACTCAAATCAACAGCTGAATTATTCCATTACGACTCATTCCCACAAAATAAAGGGCCGGGCCGTAACGAAGCACGGGAAATTGTTTCTACACAGGTGCCTGCAAAATAAACCCGCAATGAGACTGCTAATTAAAAGTACCGCAATTCTGACCTCATTGCTTTGTTTTCACTGATTGACCTAATAATCTATTAACAAGTACCCAAGCGTGCCCTAGTCCGCATTGCATGCACACTACAACAGACTATTGGAAGAAATGTTTTAGTATGGTTGGAAACAAAGGCCAGGGTCACTGAGAGCTTGGCGTGACCAGGGTGTCCGTAGTCTATATCTTCGAAGCTGTTAAGAAGAACAAAGAAAATCTCTGACCAAAATGTAATGATATCAAGGGGGACATATTGTGATGACCTTGGTACATCTGTCAACGTTGTACTTCAAGGTCAATTTTGAAGTCTAGATATCTCCGAAACTGTTAGAAACAGAAAAAAATCTCTGACCAAATTGTAACGATATCAAGGGGGACATATTGTGATGACCTTGATGCATCTGTCAAGGTCGTATTTCAAGGTTGTTTCAAGGTCAATTTTGTAGTCTAGATATCTCCGAAACTGTTAAGAGCAAAAAAAAAAAAAATCTCTGACCAAAATGTCACGATATCAAGTGGGACATTAAGTGATGACCTTGGTATATCTATGAAGGTCGTACTTGATTGTTATTTCAAGGTCAATTTTGTAGTCTATCTCCGAAACTGTTAGGAACATAAAAACATCTCTGACCAAAATGTCACGATATCAAGTGGGACATAATATAGTGATGGCCTTGGTACATCTGTCAAGGTTGTACTTCAAAGTTATTTCAAGGTTATTTTTAGGTCAATTTTGTAGTCTAGATATCTCCGAAACTATTAGGAACAGAAAAAAAATGACCAAAATGCCACGATATCAAGTGGGACATATAGTGATGGCCTTGGTACATCTGTCAAGGTTGTACTTCAAAGTTATTTCAAGGTCAATTTTGTAGTCTAGATACCTCCGAAACTGTTAGGAACATAAAAAAATCTCTGACCAAAATGTCACGATATCAAGTGGGACATATAGTGATGGCCTTGGTACATCTGTCAAGGTTGTATTTCAAAGTTATTTCAAGGTTGTACTTCAAGGTTATTTTATTTTTAAGGTCAGTTTTGTAGTCTAGATATCTCCGAAACTATTAGGAACAGAAAAAAAATCTCTGACCAAAATGTCACGATATCAAGTGAGACATATAGTGATGGCCTTGGTACATCTGTTGTACTTCAAAGTTATTTCAAGATCAATTTTTGTCTGTTCAAAAAGGATAATTAAATTTCTACAAAATCAATTCAAACTTATTTTGGGAACGAAGAGATTCATCTTTCCTAATTCTATTTGGGGTCGGGGCTGCTTTCCTTAATTCCACCATGTCACAATCTTTTGTTCGCTGTCTACTCAACCCTTTCCTGGCACGGTAACCCTTAAGTGAGTCGCGCAACAATTTTCAAAAACGCCTTATTTGATCAGAAAGACATAATAAAACCAATTGACAAAAGGGGCATTTACCAAATAAACTTCGGCGAATGCATTAAAAAGATATCACAGTCAATCGTCACCAGAATAAAAGAACATTTTCCTTCAGTAAACAACAAACACCCGGATAAATATTTCTCCTTTTATTATTATTATTTTATTTTTTTTAATTTATTAATTGCCTTATTTACATATGTTGTTGTTTTTTTTTTTTAGAAAAAAAATTATAAACTGTCTAATATAATGTTTCCCTTCAGGAACGTAAGACTTTTATATTATAAAAATAAAAAATTATCTGTATCAGTCAACAAAAAAAGCTACTCGTAAGTCCACTCTTTGAAGAGTCGTGTGCTAAAAGACATGTAAAAACTTTGTTAGCACTAAAATATATTTATCCTTTATTGATCCGCCCACAAACTTTTGGAACCACCTTCGTAGGCTTAACATCCGACCTATGGGACTGCAGCTCTAAATAAATGTTGTCCTACATTTGTAGCCAAACATCTAATCTTGGAGGCTAACGCCCTCAGAACAGAACAATGGCAATCACGGTAATAAAATTACATCAGTTGCTCAAACTCCGCTGCGGAACCCCTTGTTCTCTTTTATTTTGGTGTCGCCATAAGAGAAAGGTTGAGTACCTCCGAACTAGACTACCGTCGTCATCAGTATGTGGTTACCAGGCCATCAGAAAAACAACCCCCCTTGATTGCATCACATAAAGATCACACTGTTTTGAAATTGATTCCCCAATCAAAGGACTCTACTGTCAATAATTATTGGTTTGTTGACAAAAACATGAGAAAATTTGATAACCAATTTTCCAAACCATGACTTTATTTGGCGGCACGTGTTGTACTTGTGTTCAAAAACAATACATGTTTACAAAATAAATTATAAGGAATTTTTTTAAACTAATTTCCTAAATCATGGCTATACGTGGCGGCACGTGTTCGTTAAATAAACATGTTTGCAAAATAAATCATGAAGAATATTTGTGAACTAATTTCCTTAACCATGACTATACTTGGAGGCGCGTGTTGTACTTGTATTCGAAAAAAAAACAGGTTTGCAAATTGAATCATGAGGAAAATTTGTCANGTATTCGAAAAAAAAAAACAGGTTTGCAAATTGAATCATGAGGAAAATTTGTCAACTAATTTCCTGAACCATGACTATACTTGGCGGCGCGTGTTGTACTTGTATTTGTAAACCAAAATAAATCATGAGAAAAAATTGTCAACTAATTTCTTAAAACATGACTATACTTGGCGGCGCTTGTTATACTTGTATTCGAAAACCAAAATAGTTCATGAGAAAAATTGGTCAACTAATTTCCTAAACCATAACTATACTTGGCGGCTCGTGTTGTGCTTGTGTTCAAAAACAAAACATGTTTGAAAAATAAATCATGAGGAAAAATTGTCAACTAATTTCCTAAACCATGACTATACTTGGTGGCGCTTGTTGTACTTGTTGACGAAAGCCGATCGAACATCTAACAGAAAATAATCAATATTTGAGTCCAGAACCTTCCTAATATTGAATTTTATGTTCTCAAGCCGCCATACATTCCATATGGTTGCCATCGTCAATATCATGTGCGGATCAAATGACCACCAGCATCCCGTCAACAAAAATAATAATTATTTTTGTAGCATAGAGTGTAACAGTAAATACTGTGTCGGGTGTAACAGTAAATATTGTGTCGGTTCAAATTTGAGGGGATCTTTTATATTTCAATGTCCTTTCCGCCACAACGATTTAAAATCCCATGGGCTTTTTGTGTATCGCCGTAAACCCTATTTCTCCAGCTACCGTTCAACTGGTCAGACATTTTGAGCAGTCTCGTTACTAGATTGTGATGGACGAATTCATCTCTGGGCTTAGGAACGTCATCTAGTGTATCTACCCTGCTCCCCTCAGTTACCCATTGCACTTTTTTATTTTGTTACACTTTTTTTTATATATAAAGTAGGCATTTCTACGTTTAGTGTACTTTGCACATAGAGGGTAGTAGATCAGAACGGTCTGCTGTCATCGGGTACAATACTTATACTTCTACAAGACCCGACGGCATTGAGATTTTTTTTCAATGCGATGAACTAATCTTTTTCATTATCGAATTTTAGTATAGGACTTAGTGTCAAAATGTCAACAACTCCACCCTAACGCACTACCAACGCACATATTACGACACAAAGCTTCTAAATACTTTCTTGTAACCAAAAAGTTCATTCTAATTCAATTCCTTACCAAAAATGAAAGATTTTGCCGTCGGGAGCATGAAAATTGAAAAATGCTACACAGTGGCAAATCAGGGCTCCGACTTTTAAATACAAACTAAAGATCAAATTAGAAAAAATGGAGGTGTTAGGGGTGCTCTGACAGCATAAATGCTTTGTATTTTTATATTAGTATCATTTTTTATCCGAATAACCGTTTTGTGTGGAGGTGCTAGGGAGGGGATTTGCAAAAACATCCCCCTGCTGCCCCATCACCCCCAAATGCAACGCAAGAGCTTCTCCTTGGACGATAAAATTACTTTACAATTAAATCTCCCAATATAAAATTAATAATTTTGAGGTCAGACGTCATAAAATTACCAAATAGTCATATAGCGGCCAATCGGCGACTACGACAACTTTCTGATTTTTTTTATGCGTAGGAAAGAGCAAATTTTAAAAGTGGGTATGTTCTGAACGTGAAATTTGATTTCCCACAAGTTTTATATAATATCACTTTTTATTTGGAATAACCGATTTTGAGTTACAGCCGTTTAAATTGGAGTATAATACAATTTTCTGAAAAAGTGTAAAAAATAGCCTATTTTCGAATTCCCATTCTGACCAAACCGCTGAACCGAATTTAACGTTTAAATATGTTATTCGACCTCAAATTCAATTTTCATTAAGTTTGAATAGAGCAAATTTTTTTATAAAATGCATCGTTCAAATGTTATACGCCCAAAAACTAAAATTAGCGGCAAAATTAAGCGGATTTTGGCCACTAAAAAATTTAGGTCACCTCAGAAACCGTCGCAAACTTAGATTACTATTATTCGGGATGCCCAACATGAAATAAAATAATTTTCCGCTTTTTACTCATTTATTCTATGCTCGCCTCTTTTTTGATCTAAATTGACTGGGCTAATAATAAAGGGAGAAATATTTTTACAGGTGTTTGTTGTTTACTGAAGGGAAATGTTCTTAGATTTCATTCTCGGGACGATTGATTGTGATGTCTTTCCAATGTATTCTAGGGATGGGTTAGTCATCCACGAGTCGAGTCACTCATGAGTCGACTCATCTTTTTGAATGAGTCGACTCTTCAAAGAGTCGACTTACGAGTACCTTTTTTTTTTTTTTTTTTTTTTTTTTTTTTTTTTTTTTTTTTTTTTTTTTTNTTTTTTTTTTGAAAAAGCACAAAGAGATTCAGCTCTATGAGAGCTCGTGAGGTTTTCTTCTTTTGAAACGTCTATATAGGTTGCCAACCTCGAGGTAATGGACGGCCTCAGGATTGACACTTGACGTGATCTCGGAGACCTTCTTGGTGGAAAGAGGCATTTTTTTAATCGAATGTACCAAGGGACATTGACTTTGGGTCTCAAAACATTATTCTGAAATCTTTCTATTATTTACCTATTAGAATCACTGGAACAGCCTCAGAGCTGGATACCGCATTAGGTCCATAAAAGTTTTACAACCTTATTATAAAACAGAAGCTTGATTTCGATGTTGCAGGCTAATACAGGTATATTATTATTATTGGTAATCATAAAATCAGCAAATTAAATTTTTCCGATTGTTTGTTGTTTACTGAACGAAAATTATGTTTTTTTCTGATAACAATTAATTGTGATATCTTTTTAATGTATTCACCGAAGTTGGGGACGTTTATTTGGTAGTAACCACTTCTGTCAATTGGTTTTATTATGTCTTTCTGATCAAATAAGTTGTTTTTAAAATTAGCACTCGAAAAGAGTCGAGATCGAGAGTCGACTCATGTAAGTGAGTCGACAATACCATCCCTAATGTATTCGCCGAAGTTGGGGACTGTGAGAAGCCGTTTCAATTTGATGATTTTAAAAGAAATATTCTTAAAATACCTATATACAAGTCAAAAAATAAGAATAAACGCGAAGTTACAAGTTACATATACATACTAAAACAAAGAACATACAAAATTAATATTAAAGAAAGTGCATAAAATAAATAAAAGTGGGAAGTTAGAAGGAAAGGACCTACACTACTTTTCAGGAAATCAAAAAGTTAAACATGACTAAAATGGGTGGAATGATGATGAGGCGGGGAGCCTCGAAACTGTTCGGTATGTTTACGTCATAATTAAATAAATCCAAAGTCTGTCAAATATATTTATCAATGTTTGTTCTCATTTATTTATCAATGTTTGTTCTCATGTTCATGTTTTATTTGCCCACGACACATGAATGCACATAAATCCTCACGTGTACGTGACGTGCTGGCTCCTGGATAACGCACATCACCATTGATGTAAGTGAGAATGCAGTGACGTGGTGCACGTGACGTGCTGTCTCCTGGATAACACACATCACTATTGATGTCAGTGAGAATGCTGTGACGTGCTGTCTCCCGGATAACACACATCACCATTAATGTCAGTCAGAATGCAGTGACATGGTGCACGTGACATGCTGTCTCCTGGATAACACACATCACCATTGATGTCAGTGAGAATGCAGTGACGTGACAATTGATGTCAGTGAGAATGCAGTGGCGTGCTGTCTCCTGGATAACACACATCACCATTGATGTCAGTGAGAATGCAGTGGCGTGCTGTCTCCTGGATAACACGCAGCACCATTGATGTCAGTGAAAATGCAGTGGCGTGCTGTCTCCTGGATAACACACATCACCATTGATGTCAGTAAGAATGCTGTGGCGTGCTGTCTCCTGGATAACACGCATCACCATTGATGTCAGTGAGAATGAAGTGGCGTGCTGTCTCCTGGATAACACACATCACCATTGATGTCAGTGAGAATGCAGTGGCATGCTGTCTCCTGGAGAACACGCATCACCATTGATGTTAGTGAGAATGCTGTGACGTGCTGTCTCCTGGATAACACACATCACAATTGATGTCAGTAAGAATGAAGTGACGTGCTGTCTTCTGGATAACACACATCACCATTGATGTCAGTGAGAATGCAGCAGTGACGTGGTGCCAATGCAGAGATTTTATTTTCTCTTGAATTATTGCAAAATAATATACAATATTATTTAACAAGTTTTGTTGTTTGTTACTAAAATGAGAAGTGTGACGTGCACACGTTTCTATCAACAAGTGTAAAACAAATACACTTATACCTGTTTTTTTGTCAACACGAATTGTAAAAGTGGCGTAACCGGCAAGTGATCCGCTCGTGAAAACTAAAACTATTCTTCCAGGCAGTTGAACTAGACCGGCACGTGACAATGCATCATGATCAGCGGGAGTCACTGTCACTGCTTAGTGTGAATACTCCTTCAATAGGTAACAAACCTTGTTCAACATGACTGTAACCAGAAGAACAAGCATACTCGTTTTGGCCGAGACATTCAAACAGCTGGATTGGATTGAGATCAAGAAAAAGCGTCATTCACACCAAAGCCCAAAGGACCGCTAAACAGTAGCGATTAAGCTCGCAAAAGAAATACAGATAGCGCAGAGTTAAATTGACTTGAGAGATTGACTTATAGACGTCTCGCACCAAGGAGATTTCGGGTTCGATTCCTGGACGGGTCGAAAAATTGATAAAGGTTTTTTCAAATTTTCTACTTGGTCTGGTTGTGATTGGGAATAACTCAGCCTCCTGAGGACAATTGAGTAGCAATGGTAATACCGACCAGTAGTAGTATTATAAAGAAATTGTTAAAGTGTATAGCTTAGGCTTATTGATATTGGAGTGATTGTTGAGAATACCTTGTAATGCTATGATGCCCACTAAAATGATAACATAATAACACAAAGAAATATACATTTAACTATTTTTTAAATTGATCTGAACTAAGAACCACCACCTGGGTCAAACCTACCGTAACCCATTTTGAAATCTCTCCCCCAAAGATCCGCCTTGTCTTTGACCTAGTTCTGGGGGCCCATGTCCAGATGTATGATAACAATTAAAAACATTGGCGGTAGACTACAACCTATTTGGAGCTGCTGTCTCATACATCTGGCTACCATCGGACACGATGATGCCACTATTTTTACTTTCCTTATCCTATAAAAAGGAAAGTATTGTAATGGGCTGAAATTTTCGATGTCGTTTTGGGGTCCCCAGAACCCAAACCTCGAGTTTCAGCCATTGGTCCGTGTGTGTGTGTGTGTGTGTCTATCTGTCCGTTTGTCTGTGAACAAAATATGTCAAGAACGTCAAGTGGTAGACTTGAAATTTGGTATGTATGTCAGTTACATTTCACGAACGGCAAAATAAGCTTTTGGTGGAAATCGAATATACCGTTGTCGGTTTTATGTCGCTTTTTAGCGGTTTTCGCATACCCTGCTTAAAATGAGAACGGTAATAGCTAGAACTTTAAACTTAGTGCCTATTTATATCAATTTCATACAAGTATTATGAAGTGTAATATAGTAATATATTGCTGGCCGCTAATTAGAGGTTGTAGAACACTTTTTGGCGGTTCCACCTAAAACCAGAATGGAAAGAGCTACAACTTGAAATTTGGTGCCTATTCATATCAATTTCATACAAGAAATTGAAAAATACTTGGGTTGAAGTGTAATATAGATTTGGACTCTGGTGACTCAAAAACGGTTTTGGCATTGAAAACTCGACATCGACAATTTCAGCCCTTTACAATACTTTCTTCTTTTTTTATAGATAAGGAAAGTCTTGTGATGTTCACAGATTTTTTTTTTATGTTTTGATGATTGGAATGGCATGGCTGTANATTTTTTTTTTTTTATGTTTTGATGATTGGAATGGCATGGCTGTAAGAAAGAATTCCGTGAAGTAATGCGAAAGTGGCGAAGGGGCATAACTTTTTTCTATATTTTTTTCTTCTAATAATCTAATTTTGGGTTTTAGTAGGTACTGAGATCATAGAAGATTGGTGGACTCAGATCTCGTCATGAGATATCAAAAAATGAGATCAAGGTTTAAGGTATACCTACTTATGACTTACGTAGGCACCAAATATCTTCACTCAGTGTCTGGTGTCATGTCTTACAGGGTAACAACAATAAATAGGATCTTCAAGGTTGTTGCTGCTGTCGGGATTGACGGCATGTCATGCTAGATTGTTGATTATTGGGGTCATTACGAGGTGTCAATGGTTTATTGACTCGAACATTACACGGTTGCACGGGTGACTAGGTAAGTGACCAAAGAGCAGATACTGTTCAGAGATTTGTAGCAGCAATTAAAACCTAAAGAAAACTAAAACCATGATATATTATATATTTTTTTTAAAAAAAAAAAATTGTGCCCCCGGTTACTCATGGATACTGTGAGAAGCAGGCGAGGAATACCATGCCAGGAAAGTCATCAGCAAATTGCGGTTACGCATGGATACTGTGAGAAGCAGGCGAGGAATACCATGTCAGGAAAGTCATCAGCAAATTGCGGTTACGCATGGATACTGTGAGAAGCGGGCGAGGAATATTATGCCAGGAAAGTCATCAGCAAATTGCGGTTACGCATGGATACTGTGAGAAGCAGGCGGGGAATACCATGTCAGGAAACTCATCAACAAATTGCGGTTACGCATGGATACTGGGAGAAGCAGGCGAGGAATACCGTACAAGGAAAGAATAAAGCTAAAGAGAGAAGGCACTGAACAGGTGGAACAGTAGAATAAAGGAAGGCATCGCCAACCCCAAATAAAATTGGGAGAAGGTGAAGTTAAACAATAAGAAGAACATTACTGCCCCCCATATGTCCTCTACAAAGGCAATGTTTACATTCTCCACTGCAGGAGTTCGATGCCGCAATTTACCCCCTTTAGCTTTAGCATTTTATCTTTGTTCATTGCTATCTCTGACAACTTTGGCTCCTCTTAAGGGAATTAATGGAAGCAACCCCAAACACCAAACAGAATTAGGAAAAAGTGAAGTTAAAACAAGAAGAACATTAAAATTTCCTACTATATACCCAAAAGACGTCTCCGTGGCAGTGTGCTGTGCATCACACTCGGTTTGCACCAAGAAAGTTCCAGGTTCGATTCCTAGCTGGGTCGAAAATTTGATAAAGTTTTTTTTATTTTTTCGAAAATTTGATAAAGTTTTTTTTATTTTTTCAAATTTTCTACTTGGTCTGGTTGTGTATGGGGGGTTAACTCAGCCCCTTAAGAACAATTGAGTAGCTATGGAAATAGCGTCAAGTGGTAGCGTTACTAGGTAAGTGTGAATATTGAAAATACCTTGTAATGCAATGATGCCCACAAAAATAAGACATAACACAAAGATTACTTTACATTACTATTTCCCCAAATCACCTATACAAAGGATGTGTTCACATCTCCCCCTCCCTCCCCCCCACTTGCATGAGTTCAACGCTACAATTATTCAACCCCTATAAGATTTAATCTTTGTTTATTGCTTTCTCCGACAACTTGGCTCCCTCTGAATTCACTTCTAATTTTATATAGATTGAGTGGTAGGTAGATTGCAAGATTCTTTGTTTAAAATAATACCGTCTGCTCATGCGCAGTGTATCTTGTGAATATATCTTATCAGCTGGTACAAAAAACTCGAAGCATTATGTTCCTCAGTGATCTTGTGGTATCGAATACAAAATATCGACATCGACAACTCTTGAGTAGTATCGGAAGAATAGTATCGATACTGGTATCGGTCAAAAAGTATCGATCTACTTATTTGGTTAATTCCATACATATAAAGTAACAAGTAACCGCTATTGGGAACAGGGGGTGGGGAGGCGATGGGAGTGATCGCCCCCAACCCCAACCTCCCAGTGGAATCAAGAATACATGATTTGTAATGTCATTATGTCACAATATTTGTGCGCATCATAGCATTACAAGGTATTCTCAACAATCACGTAAGCCTAAGCTACATTTTCCTATAATGCTATCACTTGTCGCTATAACCATTAACTACTCAATTGCCCTCGCAAGGACGAGTTACTCTCAAACTAAATTTAAAAAAAAAATTGTGTACCTATCAAAGAACAAATATTGTCTGGTGAAATGTTCATCAGACGATGTCGTATGCAGATATTTACCAGTAACTAACTGTTTCGCCCGTGCTTCGCTACGGCCTAAGTATAGCTTTCCGTTCTCGTGCTAATAATATTCTATCATTTCCCTTTCAAAAATTTCTAGTTTCAAAAATAAATCCACAAAACTACTTCTAATCCACAAAACTACTAAGTAACTACCTAGTTTAGATTTTGATGAAACTGGGTAGGTATGGACATTTATGACGTTCATAGAATTAGCTCATAAGGGCCACTGTTAACATTATCAACAGCCACCCAGGACCTGGTTATTTAATTGAATCAGGTTTACATTTACCAGATTATTTATAGGTATAAAATAAATAAATCTTACCAACAAGTTTCTTCCAATTAAAAATGGAATTATGCTTCATGATTTTCGAATGATCCAAAATATAATTCATATAAACTTCAAAAGAATTAAATTAAATAATTAATTTAATTCAAGAATTTATAATAAATAGGCAGTAACGATTGTAGTTAATTAATTAAAGAGTTTTAATTTTTGAATCACCAAATCCAGACCAGAAATGTGTTTTTATTATCAACTATCGACAAGTTTAAAAAATTCATCTTTTTAAACTGAATACTTTGAAGAATTCAATATTCTTTTTAAATTTTAATTGTAATACTTAATTAATTTATATACACAACTAATAAAATGAATTAAAATTCAAAAAAAAGCTTGAATTTAATTTCACAATTTTACAAGTAAAACAAAAGGTATAGATTGGGACGAACAGGAATGCACCATATTTTTATTGTTGAAATTGTCAATAAAAACAGAATGAAATAAATAATGTTTTGATTTAAATGAATTATTAATGTCGTCACTACAATGATTAGTTTGTAACATTTTATTAAAATTAAATTAAAATAATAATAATATTAATTATTATTATTTTTCAAATATGGAAGAAAAACCTTTGTTGTGTAGATGTGTGTGAAAAAATATTTTTTACGAACAGAAACTCACGCGAGACTTGCGTTGTGTTTACTCCAAACTCCAAATGAAAATACTAGATAGGTATTATTATTTTATTTATTTGTAAATAGTGGCTAGAAGAGTGAGAGAGAGAGAGAGAGAGAGAGAGAGGGGGGAGGGTTCTGGAACCGGGGAGGAGTGTAATGAACCTTTGGAATCGTCACGAAAATTACCCCGCCCGTCAAATTTATTTGCTATACCCAATTTTCTTTTTTTTGGGGGGGGAGGGGGCAAAAAATGTTTATTATTTTTTGCCAGAACTGCAAAAATCGAAAAGGACGCCATTACTCCTCCCCTGTTCCAGACCCAAGAGAGGAGTAGGTTCGTAGGGGTGAAAAATTATCGATTGTCTGGACTATCGATACTTTATTTAAATACTATCGATAATTTTTCAAAATATAATATAAAGG
The DNA here is from genome assembly GCA_012654025.1 of Pachypsylla venusta. Lineage (NCBI taxonomy): Eukaryota > Metazoa > Arthropoda > Insecta > Hemiptera > Aphalaridae > Pachypsylla > Pachypsylla venusta. The sequence goes on from CM022874.1 coordinate 40,334,001, forward strand.
ACATCCACTATTATTCTATTTTAAGGCTTTGACTATCTATAGTTGATTTCAAAACTATCGATAATTTTTCAAAATAATATAAACGACATCCACTATTATTCTATTCAAAGGCTTTGACTATCTATAGTTGATTTCAAAACTATCGATAATTTTTCAAAATAATATAAACGACATCCACTATTATTCTATTCAAAGGCTTTGACTATCTATAGTTGATTTCAAAACTATCGATAATTTTTCAAAATAATATAAACGACATCCACTATTATTCTATTCAAAGGCTTTGACTATCTATAGTTGATTTCAAAACTATCGATAATTTTTCAAAATAATATAAACGACATCCACTATTATTCTATTCAAAGGCTTTGACTATCTATAGTTGATTTCAAAACTATCGATAATTTTTCAAAATAATATAAACGACATCCACTATTATTCTATTCAAAGGCTTTGACTATCAATAGCTGATTTCAAAACTATTGATAGTTTTTTAAAATCCCCGAATTCCACGATTAGGTACTCTATTTTTAGCGCTTTAGTTGATTATCGGTAGTTGATAGTCAAATCAAAGTATACAAATAGCGGTTGTAAAAAAGGAGAACCCTTTAAAAATTAAATTAAATGCAAAAAATATGCAGTAATTAATTAGCGATAGGCTGATAACTAAGACTCCTTAGAAGTTGATGTAAAAGAACCTTCATATTATTAACAAACGCAAAGAAATCTTGTAGATTAGTTTTCAGCAGGCATCGTGTGCAATGAATGCATAATGAATCAGTGAGGATCCTCAAACACAATTAATGAATTCCTTGGAAGAATTTCATGTGATTCCCATTGAAACACTTCCCTCGTGTGGCACATAATTACATTAATTACCCCCCCCCCATTTACGCAGAATTCAAAAATCTGCCGTTTGCGTCCCCCGGACCCTGTACACCGCACACCGTGAAGGGCACTTTTGTCACTTAGCATTGACCGATTTTAATGAAATTTGGTATGTAGGGTCCACTTGGGGTCTAATTTCCGTCACCGTCAGTCCCCGAATGGAACCTAAAAAATACGAAAATTCATGAAATTTGGTGAACGCCAATTATTGGCAAAAGTACCACGGCGTACGGCGCGGCGGACAAATGTTTCGATTCTACTTACCCACCTCGAAACGTAAAAATATCTATCAATTTTTTTCGTAACGATTCCAAATGTTCATTAGTGAAAAATAATAAATTAAAATTAAGTCCTTGACTTTGAATTTAGAAAGTTCCAAAGGGGACAATAGTTGAATAGCAAAATTTTTGTTTAATAAAAAGTCTTCTGTCCGAATGACGCAATCAGCGGCCCGGCGTGTTGATAACACACATGTGCTGAGTAGTCCAATGTGACTTATCATTATGATAAAGGTAGTTATTAATAAACTCCGCAGTTCACAGGGCCGAAATAAATAGAAGGTGAAGATTATTGTTTAAGTAGCCAAACGAGGGGAGCGAGCCAACTTCATTAGGTGGCGGTCCTAAGCCCGTGTAAATACTGGTGTTAGGAAGGGCAGCCAGCCTTTTAAAAAACTCTGTTTCAAACCAAAGATGGAAAATGTAGCCAGCGTCTATGGCACGTTGAATACAACAGTTCCCGTTAGATCACTGAAGTTAAGCAACATACAGGGTTTACTTTGAGGGTGACCATGTAGTTTCGAACACTCGTGATGCCGTCTTTTTTCCGGCCCAACCCAGCCTGGTCAATGTGGGTATCTGTTTTGTAAGATTCCAGCGAATGGAGGGTAAAACCCTCGTCTCGAATGACGTATAGATGTTAAAGAGACTTTATCAGTGTTTAGCAACGTGGGGCTGGTCTGCAAAAATTCGCTATGAGTTATTGATACTAAAGAATCCTTACGGATAATGCAGATGCTTGTTTTTGCTTTCTGCATGGGTAATGGAAAGTATCGTTTCCGAACCTGCTCTAAAGTTGCGTATTTCTCGAGACGACTGATACGATCGTCTGTGAGCGATGATCGTTGTATGATTACCTAATCGTTGAACGACTATTGTTAGTGGCTATGTTCCTCGGAACGATTTTAACTGACCGTTGTATACGATTTTTGGCAGTCAGTGTGTTTTACAAGCTTGTGTTGGGTTAAAAATGTGTTTACCTGCACGTAAGAGGAAAATTCTCCAGTGCCTTTTGATTCAAGAGATGGAGGAAAACGAAATAGTCTACCAATTATTTGGTATTAAGAGGGCCACAATACGCCCTATGTTTCTGCTCAAAGATGAAGAAAGAGTTTATCAAAAATTGATAAGGAACCACCTGTGCCTAGACGACCAAAAGTTTCGCGATTTTTTTCGACTTCCTGTTGAGCAGTTTGACTAAGTGTTGGAATTAATAAAGAACGATATCCTCAAAGAATCATAAAAATTGATCAACTCTCATCAAATAGTCGGTAACGACTGCGATTATATTCCAGAATTTCCAAACGACTCTCAACGACCGTCTTGTACAATCAACCTGACAGTTGTTAGGAGGAACACGGTCTCACTGAAATGACATTACAATAGTGCTCCAATAGAATCGTACAACGATCATCGTTCACTAATAATCGTTGTAGTTGTCCCGAGGAACACGCACCTTTAGGCGCCTTTTACGACCGGCATAGGCTTGGGTGTCTTCGAAGTGTTCATTTTATGTTCCCCTTTCCAAAGAGACGTTAAGCCAGAAAAAAGTTTTGCATTTCCCAAAACCACAAATGTAAAAAAATTGGGGGGGATCCCCATCAGCGTGGATCCGTTACTGTGTAGCTCAACAATGAAAGTGTTTCATAAAAGTATTTTGGTTCAATTTAAATTAATGACATGAATGAGTCATCCACAGTTATCTGATGCAATTGATGACTGGAATCTACGAGAAATTCAATGCCAACAAAGCAGCTCATAGAATAGAAAAATCCCCCGGGGAAGCCACCATCCACGAAGAAAAAACACCAATATTCGATTTAAAAAAATGTAAATGTATATTTCTTTGTGTTATTATGTCACAATGTTTGTGGGCATCATAGCATTACAAGGCATTTCAAATTTTCAACATTCACTCCAATATCAATAAGCCTAAGACAGTTTACCAATTTTTTCCTTATAATGCTACCACTTGGCGCTAATATTACCATAGCTACTCAATTGTCCTCAGGAGGTTGAGTTACCCCCAAACATAACCAGACCAAGTAGGAAATTCGAAAAAAAAACCTTATTCAAGTTAGGGACGCGTCCAGGAATCGAACCCGAAACCTCCTTGGTGCAATCCGAGTGTGATGCACACTCTGCCACGGAGACGTCTTTATTCGATTTAAATTAAATTTTTCGTAGTGAGTTCTTACCATTCACATTTTAGGCCGGATTTTCCGCCTAAAAAGCCACCATGAATATTTTGGATTTCAACCAGAAACTTCGTAATTCGCCGTGGATACCAAATGATTTTTAAGTTTAGCAGTTACCGCGTTCTTGAGATATCTCGTTCAGAGGTAGACAAAAAACAGACAGACACACACACGTATCAATGGCTGAGTCAGCGAGGGGAGCAAGCCAGGTAACCCCAGCTTCATTAGGTGACGGTCCCAAGCCCGTGTAAATACAGAAGGTTTGGTGTTAGGAAGGGCATCCAACCTTTAAAAAAATCTCTGCTTCAAACCAATGATGAGATATCAGAAAAAATTGAGTTTTTACGCAGTTTCAATTGATACTATGAGAAGCAAGGGTTAGCGTACCAGGAAAGGGTTACAGCTAAAGGCACCGAACAAAAGGTTGTGGCATGGTAGAATTATGGAAAGCAACGCCGATACTAAATAGAATTGGGAAAGAGTGAAAATAAAGAGGAAGAAGAAAATAATAATGATAAAAATTGAATTGTTACTCGCTATATTTCTCACAGCAATGATAGATGCGTAGAGTCACTCTCCTCGAGTGGTTTGCTCTAAATTTAATGTTTGCGAATTTTATGAATTTGCTTTGGCCCGAGACTCATCACTCTCCTCGAGTGGTTTGCTAAATTTAAGGTTTTGCGAATTTTATGAATTTGCTTTGGCCTAGGACACCCTTATCCTCTCTTCGAGTGCTTTGCTCTAAATTTAATGTTTGCAAATTTTATGAATTTGCTTTGGCCCGGGACGCCCTGATCCTCTCCTCGAGTGGTTTGCTCTAAATTTAATGTTTGCAAATTTTATGAATTTGCTTTGGCCCGGGACGCCCTGACCCTCTCCTCGAGTGGTTTGCTCTAAATTTAATGTTTGCGAATTTTATGAATTTGCTTTGGCCCAAGACGCCCTTACGCTCTCCTCGAGTGGTTTGCTCTAATTTTAATGTTTGCGAATTTTATGAATTTGCTTTGACCCAGGACGCCCTTACGCTCTCCTCGAGTGGTTTGCTCTAAATTTAATGTTTGCGAATTTTATGAATTTGCTTTGGCCCGGGACGCCCTGACCATCTCCTCGAGTAATTTGCTCTAAATTTAATGTTTGCGAATTTTATGAATTTGCTTTGGCCGGTACCAATTTGAACAATTTATTAAAAAAATAATTCCGAACGTTTCAGAGTCCGAACATTTTTGTTTGGAAAAAACAACTCCCACTTACACATTAACACTTTTTGGCATTGTGTGGTTCCCAGAGCCAACAAACCATAATGAAAATTAATCTCGAGTTTTTATGTCGCTTTGGTTTATTATTTTCAATAATGAACTTTGGAATCGTCACGAAAAAAATACCCCCTCAAAATTTTATACCTATTTTACGTTTCAAGGTACGAAGAATCTAAAAATTGGCCACCGTCAGTCGTGGGGGTATTTAAAAAAAAAACAATACCGTTATTTATGACGAGGATTCACTTACTTTACACTTCCGACTCGAGTTTCGTCTACTTCATAGACATTTTCAAGGTAACTGACTTTTTGGTGTTGTTATTGTTGGGTGTCCGTTGGTAACTCAGGACCCACGTGATCAATCAGCTAATTTCTCTCATACACAAAGTTTGGAACAGTGTCGATGATCGCGTTGAGCATTTACCTTTACTCATTAATGAGTGGATGTAGTTTTGTTCATAGAGTAGGATTTCCATTTGACGATTACCTCGGTGTAGTAGTGACACTTCAGTTTTTGTCATGTCGTCCTGAGTTATCAACGGACACCCAACAATAGTTTCCTTGAAAATGTCTACGTGGGGGTATTTTTTTACTTGGGGGGGGGAGATTTTTTAGCCAGTAAAATAATAAACCCATGTGTCACATTGGCAGATTTTGGTACTTAGTCTCTTTAATGTTGGAAACTCACAAACCCACATGGATCTCAATAAACCGAAGTTTGGGCCGAAATAATCAGCATCACGAGGGCAAAACCTTAGAGTTCGTCCCCTTAGAAGTATATAGTCTTGGAAATTTCAGACATTTCTTTACTGTTTGGTTTAAGCGTTTAATTGTTCACATTTCCAACTAAATACATAAAACTCAAGTTGCTTCATTAGGTATTCAACTTGCGTGAATTCCATCTTTTTGTTCATTTCTTCTCTCCTTATTTCAAATCACTTTTGCAGCGCTTATGGTAATTGACTTGGCGGACGGAGGCTTCCGCGCTCCTTAATCTCTCAATAATACGAACTTTTCAATCCCTTTACCGATTTTCAGCCTCTCTATCGCAGTTCTGCCTAAAACGAGTAGACAGTAGAGCTTGAAAATTGGTGTTATAACAATTTGAAACATGGAAAGTGCAAGATTTTTGAAAGAAAAAGGGAATAGCTTACCGTTCATTCTTTCAATTTCTTTCCTATGTTTGTCCGACATCAGCATCCATTCCCGCAACATGATTGAAAACAATATAGGTAAGTTTGATTCAATAGAAATCAAATGTAATTTCTTGAAGCACAACAAACAAATCTAAAAATGAAGTTAAATTAATCAGATGAAAAAATGATTATTTTAGATAATTATTGTTGTTTTTTTTAAAAAAAGAAAAATACTTTGGAATATCCAGGCCTTCATGTAAAGGGAGTTTTACCATATAGGGATTATAGGGAAAATGAAACCTTTTTAAAAAACTCCGGGGGGGGGGGGGGAAACCTTAAA
>CM022874.1:40340192-40378160 GCA_012654025.1 Pachypsylla venusta
GGGGGGGGGTGAAACCTTAAAACCCTGTGCTGGATACGGCCATGGAAATAACTACGGGACTTGTTCCGTGTTATTTCAAAGTATCAAACTGAAATTAAAAATAATTAAGTAATTACCTACGTAACGTAGAAAACTTTTAACGCGCTATATAACACAGGAATAATATTACGCCACACTTTGAACGCGTTTCAAAAGAGTTTAAAAATTATTAAGTAACACGTAGACATCTTTTAACGCGCTATATAACACTAGAATAATATTACTTCACACTTTTAACGCGTTACAAAAGAGTTTAAAAATTATTAAGTAATATACGTAGACATCTTTTAACGCGCTATATAACACTAGAATAATATTACGTCACACTTTAAACGCGTTTCAAAAGAGTTAAAAATAATCAAGTAATATACGTAGATAACTTTTAACGCGCTATATAACACTAGAATAATAATTATTACGTCACACTTTGAACGCGTTACAAAAGAGTTTAAAAATAATCAAGTAATATACGTAGATAACTTTTAACGCGTTATATAACACTAGAATAATATTACGTCACACTTTGAACGCGTTACAAAAGGGTTTAAAAATAATCAAGTAATATACCTACGTAGATAACTTTTAATGCGTTATATAACACTAGAATAATATTACGTCACACTTTGAATGCGTTACAAAAGGGTTTAAAAATGTGTTCCCTAAACGATTCTTGGGTCATCTTTTGACATGGACCCCATAATTGTCCAGTGGCCAGGGCCGGAGAAACGGGAGGCTCTAGGTGGAAAAATGGCCTAAACTTTTTGGTGGTCCAACCAATTTAAAAATGGATGACAAAATAAGATTCTCCGTTTAAAAATACACAAAAAACGTCTGCATATTGTTCGTCTCCGACTTACGCTTCAGAAGTTCGACCCCAGGCGGGAAGATTTCGAGTCCGTTGATTAGTGTTAACCAATATTCATGAATGATATAGGTTTGTATTGTCCTATGATCAGTAGTCGAGATTTTAAAAAGTTAAGGCACACAATTCAAAGGATACTCACAGATTTCTATGTACGGGGACATGTCAAACAATTAATCTACGCTACTCCTGTCCCTAGTCTGGAGGAACTGCAAGTAAGGATTGTCCAGGCATTCGACACCATAAGGAACCAACCAGGAATCACAGAATGAGTACGGAACTCCATTCTTCAAACACTTTCATGTTTCACTCTCCTATTGTAAGAGCCATGGATTTTTCTAACACAATAGATCCAGCCCTCTTCGAATGATTCATTCTCATACAATATCTCACGAGTTATCCCAAAATCACTCATAATCCACAAAATCCCTCATACACACTCATCATTCACTGTCTCCCATACACACGCATCATTCCCTGTCCCGAATACACACTCTTCATTCACCGTGTCTCATACACACTCATCATCTATCTTCCATTCAAACTCATCTTTTTATTTCTCATTCATACCTCCACCTGACACTCATTTTTCACTTACTCACACAGCGTCAGTAATTGCTCTACACTACTTGAAATACAGAAGTGATGGGGCGCAGACGACTAAGAAAAAAAAAAAAAAGGCAGAGGCGTGTATCGCTTCTGATGGGAGCCACTTCGAGCACTTCCTGTAACCTCCCCGGATTGCATAACTTCTAAACCGTAAGTCGGAGACAAACAATATGAAGATTTTATTTGTTCTTTTAAACGGAGAATCTTATTTTTTCATCAATTTTGCAATTTGTTGGACCACCAAAAAGTGTAGGCCATTTTTCCACCCAGGATCACCCGTATCTCCGGCCCTAGTTATTGGACACTTATGGGGTCCATGTCAAAAGATGCCCCATGAAACGTTTAGGGAACAAATTTTTTGAATCATCAAAATATCTCGAGTAGTTTTTTGTTATTAAAAAATTCCAAAAATTGGAGAGCAAAGAGGAAGCATTTTTCCAGATTTTGCCTCAGAAAATATAAGTTTATTTTTTTATGTACTATTCTACTATTCACCCTACTTTTTTGTCGGTGGGATTTTGTTACACCCTGTATAGGGTAGGGTTCCATACCAAAATCCATACGGCGGACAAAAAGATTTTTTTATATTCGAAAGGTTAAATATCAAATTATGAGCAGGGTTTTTTTCCCCTGTGACGATTTCAAAGGTTCTTTATTGAAAATATTAAACCAAAATAATGAGGTAATACTTAGATCATTATGTATCAACAATTCTAGGAGGTACCTACCTAATAATGTAGTCACCGAGGGGAGGAAGCCAGGTTCATTAGAGGTGACGGTCCTAAGCCCGTCTAAATACAGAAGATTTGGTGTTAGGAAGGGCAACCAGCCCTAAAAAAACTCTGCTTCAAAGCAATGATGAGAGATCATCAGCCAAGAGCGAGCTTGTAAGCAGTTCCTATGGATACTGTAAGAAGTAAGATAGGGGTACCGTACCAGGAAAGGGTTACAGCTTAAGAGAGTAGGCACAAAACAAAAGGTTGTGGCATGGTAGAATTAAGGAAAACAGCGCCGAACCCAAATAGAATTGGGAAAGGGTGAAGTTAAAGACTGGGATGTACCGAATACTGGGAACTGTACACGAGTGAAACAGTGGACTTTTAACGCGTTATAAAATAATCAATTATTTAATTAGGTAGGTTACAGGGTCGTACCGAAGCTTTGTTTTTCGGGGAGGGGGGGTCCGAAACATTGACAGCCAAGCCAGGATGTTATTGCTGTTTTTGTTGTTGTTGCTGCTGTTTTTGATGTTGCTGTTGTTTTTGTTGTTGATATTGTTGCTGCTGCTGTTGTTTTTGTTGGTGGTGTTTTTTTTAATGTTATAGGTCACGTGCAAAGTAGTCTATTTTCATTAAAAAAAAAAAAATTGAAATTTCGAGGGGNGGGGGGGGGGGGTCTAGACCCAATGGACCCCCCTGGGGACCGCCTTGGGTAGGTACCTCATCAATAGGTACTTCATAATTAAATCAATAATTAGTTTAATTTAATTAATATTTATCAAAAATTTAATTAATAATATAATTACAGTTTAAATAGATAATAGGTAATATCAAAACATACTATATCCACTTGGACCAGTTACTAGTTGAAATTTCATAATATATAGGGTTCCGTACTAAACAAAAGCATAAAACTCTGCTATTTAATTCTTCTTTATAAATTAATCACAGTAAAAATATCGAATTTTTAAATAATAAAGGTAGATTAGGAAAACACGAGAAGCGCTTTCTGTTATCAGTTTCAATTGAATACTGAACAAGATGTTTACGAGTATCTATGTCTTTCCCATAATATTATACTTATTTCAAGATTCAAGGTTAGGTGACGAGAAAAAAATACATTTTGCTTTCTTTTTCTCTCTCGTTCTTCAAATACTTTCTTACCTTAAAGTCTACAGATTCAAAAATAATAAAGGCTGTGCATGTGCGAACACGATTTTTGTGGACGGACACAGGGGTGGATACAGAAAATATTTGAGGGCTTGGATAGCACCCATCTATCACGCAACAGACGCATGTTATGTTATATCTGACAGTGTGCCAACTGCGTCGTAGCAATCAGCTTTATGTTTACTTCCTTATTATCTACTTAGATAGGTAAAACGATTTATAAATTTTAAGACAACTTTAAAGGAGCATTCACACTCAGCAGTGACAGTGCCGGCAAGTGATTCCCGTTGATCGGAGCTCACAGTGATGCACTGTCATTCCTTCAACTGCCTGGAAGAATATTTTTAGTTTTGTCGGGCAGATCACTTGCCGGTCACGGTATCGTCACTGCTTACTGTGAATGCACCTTAAAGCATCGATTTTTCAGGATGTGATATAAATCTGAAAACAACCAAGAACAACTCAAAAATATTCAAAAAACACGGTCCATTGACAACTATGTTGTCGCCACAAAATTTAAGATATCCGACCGTGACTTCCGATTTTAGTGAATAAATTAGATGTTTGGCCGTAACAACGACTTGACATATTTTAGTTCTGATATATTTACTGAGGTCGTAGACCATGTTCTTGAGGTGGTTCATTCATATCAATTTTTCGTTATCTGCTCTCTGTAGCAATTCAAAGAAAAAAAAATTGCGATTTACTGTAGCTAGTGTAAAATAGCATATTTCGGGGTGCGGCACCTGTTTGTAACTTATCGTTATCTGCTACCTGTATTGGAACAGACAACCCCTACCACATAGTTACACACAAATTTCTGATTTATATATTTAGATATATATAAAAAAGAAAAAAAAAAATTGAAATAAATTAGGTACAAAAGAAGGAAAGTGTTTTTGTCATTTTAAATTAAAGATATTTTATTAAATTATTAAAAAAATAAAAATCATACGATGAGATAGAAAAAACAAAATGGCACCCGAATGGACTAAGAAGACAAAGATACAAAATAAAAATTGGGGGAAGGGGCGGGAACAGTTCATGCGAATCGAGATATTATCAACTCCTTTGCCTGTCGATAGTTACTCCTAAAACACAACCGGACCAAGTAGAAAATTCGAAATTCAATTTTCGACCAGATCAGGAAACGAACCCGGTAACTGCAATTTTCGACCAGATCAGGAAACGAACCCGGTAACTGCAATTTTCGACCAGATCAGGAAACGAACCCGGTAACTACCTGGTGCAAGCCGAGGCTGATGCACACTCTGCCACACAGATGTCTCCAAAACTGTATATTGATTATAAGTACTAGACATTCAAGCCTTTATAAAGATATTAACTTTTAAATTAAAAACACTATTTATTTTAATTTATGAAGAAACTAGTTCCGAATCATTCGATTCATCATCAATCTAGTCGTGTCTACGGATGGAAGTTGACAAACATGTTATTGATGTTATTTATAAAGATACCCCATATTAATATATATTGATTAGACATTCAAGCCTTTATAAAGATACCCCATATTAATATATATTGATTATTAGTTCTAGACATTCAAGCCTTTATAAGGATACCCCATGTTAATATATTTTGATTATAAGTTCTAGACATTCAAGCCTTTAAAAAGATACCCCATGTTAATATATTTTGATTATAAGTTCTAGACATTCAAGCCTTTATAAAGATACCCCATGTTAATATATGTTGATTATTAGTTCTAGACATTCAAGCCTTTATAAGAATACCCCATGTTAATACATTTTGATTGTATGTTAATATATTTTGTAGTAGTTGATACTAAGGCCGTTAGAAGCTCAAAACGCAAAAGAAACTACACTTTAATGAAGGTTTTGAAGTCTAAACATTCAGGACTTTCCAATGTTTATAGGTTTTGAAAAACTTAATACTTGCGGTTTGGGGATTCAGGAATGCAGCTCGAAGTGCCCCAATATCTTAAAATAATTGTACCCTCGTGTACTAACATCCATCACAGTGTGCACAATTCTTGTCTCCTCGTGCACTAACATCCATCACAGTGTGCACAATTCTTTTGTTATGCCACTCCACTACTTTCCTAGCAGCATCTCAATATTTTCCCCAAACTATCATCATTGCTGGCTTCCATGGGCAGACAAATAACCAAATGTACAACTTTCAAGGATGATTACTGTGAGCATATGGGGCAAAATGTATATCTCTTTGTGTTATTATGTCACAATGTTTGTGGGCATCATAGCATTACAATGTATTTTCAATATTTACAACAATATCACTAAGTTAAACATTAACAATTTTTACCTTAATATGCTGCCATTGCCATTTGGCGTTATTGTGATAGCTTCTAAATTATCCTCAGGACGCTGAGTTACCCCAAACACAAGCAGATCAAGTAGAAAATTAGAAAAAACCTTTTTCAAATTTTCGACCCGTCCAGGAATGGAACCCGGAACTTCCTTGGTGCAAGCCGAGCGTGATGCTCACTCTGACACGAAGATGTTATATGGGACAAAATAAAGACTCAACAAAACCAATTTCAAAATAAAGACTTGCATAGTGCGACTCAATGTGTGAGGTCGCGTGAAGATAAAGTCAGCAGAAGTACGACAAAAGGAAGAATTTTTGGAATGAAAATAAACTAAACTATTAAAAAAATGAAAAGATTAAAGTTATGGTGAGCATCGTCAGACCATACACATGTACTAGGGGTAGACAAATATCGATAGTGCGGACCATCGATAGTCAATTTCAAAATCCACGATTACCCTATTTTTAAGCCTTTGTATATCTAACCTAAGGACTCCAAATTTAGGTCTAGGAGATAAAAAAGAATAAATTTCAACACATACGTGGTGTGGAAATAAAGTAATGAGACTTTTTTGGTTTATTATTTTCAATAATAAACCTTTACAATCGTCACGAAAAAAAAATACCCCCCTCAAAATTTAATATTTTACGTTTAAAGGAGCATTCACACTACACACTATAAGTGTCAGTGACAGTGCTCTCCGACCATCTTCACAATGATTTGATATGAAAAATTACTGCCTGAGCTCGGAGAAAACACTGACGGGTGTTATTAAAATCATTGTGTGAGCACTGTCACTGACACTTTCACTGTGTAGTGTGGATGCTACTTAAAGGTAAGTGGAATACAAGAATCGAATTAAATTGATCGTCGAAACTAATAATAGTTTATCGCTAGTTGAAACTATCGATGGTTCTCTACCTCTACCCCCACTCAGTACTGCTCAAACTACTGAGAAGTCAAGATCTATGGTCTCACGATGAAAGGTATTGGTAGGGCTAATCCATTTGTCACTGCGACCTATAAAAGGTCTTTTGTGACTTGTCCCTTAAAAATTAATTATTTACAATGATAGCCTGAGTCCTATTGAAAGCTCACCAGAATCAATTTTCTTTGATTAAAAAACGAATCGATATTGTCTTTTTTAAAAAAAATATTTTAATTTTAAAATATATTTAGTTCTAAACGATTCTTGTAAATAATTAATTTTTAAAGTAAACTAACATTAAGTACTCGAAAGAAGAAATTTTAGTTGAAAATGCTGTTGTCAGAATCATAATTTTAATCACAACGAATTAACACTATATTCTGCACCAACAAGGTCACTTCTGCCGCTTATTGAAGGACGCTTTTATAGCCCGGTCATAAGGATGGTCTAAATGTTCCTCGGACAATCCTTTAAAAAAATCATGGGGAGGGGGGTCGGCAACCGACACCGACCGCCATTTTGAATTTAAAATCATTTTTTGGGGGGTTTTCCTTAGCTTGTAAACTATCAACTTTAAACTGTAATGCTTGTAAACTATCAACTTTAGGTTCACTATATAGATGCAAAAAAGAGCGGAACTGATTTACTACAAAATCACTTCTTAAACGTTTGTAGCGCTAATTGTTTGCAAATGTTTCCATTTTATGTTTAAAATTCAAATCTGAATAACAGATTTAACCGTTTCGACCAAATTTGGTATACGGGGTTTTTTAGGCTAAAAAATCGATCTAGACTGGTTTCATCTTTGGAAAAAAAAACATTACCTCACCTTACTCCTATAATTAGATGAAATTTAATCTACACACGTTTGCTGGCCTGGTCAATGATTCTAGATTGGCCTAATGTCTTGTCTTCAAACCTTGCTGCAGGTGTGTTCTAAGGCCAGTGGCTAATCTGACCTTTTAGGGGGATAGAGAAAGCCTCTTAATAGGTCTATATGAGCAGTGGCGGATTTAAACTTTCGTTGTCCCTAGGCAATTTCGAATTTGCTGCCCCCCCGACAATAAATGCGATTTTGGAAATTATCTTCGTTAGTGCTTACTTAGTAATTTTGTCGATTATATTGCCCACATGGTACTTACTTGTTCTGTTGCCAGGCGCAATCTTGTCTATCTGCACGCATTTCACACTTCAATTATTACTGCACATGAAGGCGCAACATCAAGATGCTCCGTGCGTATATTTGAAAGCTTTACGGCAGTTGGAGTTTGCTATGTATAATGCTAACTGTACAGTATCTTTCTGATTTTCAATCGTGTAAAAAATGAGAAAAATGTATAAACATAGACACTGTTTTCATTGCAGCTGCATCCAATTTTTTTTTCCATATTGAAATTACTCCATAATTTGCCGTCCTAGGCCATGGCCTATGTTGCTTTTACGGTAAATCTGCCCTTGTAATATGAGAACCAATACCTCCAATGAAATTGAACTATTTGGCAATCTAATCTGGACCATACCAGAAATCCATCCAAATTCTTCATGCAACCGAACCAGTGTTGACTCCATTCTGTCTACATTAACAGTGACATAATGTAAGACTCGGATAAGCCAGCGTCTGAACTCACGCCCTATGCAACGCGCAGGGAAACATTGTCTAAAAAGCAGCCAACATTAGGCTTTGGCAGCAACCAAGCACCAGATGCTTTCGAACGCAATGAAAAAAAACCTTGGAGAGAAAATCCGAGCCGGGTGGTGGGGGAAATATAATATACGGGTCCTCCCGTATATTCCCCCCCCCCCTTCAGCTAAAATCATTGTTTGATTACACCAGTACGCCGGCTCCGAAGAAAACTCCGGTACAGAGGGAAATCCCCCCTCCCCCCGCTCTCTTGAAGCCTCTCTATTATTCTGATGACAACGAAAGTGCTGTCATCGTCCGGGTGTCGCAAATCCCTCTCATCTTAATTCTGACAACTTTTCAGTCAGTATTCAACTAAAATTTCTTAAACCAATTTCAGAATTTTTTCTTCTTCTTATCTGGTTTCTTAGCTGAACTATTTGGCAGACTAGAATTGGTATTGTTCTGTCGATCCGATTGAACGTACGGACTCGTAATTGACTGACTCTTAGGCCTTTCAAATGATGAATTCAAAGACTGACTTGGTAATGAATCTGATTTGGATTGACCATTGATCGAAAGTTCGGTGGTGTCGTCTTTTTTTATGTCCTCTACAAGAGTGTCCGAATCAGAAGAGTTGGATCCATTTCTTGTGGATATATCAGGCGAGACCTTTGTACTGACAGCAAAACCTTTTTTGATTAATTCTTCACTAACATTTACATCCTGAAATAGGAAAATAAATAAAATTAGAGCCTTTGGCTTGTTAGTATATTCGTGAGCTGAATTCCTCTCTACGGCAGTAAAAGCATTTGCACCTTATCCTCAACTGAGCCTTCTGTGCTTGAAAAGTACTTGAGCATCAGTTCAAATCCCACCCACCGGCGAACTCTGACATTGTATCCCCATACTGTAAAAAACACCTTATAATATTATCGAAGGAATAGTATATTTTGAGTTTAATCCAGTCTGTAGAGATGGTGGAATGAGGCATGAATGCTCCAGTGTGGTTACAACATAACTAATAACCAGCTTGTAATCTCGTAACAACTCTCTTTCTAACTTGACTAACTCTTGGGATGCTGAGCATCCCAAGAGTTATATTTGTCGTGATGTTGGCTATTTTTCCGACCTAACTCAGTCTGGATGAGATCAATATGGGTAGCTGATTTGTAAGTTTCCAGCAAATGGAGGATAAAACCCCCCTCTCGAATGACCAATAGATAGTAAAGAAACGTTAAGCCAAAAAACAAGATAAATAAAAATAATAAAAAAAAATATATATATGCTTTCGGATTTAAAAAGTAGGGAGGGTATCTAGGAGATCCGTTTTTTCATTATATGCTTAAAGTAAAAGATCTTAACGGAGTCTTAAGTCAAAATTAGTTTGGAGAAACGGGCTTTAACTGGATATGCCGTCCTATTGGCGACCAACGATCTTTGTACCTGTTCTCCGGATGTATCAAATAGACTTATACATGGGGTCGGACTTCGAGATCTTTCTTTGTAAGCTTCCACTCGGGCAACCAAGGGCTTCCATAGAGCAACGTGAGTGAGATCTTCAAAACATACAATCGCCTCTTGAGTCCAGGAATCTCCACTGAAATACAATATGGGTCAACTGTAATTTATATTAGCATTAGAGATGTGTAAGAACCATCATTCACTTCAAGGATTCGTTCTTACAGTTCAAGTTCACTGAAGTGAATTGTTCTGCCATATAAGTTCTTATTTTTGACCGAATTTAGCCGGTGATGGTCTGATATCCTAAATTTTGTCGCGGCAACATATCAACTCAAAGCAAGAAAGTTTTAGTACGCCTTTGCACGTTATTTTAGGACATAGTTTGCAAAAAACTAGCCAAACGTTTTCGAATTATGGCCGTTTTTCCGATTTTTTAAGGGAAATCATAAAATACTATTAGTACGGGAACAGCCATGCCTCCGAGGGCACTCAGCTAGAGGCCGTAGCCAAACAGCTAGTCAATATATACAGGGTGATAACTTTTCTGTACTTACACTGATTTGACGTTGGCCAAATAGCATTCTATCGCCCGAAATATATACAGGGTGATAGCTTTTTTGTACTTACACTGATTTGACGTTGGCAAAGAACATTCTATTGCCTGAAATATATACAGGGTGATAACTTTTCTGTACTTACACTGATTTGACGTTGGCCAAAGAGCATTCTATCGCCTGAAATATATATAGGGTGATAACTTTTCTGTACTTACACCGATTTGACGTTGGCCAAAGAACATTCTATCGCCTGAAATATATATAGGGTGATAACTTTTCTGTACTTACACCGATTTGACGTTGGCTAAAGAGCATTCTATCGCCTGAAATCTCAACGACAAGAACGTTGAATTTAATTCATAAATGCAATTTTTGTTGGTGTCCACAGAGTCGCCATAGTCTACAAAGTAAAGATCCACAAGGGTGTCGCCGTCCTGGGTGGTAACACTGCTCACTTCCGCCCGATACCACCTTTGATCAATATCGAATATAGCTGCCACAATCTGACCTTGTCTGATCTAAAAAAGAAAAGAGAGATTTGTTAACTGAATCAAGTGAAGGCAATGGATTGGTAGCGTAGTGATAAGACATAATAGGGTGTGGGTTCAAACTCAGACAACCCATGGACTTTCATGCTCATGAATTTGAGATATTTACCACTATCGGTGGACATGGAAGGGTACCATCACTTTCCGCGAAGTGAAGGAAGGGATCTATGCTATCCTATAGAATTTTATCTTCATGAATTTGAGATACTTACCATATCTATTATTATAAATAAAAAAATACAAAGGATTTTGTTAAATTGGGATGCTATGTCAAGTAAAACCATAATGAGGTAGATAATATAATACCATATCTTCACTTGACTCTAAAAATAATAAAGATGTTGTTTAAAGCTGACTAATTTCGTGCTCTCCTGAGCACATCATCAGAGCTCGGTTGAGAGTTTCCAAGCTCTGATGATGTGCTCAGGAAAGCACGAAACTAGTCAGCTTTAAACAACATCTTTATTATTTTTACAGTCAAGTGAAGATATAGTATTATATTATCTACCTCATTAAATATAAAAGAATTTGTGTTAAAGCTACAGTTTTATCACAATACACTTCTGAGGCTATATCTATTATTATATTTATTATATCACCCAAAATGAATTTCAGATATTTAAAATATCTATATTATATTTATTATATCTATTNTTTGAGTATTTTCAAAAAAAAAAAAAAAAAAAAAAAATGCCGCTGAAAAGGGCTCTTTAAATCTATTCCGGCAGTATGAATTGTTGTAGAGACGTTTCTCTTAGAATCAACTCTTTTCCAGATTTTTAAATTCAGGTTTGGAATAATGGTCGAAATTGGTTGATATGAGGTAACCGAAAAGGATTTGATCGTCCTTGGCTGGAACTGTGATGGTGTGCGTTCCAGGCCGCCCTGGTGCGTAGAAACGGCCATTGTGAGCACGGGCGGAATAAATAAGGTCACTGGGTACCCCATTTCAATCGCCTAACTATAAGTGGAAGGAGGGACAATTATAAAAAATGCTTTAGAAGTAGTTTATTAATCTTACTTCAGAAAGACGATGCTTTTCTCGGTTGGTTTCGTTACTATAATAATCTGTCATGGATTCAACAAGGTGGTCCAACTCCACCGCTCTGTCATTCATTAGCTGAAAAAGAAATTAAACTGTTACATTATTGCAAAATATTTAAGGAGCTGAGCGATGCAGGAAGAAATATATTGTACATGATGTCCAAAAAACATATAATCCTTTTAACCAGCAGGTATACTAGAGTTCAAACAAAGGCCACTTTGCTTAATAAACATGGGTCCGGGGAAATGCAACCCCTCCGCTCTAAAGGGATGGCTCAAAAACATATGATCCTTTTAACCAACAGGCATACTAGAGCTTAAATAAAGGCCACTTTGTTTAATAAACATGGCTCTGAAATACAACCCCTCCGCACTAAAGGGATGGCCAAAAAAGGTAAGGCTAGCACTTCTTGTTATGGCTTCACCTATCGACGGGAGTCATAGGCAGGATATAATGCAGTAGCTTCTCCTTGCTTTCTGCATGGGTAATGGAAAGGATATCGTTTCCGACCCGTTAGTCGCCTTTTACGACTGACATGGATTTGAGTGCCTTGAAAGTATTTTTTTAAGTCCGCCTATCCACAAGGGGAAAGTAGATCAGTAGTGTTTACTATTAAACATGTCGCCTATTCGGAATAAAACATACTTAATGTGTACTCACTTATACTTCTTAAAATTAAATATGACACTCCATTTCAAATGCTCCGAATAATTCGGTAGGGAGTTCAATAATATCTTTGTAGAGTAAAGACGTGTTTCTAATAATTTATTTTAGTAGTGAGAGATGTTTTTGTAATCTAAGAAGTTTATTCGAATCAAGTTTATACTAAAAATGTGATATTTTACGTTTGTAAACGTAGAAAACAGAAATTAAATGAATGAACGGTTCCTGGACCAAGCTTCAATTTTTGATCAACTCATTAACTTTTTCAATAGTAACCCTGAGAAACAAATACACTCCCCCAAAATTTGATCTTTCGCGTTAGAATTCGAGAATCAAATAAAAAATCAGTTTGACCGGCATAAGTGTAAACAACATATTATTACTGTACACATATTAAAGTAATTATTGACATGGTTCTGGGGGCCCATGTCAATTATCAGCCTCAAAGAACAGATGTATGATGACAATTATAAACTTTAGCAGCAGAATATAACTTATCCGGAGTAGATGTCTCATGCATCTGGCTACCATCGGGTACGATGATGCGATAGCGAGGAGGGACACACAAATAAGTATACCTGAACCCAAAATTTATCTGGACTTGCGACAGCTGACATGAACACTGTCAGGGATCCATCACCACTGGTAGAAATCAAACTTTCCGCTTTGGAGCCTGCGTTCTGAAAACAAAAATAATCGAAATATTTCAGTATTTGTTGGAGATTTTGTCATTCTCATGATGGTCGGTTCTACGCACCAGAGCGACCTGGACTGTATTTCATAACAGTTCCAGCCAAGGGCTAGCAAACCCTTTTCGGTTACCTCATATCAAACTTTTTCCTTCATTATTCCAACAAGCCTGGATGTAACAAGGGAGAAAATAGTTGATTTAAAAAGGAACATGGTTACTATTTGTTGGACGGAAAATACAGCAGGAATATTGATTAATAACTAGCTGTGTGTCCGTGCTTCGCTATGGCCTATAATAGCTTGGCGTCTGAGTGAGTCTGTGTGATATATCAGTTGCCTCATATAATAAACAAAATCAAGTTACACGTCATCCGATAGTTCGATAATCAAATTACACATCAACCGACAGTTCGATAATCAAGTTACACATCATCCGATAGTTCGATAATCACGTTACACATCATCCGATAGTTCGATAATCAAGTTACCTACACATCATCCGATGGTTCAATAATCAAGTTACACATCATCCGATAGTTTGATAACCACGTTACACATCATCCGATAGTTCGATAATCAAGTTACCTACACATCATCCGATGGTTCGATAACCAAGTTACACATCATCCGATAATTCGATAATCAAGTTACTCGTCATCCGATAGTTTAATAATCAAGTTACACATCATCCGATAGTTTGATAATCAAGTTATACATCATCCGATAGTTTGATAATCAAGTTACACATCATCCGATAGTTCGATAATCAAGTTACACGTCATCCGATAGTTTAATAATCAAGTTACACATCATCGGATAGTTCGATAATCAAGTTACACGTCATCCGATAGTTTGATAATCAAGTTACACATCATCCGATAGTTTGATAATCAAGTTATACATCATCCGATAGTTCAATAATCTAGTTTCACATCATCCGATAGTTCGATAATCAAGTTACATATCATCCGATAGTTCTATAATCAAGTTATACATCATCCGATAGTTCGATAATCAAGTTACATATCATCCGATAGTTCTATAATCATGTTACACATCATCCGATAGTTCGATAATCAAGTTACACATCATCCCATACGGGGTCACTATCCCAACAGGATCACTCCAGGATATTATATTGTATTCTAGGTTGGTTGTCAGACCAAAGGCCACTATTCCCACAAGATCAGCCCAGGATATTATATTATGTTCTAGGTTGGCTGTCAGACCAAAGAGGGCCAAAATCCCAACAGGATCACTCCATTAAAAAAAAAAAAAAAAAAATTGTGATCTGCATTCTGATTTTTTTTTGTATTAATATCGTTTCATTCACCTTCGCTCTACTTTACAAAATATAATTATGATTCAAGGCCGTAACTAGGATTTTGCTTGGGGGGAGGGAGGGTCTGGACGAAACCAAAGTTAATGGCTACTTCACTTTATATATAATCAGGTCACCTCTAAGTATACATATAATTATGAAGTAAACAGCAGCAGCAACAAGACAAAAACAACACATTATTTTGAAACATATCAATGGGGTATGTAATAAATTTTATGAAGTTTCAAACTATCTGGGCGCTAATTTAGCCTTAAAGCTTTCAAAATGGTTCAGGTCTACAGTTGACGCAACTACTATTATTATTATTATTATATAATTCTTTATTGAATGAACTTTTATCTCAGAAATGGTGAAAGTAATAGAAAATAGGAAGGAGATAGTTTTAAAAGGAGGTAAATAATATATATACTAATATTATAAATGCGAAAGTAACTCTGTCTGTCTGTCTGTATGTATGNGACATACTACTCGCGGTCAACAATAAATAGTATCCTTCTACGCTCTCTACTCGCGGTGAATCCACGCCTGAGAAGAGCCGTGCGCTGGTCTACGTCAGTTTTCGTTTCAATGTACGCACGGCCGGAAATATTTAAAAAATAAGAGCACCCTTGCTTGCTTCAAACAATAAAATTATACAGATTAATATTAGGTATATTTGTATATATTTTTTTTCATTCATTATTTTCAGGTGGGGACTGCAGCCTTCTCAGCCCCCCCCCCCGTAAATACGGCCTTGTTATGATTCAATTTCAAATCTAAGTAGCAGTATGTGGAATAACCCAATTGAAACCATCCGCTCCATAGTGGAAGCAGAAAAGGGGGGAGGGTGGACCCCCCTTTTCTGGAACGAAAGGTAGACAATCTTTGATCCAAAAAAAATCACCCGTGAAATCTCTTCTAAAATTTGTGATTCATATCGTTATTATATGAACCGATTTTTCAATTACCTCATCTTGCTCCTCGGTTGCCTTGTTTCCGTTTCTTAAATTCCTAAAAGGCGATCTCTTACTGAGTCCCTCACTCATTTTTTGCTTAATTTCAGCATATTCTTTGACCTTTTCATTAATAAGATCCATGGCAACTGCTATCTGTTCCACACTACCTTTGATAGTAACTTTCGTACCTGTAAAGAAAACAGAAAATGACAAAACTTGAAATCAGAACAAATATAACAGAATGTGAGACAACTTTCTTGATTAAACCCATGCGGGGGGGGGGGGCAGTGAAACCCCAGCGCTAGTGTACATAGAGCGACTTGGAGTCGTGGGCATATTATGTTATCGGCATATCAGATGAGTGTGCACACCAACATCGTTGTCGTTCCGCGATAACGACAGAGACATCAAAGGTCGTACTAAGTATAAATACTGCAATTAACTCGTTGTTTTATAGTCTTAATTTTACCTAAATGTGATGTGTCGCATTTTATGGGGGGGGGGTCACATGAGTTCCACACTTTCTGGTCTATTTGTTATCAATGAAACAAATAAAGCGTGTCAGAAATTAATAAATAAATCAAAAGTTCTATGGCACGTTGAATACACCCAGATCCCTTTTAGATCACTGAAACTAAACAAAGTCCAGCGAAGTTATACGGGGGGGTGAACCACTTCGGTTCGCGCCTTCGTGATTTTTCCGGCTAAACCCAGGCTGGGTGAGGTCAATGTAGGTAGCTGATTTGTAAGTTTCAGCGTTTGGAAGGTAAAATTACCGTCTCAGATCACGAATAGATGTTAAGAAGACGTTGAGCAAAAAAAAAAAAAAAAANCGAATAAATGTAAAAATCCTCTAATTGGGATCAAATTTTTTGGTATGCACAGTCATGTGAGTATTTTATTAGATATTTTTTTGGTATTTTATAGAAATTTCGGTTTTGGGGCCCGGCAGGAATCCACAAATGTAAAAATATAAAAGTCGTCCCATTTTGATAAAATTTGGTATACCTACCTACCTATTCGGTCACCCAAGTAGTAAAGTGAATTTGGTATATTGAGTCACCCGAGAATTATATTGGATAATTTTTGGTATTTTGTAGAAATTTCGGTTTTGGGGCCCCGGCAGGGGGGCCACAAATGTAAAAATATAAGTCGTCTCATTTTGATAAAATTTGGTATACTCAGTATTAAAGTGGACAAATTTTGGTTTTGGGGCTTGGCAGGAACCCACAAATTTGTAAATAAAAAATTCGTCTGAACTGGATAAAATTAGATAGGTACTCATTACTCAGTCTCCCAAGTATTAGAGTGGTCAAATATTTTGGTATTTTGGAGAAATTCTGATTTTGGGGCCCCGGCAGGAATCCACATAATTATGTAAAAATATAAGTCTTCTCATTTTGATAAAATTTGGAATATTGAGTTACCCGAGAATTATATTATATATATTTTGTTTGAGTTACCCGAGAATTATATTATATATATTTTGTTTATCTTTTCATATTATGTAAGATAAAAGGAATATAAAATCTAGTACGGTTTTACGTAGCATTTATTTCATGCTGTATGACTCCTGGGTGATCGGATAGAATCTCAATTATTTCTTGAAAATTACTGTTTACTTACTTTCACTTTTTGAAACGCCACTGTCAACAGTGATTTTGGCATTTGATTTTTTTATGATTTCCTTTATAGTTGTTCCCAATTTACCAATAACGCGGCCCACGGACCCCTGAAAATAGACAAAAGGTCAGCATTCTTTATTCGTGTGAACATCCCACAACTTTCAAATCAAAGGAACCAAGTTTGAAGCTCAAGCTCTTACCGTGTTCTTTTATGCAGGGATCGTGGAAACCACTAAGGAGCAGCAAAAAATCACTAAGAATGTTTGGCTTGCAAACAAAATCTTCGTGCTTCGTCCTTGGAATAAAATGTCTTACCAAATTTAAAGTCCCTAGCACTTAACATACTTGAGGCTGAAACTCGAGATTTGGACTCTGAGGACCTTAAAAGAAGTATCACATCGGAATGAGCGGGAAAGGTGGAATTCGAATAAAAAAGTGTTCCACAATACAAAAAATAATATCTTTTTTGAGAAGCCGTTTCAATCACATGTCTGGATACCACCAAAGATCCGTATTTGAGAAGTTTTAATGTCGAAATCTGAAAAAAATTTGTTGAATTTCGTAGCCGTAGTGAAACACTGACCAACAGCTAGTTATTTTTATTTTATGATTATTGCTTGAAAATAGTTGTATTCAAATAAAAAGTGTACACCCATCTTATTTAGCTGGTCACTTACCGTCGGTATGTACAACTCCTTGGTTTCTATAACTGGTTGGTTACTGATCTGACTATATATTAACGTTTCTGCCCTGCTCACTGAATCACTTGTACCTCTTATAGAAATTATTCTCATAGAATCTTCAGGGTCTTCTGAAATAAAGAAAACACAAAATTAGGACACGACAACAACCAGTTTAATATTTGAGGAGCATCTCCTCAAATATGTCCGTTAAATACCACTTTTCAGGAGAGGTCAAAACTAATATCTCAATATTTTTGGTTTGAATCCGAGCATTGAACATGGGACAGTTAATGGTTTTGATTAAAAAAATATTTCTTTATTAAGACATTAAATTCGAACTAGTTTTGTCCGTTAGGGCATCTACAGCGAGGAACCAATGGAATGTTAAAATGTGACTGCGAAGGTAACTTCATTGGATACACATCAAGAAGCTTCGAAACGAGAATCAAAGAACATATGGCAGCTATTAGAAACCATGCTCCAAAAAAATCAAATTTTGCCGAACACTTTATCGAAGAAAAACATCTTGGTAAGTTAAAAAAAAATATGGTTACTTATTTTTTCATTTTATCGAACATTGACAATTTTGGGATTTGTAGTCTAATTATTAAAATTTCATGGTTATTGTGCAAACGGAAGTTAACTTAAAAATTGAACATTTCTTGGTTTTGCAAGTTCATCAGGTCTATTGAAAGCTTAAAATTGCTATAGAAAGTTTAACAAATTTGGCTACCTATTTTTTTACTTTTGTCGAAAAAGGGCCTATTTTTCCATAATTCGAAATTTCAAGGGCGATGCGTGATCGGAGACATGGTCCGATTTATTTATTTTTTGGCTCAAAAGTCTTATCTCGATCAGACACAACTTTTCCGCGCTATAGGCTATAAGTAGCGTTAATTAAAAAAATATATATTTTTGTTTTTCGAACCACCCTATACAGAATTCCATTTAAAAAGAAGAGTTGGCCTTAAAATGACCTTGAAGGAGAAATCAGATACATCTGCTAAAGTGACCATGATCTTTCCACTATAAACTCAATTTTTCTCAGCCCCAGTGGACATAAAGACCTACGAAATAAAATTTTGTTGTGATGTTCGTCCAACCAGGAAGCCGTGCGATTGGGTATCAGTCTACCTGATCCAGCCACTGGACTCTACTTACTGCTGTCATCTATATCAATCCGGGTATTGGTTTGCTTCTCGATGTACTTCAAATTGGATCCACCTCTACCAATGATCATGCCAATATTCTCATTGCTAACTTTGATTTTGATAGAAACCTGTCTGCTGGTCTTGTGAACTTTGAATTCATCATCATCCTGGGGAACGGGACAAACAGAATGCGTTACCAAAAGAGATAAGTCTAGATCAGGGATCAGCAACCGGTCGAGAAAAGAAATAAAAAATATCAAGAGGAAAATAACAGGCGAGGTAACCCCATTAAGGGAATGACATTAAGTTTAGTAAATTATAAATTTTATACGGTGGAAATGTTGAAGTTGGTGTGGTTCGAATTCTGGCTAAGGACAAAAAATTAAGGTAGGTGACCGACCACTGTGTTGATCGCCGTCATAAAAGTCATATGGGTTGGTGGTGCAGTGGTAAGACGCTCTTACTGGTAAACAGTAGGGCGTGGGTTCAAACCCAGCCAACCCATGAAATTTTATCCTCATAAATTTGAGATATTTACCACATAATAATAGCACCCAAAAACGGCCGATGTCAAAGGGACTCTTCAGTCCTATTCGGGCAGTACAAATAAGGGACTATTATAAAAAATAAATCAATATTCTTACTGCTTGAATATGCTCTGTTGTTGTATCAGGTTCCTCCTTAAAAACAAATGTTCTAAACATTTCTGGGTTCATGTTTTAAAAAATGTTAGAAGCAGGTTGATATGAGGTTATCGCCCTTGGCTGACACTATGATGGTATGCATTACAGGTTGTCTCGGTAGGTAGAACCGGCCATCGTCGGGACAATATGCTCCGTAAGAATTAAGTAGTGGTGAAGTATACTCACGGAATCGTCTGTCAAATAATAGATAATCCATGCAGTGACTCCCACAGCACATACACATCCAATGGAAAGTGCTGTCCGCAAACCAATTTTCTGTACCAAATCACTCATGATAAATAAGAGGGAGGTTGGGTCTATCCGTCTTATATCATTCTGGAAGAGACGAATTCAACGATAAAATGGTAATAATTTATTATAACCGACACTAGTAGTGTGACGCGTGGGTTTCTTATTTTACAAGCTAATAAAAAAAAGGACTCATAACTTTTGCACAACTACGGATTGACTATGGAAAGCACACCAAATACAATCAATCAGCGTCCTGCGGCTACAAACGTCGACCCTCAATCGGTCCAAATTTCAGCTGATCCCCTCCCACTGAGCCTTGTAACAAATGTAATGAAAATTTCAATATCTTTGCTATTTTTCAGTTTATTATTTTTAATGAAATTTTGGAATCGTCCACAATACAAAATCAAAAAAAGAAATTAAAAAACTGCTCGCCTGCCGACTTCGTACCCTGCATGCCGTGAGCGACACCATAGATACTTACCGATTTTGATGTAATTTGGTATGTAGGTAGGTCCCATTTGGGGTCTAATTACTCAAAGGTTTTCGACACTGTCAGTCAAGTATAAAGGGTTCCATACTAAAGATTAGCTAGAAAGCTGGGGATTGTTTTAAAAATTTCAAAAATCATTTTAATTCGATTTCGGCGATTTTATAATTGAGTGTTGCCACGCTGACAAAAACACTAATCCAAGTATAGTGTTATCAGTATTCTAGTGAGCGAATTGTATGAACGTAACTTAATCAGGGCCGCCAAGAGAAAATTCGAGGCCGGAGCTAAAAAATTACGGGCCCCTTTAATAAAACAAAAAAATCTCAAGGCCCCCCCCTCCGGACCCGAGGGGATAANCGTCCCCCCCCCCCCAACCGCTCTCGGTGGCCCTACACTTAACCTCGGTGCTATTGTCAGCGAAGCATAGTCGTATGAAACAAATCTAACCATAATATACATGGATCAGTATTCTTGTGAGCGAGTCTAAAAATATTACTTTAAGTAAATATATTTTCAATGATCTGGAGTCTAGAGAACATCAAAGTCCAAGATTTTAACTTAAAAATAAAGGTTCGATTAAAGCACTATTTTAAGTGGTAGTTTCTAGTTTTTTTCCGAAGGTTCATTATTGGAAATAATAAACCAAAATTACCTATGACCCAGTTTTAAACTAATGTACTAACTCCGAGAGGGTTTGCTTTTAAGGACCCGTGATCATTCCGCGTCGTGTTCATGTTTGCATTTTAAATAGGTATCAAAAGATTGAACCCATCATTATTAATAATATTCAAACATAATTTATAAATTGTTTGCTGAAATCAGACAATTCATTGTGTAAATTACAGAAATCTAGATAAAGTTATCTTTTAATCGTTATCACTGACCTGCGTGTCTTCAATAATATTATCATTATCATCTCTCCTGATAACAAAATTGACGAACACTTCTAACACATTTTCTTGCACACAAAATTTAATCCAATTAGAATTGATGTTTTAAACTAAATACCTACTTAATTTAATAATATAATTTTTATTAATTTAATTAAAGATCATAAAATACAACAGTAGGGATGTTACGATATTATCGATATCGATATTTCCTATTTGATAAACGATAAAAACGCGAAAACGATACTGGAAAAAATTAAGATATCAGATATCGCATAAAGATGATTATCCAAACAACCCTATACACCAGAACCTGATATAAATATAGGAAATATCGAAAGAAAATATCGATATTTACGATATCGTTAGTGTCGCAAAATCCTACTGAAAACAGGGGTCCGACTTAGTGGAGAACCGTAGGGTCCTCAAACAAGGGAAAAATCCCACGTTCAAAATATTTTTCCCGTTTGGGGAAAAAAAATTTGCTCAAGCAATAGAGGCATGACCGTAAAAACGTTTCCTAACCTGTCGAGGGGGGTTAAAATATGTCAATAAAGATAACAAGTAAACATAAAAAGTTAAAAACAAAACGAAAGAGAAGTGGAAAATATAAAAATATGGTTGGTGGGATTTTTCCCGCGATGTGTCACGCCGCACGCGACAAAAATCCCCAAAAATCCCACAACTACGGTTCTCCCCGAAGTCATACTTTCATTTTAAACAGAGATGAAAAAATGCAACAGTGTACCAGTAGGAGCGTATTTTAAGTATACTGGCAGAAGCGTATTTTATATTCAAAAACATTTTTAATACCTACAAAAAAACACAAATTAGTGTTTTTTATTTTCTTTGTTTAGCATTTTGAAATTATTTTTATTTTCCTTATTTGACAAATGGTAAATGACTGAAATTTTGGGTCTCGAACCGGGGAGGAGTAAATTGCAACCTTTTCAATTTCTTTTTAAACTCGCTTTTTTATTGGTCGTCATGGATCCAGTTTGGACGGTTGTACATACGCAATAGAGGCATGGCTGTAAAAACGTTTCCTAATTTCTCTATTGGGTTATAGTTGTTTAAAAAAAAAATTAAAAGGTTGCCATATACTACCCCCGGTTCCAGGACCCTGAAATTTTCGATTTTTATATTTCAATGCCCAAAACACGTTTAAGGTGCCCGCAGACCAAATCTCCAGTTTCCCCTATTGGTCCCTAAACGGCGATTTTCACCGGTTTTCGTGAATCATTTAACTAGGTGTGTCCGTGGACAAAAAAGGTCGGAGCCATCCGTTTCACCTCCAATTTTCGCGCACCACATAAACTTTAGCATATTGCTCCATTATTCCGTTAAAACAAGATTTTTTTGAGAATATCGCACCTTTCTTGATTGCATCGTGCCGTTGAGTAGTAGGTCCCATTTAAAGCGCAAAATAATCGGCCGAAAAATGGGAAACGGTTCAAGATATCGAAAAATAGATATATGCTCCGTTGGGTATATGCAGTATATGAAGAAAAAAAATTGGTAGTTTTGAGTAGTTTTGGAGGAGTAGGGTAACAAAAGTTTGCAGTTTTTAGGGAGTATAACGATCCCGGATTCGAACTTGTAACTCTGGAATGGTTTGTCAATATTTAGTAAATTATGTCCTAAATTAAGTATTCAGAAGCCACCTAAAACTTTTTCGCTATTAGTTGATATGTTGTCGCGACGAAATCCTAGATATCGGACTATGACTCTCTGAATTTGGTAAAAAATCGGAAACGGTTCAAGATATCGTTCTGAAAATAGATATATGCACCCTTGGGTATATGCAGAATATGAAAATCGGTTGAGTAGTTTTGGAGGAGTAGGGTAACAAAAGTTTGCAGTTTGTAGGGAGTATAAGGCTATGCTTCGCTCCGCCCAATAATAATATTAGACTAATAATCATAGTACCTTACTAAGTCTCTTAAGAGAATTATTTTGGCAGCAGTAAGCCGAAGTAGTATTACCTATTATGTGGTCAAAATCTCCTAGCATTCGAAAACCAGAACTGACTGTGTTTTGAACTTGTGACCCCTGGATCCCTAGACAGACGTTGTGGCCACAGGTGTTGGTTAAGAAATCGGTAAGTTTTCACGAATCTACCGAGCGTAGATTAGATTTCACCTAACAGCTTTTTGATTCGTTCTTGGGGTAAGTTTTCATGAATCTGCCGAGAGTAGATTAGATTTCACCTAAAAGCTTTTTGTTTCGTTCTTGGTGTAAGTTTTCACGAATCTGCCGAGGGTAGATTGGATTTCACCTAAAAGCTTTTTGGTTCGTTCTTGGTGTAAGTTTTCACGAATCTGCCGAGGGTAGATTGGATTTCACCTAAAAGCTTTTTGGTTCGTCCTTGGCATGAAATTGACGAACGGAGCAAATTTAAGGTCTCCAGATTCTTCGTTCTTGCAATATCTTGTTCGCAGACAGACACACACACGGAACAATAGCTTAAATTCGAGATTTGGGCTCCGTGGATCTCAAAACTTGTTTCGGGGCACAAATGGATCCCAAATGGGACCGAGGTACATACCAAATTTTATCGTAATTGGGCAGCGCTAAGTGGCAAAAATACCCATCACGGAGTACGGCGAAAATCGTGGGGGGAAAATTTGAGGGGGAAAATCGTGACGATTCCAAAGGTTGAGGGGGAAAATCGTGACGATTCCAAAGGCCGATGAACAGAAGATATTATTTTCATTATTTACTTAACTTAACAAATTTACATTAACGAATTTCATAAAGTAAGTTTTACAACGTTGGTACTCTCACATTAAATATGTTTGTGACAACTTTTGATGTATCAGATGAGAGGCAATCAAATGCAGGTTGACCCAAAAATCGTCCAGTAAATCGTTCGTAACTAAAGTAAACCCAACCAAAACCAAAGCACATTTAATTGTCATCCAAGATCTACCACCGTGTCAAATTTCAGCCCAATCGGACAATGCGAAGTGGGTTAAATTTAATTTCTAAAATTGAATCATAAACAAAATTCATGTTTAGTTAGCGTAATAAAAGCCTTTAAAAAACATCTAATCCTTTTAACTATACATACTAGAGCTCAAATAACAGGCATTTCGCCTCATAAATATATGGGCCCAATTTTTTTTTCTTCCAAAAAAACAGTTCCAATTTTTTAGTCCGCAGCTAAAACTCACAAACGGTAAGGACCGTTAGAACGGGGTAAAATAATGATTTCCATGATTTTTTTAAAATTTAATTTGTTTTAACGTCTTTTTAACATCTATTGGTCATTCAAGACGGGGGTTTTACCTTCCATTCGCTGGAAACTTGCAAACCAGATACCCACATTGACTTTGCCCAGCTTGGTTTGGCCGGAAAAAAAGAGCCAACGATACGTGGTGTTCCCAAGCAATCACCCATCCAAGTACTGACCACGTCCGACGTTGTTTAACTTCATTGATCTGACTGGAACTGGTCAACATGGTATGATTGTTGGCTATTTCCATGATCAAACTTATACTTTCTTTTGAGAAACAACTCATTTAGTTACCATGTCCAGGGACGGAGTTCTGGATCTCCTTCATGGATAAAAACGGCATTAATTTTTTTTGAGCAAAATTTATTTATTATTGAATATTCGTACCATTCATGTTAAATATTATGAACATAAAAATAAGCGGAACAACTTATTCGATTAATGTCATTATGTAATACACTCCCCTGTGGATAGGGGAATCCAAAGCACCCAAGTCCATGCCGGTAGTAAAAGGTGACAAAGGGCAGGTTCGGAAAAGACATCTTTTCCATTACCCATGCAGAAAGCGAGGAGGAGCTACTGCATTATCCGTAAGGATTCTCAAGTATCAACAACTCATGGCGAGTTGTTGCAAACCAGCCCCATGGCTGTTAACCTATGATGATGTATATTTTTTTTTTTTTTCATGGGGCGAGATATTACTATCACTAAGATTCCCATCATAGCTTAAAATAAAAACTTTGTAAATACTACTTTTATCTAAACAAAATACTTCATAATTAATCTACTGATCTTTTCAATTCTACTATAGGTAGGTATTTGACAATTATTCACTTAACCTACTATCACACTATTTATTTTGTCATGATGTCAAATTTTGTGTTTTTTTTCTTTCAAACAGTATCAAATAGTGTAATCAATCACTATATTTGATCATACTCGCTATTTAATTGTATTGGATCAAAAAGAAAAGTGACCAAAATTTGAGTTTAAATGCATGACAAACACTTTTTTCATGTTTGATCGTTTTTTTTTTCATGTTTGATCCTTTAAAAAATATTTCTGAGGCGTTTGTGGACTCTGAAGTCCTCAAAGAAAAACTAAATTAACTTTCGATCAGAAAACGTATTGGAAAAAGAAAAAGAATATCAAAATTACATTTGTTACAGATAAATATCTGGTTGCTACCTATTGCATAATACATAACAAATAAAATCTCATTTGAAAGCTAATAATTTTATTTGAAGGTCTCTTCAAATAGTCTGATAGGGGAACAAATATATACCAAGCACACAATTCAACAAATATACATACATAAAATAAATTGTGACAAAATTTTCGAATCATGACAAATAGTGCGATATTTGTGATATGAGGATAACAAGAAAAGCTACTAGCCTAATTTTTTTGCTTAATAAATAAGAATCTATTTCGCTTAAGCAAAGTGGCTTTATTTGAGCTTTAGTACTCGTGGTTAAAAAGATTACATGTTTTTTGGGACACCCTGTATTTCAAACACTCTATTGAATATCACTAATTATATGGAAGCTAATGGTGATTCAATGAGAATTCTATTTACAGCAAAATTATTTGGTTGCAGTAAAGAATAAATAATACATTTTGACACATCTTCACCCGTCAACAAAGGAATCACCAAACCACTTATATCATATTTTATATGGACGCTAATGGTGGTTCAATGAGAATAATATTTACAGCACAATTATTTGGTTGCAGTAAAGAATAAATAATACATTTTGACACATCTTCCACCCTCAATAAAGGAATCCCTGAACCACTTATATCATATTTTTCAAGGATTTCTACATCTGTAGAGTGCGTTATAAGTTCAGTTTCAATGTCACCAGGTTGTATACAAGTAATTTTAATATTTTTATTTGCAATTTCTTGTCTTAAGGCCCCTGAAAATCCTTCTACAAAATATTTACTTCCTGTATATACAGCTATTCCTTCAAATGGTCTTATACCAGCATTTGAACTTATATTAACAATATGTCCAGGTTGATTAGATTGAATCATTATTGGAAGAATGTTTCCTATACAATGGAGAACACCTTTGATATTAACATCTATCATTTGATTCCATTCTTTTAAAGTAAATTTTTCTACAAGTGTAAAGTACATGACGCCAGCATTATTAATCAATACATCAATTCGTCCGAATTCTTCAATAACTTCATGCACTGTCTTTCTTACATCACTCTCATTTGTAACATCTAATTTCTTTATTCTTACATGTTTTGATTTTTCTTTTAAACTCTGTTTCAATATTTCTAATTTATCAATTCTTCTTGCAACTGCAATAACTGTAGCTCCAAATTGTACTAAATCCTTAACCAATTGTTCTCCTATTCCTGATGAACAACCGGTTATGAATATAACTTTATTTAGTAAATTATTTTCAAATGTAATGTTTACTTTGTTGTCATTGATATCTAAGACAACCTTTTGTTTATTGGATTCCTTGGAATCATGACGTTTACTATTTGAACCTGGCAACAGTTTTATATTTGTTAAAATTTTTAAATATTCTTTCATAATTATTTCATCTGTTGTTGGATAAGTTTCATTGATTGTTTTTAAAAAACTATTTGTATTGACTCTATCATATGTATTGTTTATCTCTAGCCAATTTTTGCCATTATTGTTTGATAATTGAATTACAAGTTGCGATTTATTCATTGCTTCAATTGTTTCCATCCATTTTTCATAAGAAACAAATCTAATGTTATATCCAACTGAATTTAATAGACTTATTAGCTCTCTAATATGGATTGGTTTTGTGTTAATAAAATTATAAATTTTATTTGCATTACTAATATTTGTGTATAATTTAACAAGAGACTTTGTTAAAAAATCAATTGAAGTAAATTCTAAATTCCAATTTACATCCGGAGCAAATTTAGACTCAACAATGGCTTGTAACATAAATAAATTGGAATCTATAAGATTCCAATTTTGAAAGTGTAAAGAACCTCCGATGTTACCACAACGAACAATTGTAATGGGTAAACCAAGTTGTCCAGCATTGAGCACAATTTGTTCGGATACAAACTTGGTTTGCCCATAACCATTTGAATGATCCAAATACAAATCTATATCAATGAGTTCATAATTTTCACCGAAATGATTTCCGGTTGATGGATAAATGCCATCCGTACTAATATAATGGAAATATTTAATTTTATTTAAAAAAGCAAATTGAATTAAATTTCTCGTTGATAGAACATTTGATTTGTAAAGTGCATTGTAAGGAAGCATCAAATTAACATAAGCTGCGGCATGGATGATCATATCGATGTCAAACGATAAACTTTCATATTCTTCTTCATTTTTAAAACCTAAAATATCCAAACTTAGATCACTTTCTAAATAAACTATTCGATCAAAGTAGTCATCAATGTTGAGAACAATATTATATTTATCAAAATTGTTAATTATTCTCTCTGTAATTCTTTTATTTGGTGTTTCACAGATTGCTAAATATATTGTACATTTAGTTTGTGTTAAAAGTTTTTCTAATAAATGAATTCCTAAATATCCTGTTGCACCCGTTAAAAGTATATTTCCTTGACTTAATTTATAGTTGTTTATTTGTATAGATTTCCAAAATAAATGAGTTCTATTGCTCAATCGTTCATTTGAACATTTGAAAGAATTGATTTCAATATCGTTCTTCAAATTAATAGACTCGACTTGTTTATTTTTATTCTCCATGAACGATACTATCAATTCAACAGTAGGATGAGAAAATAAATCTGGAATAGAGAGACTGCACTGAAGTTGATCATTCATTTGACTGACACAGTTTGCAGCTGTCAGCGAATGGCCACCAAGATCAAAAAAGTTTTCGTCTTTGTCTATTGTAAATAAATTTAAAATTCTACACCAAAGTGTTGCAACTTTACGTTCGGTGCAAGTCATCGTATCATCTAATTCTATATCACAATTTATATCGAATGTTGGTAACTCTTTTTTATTGAGTTTACCGGATGCGTTTAAGATAGGCAAGCGATTCAAAAAGAAAAACTTAGAAGGTATCATGTAATGGGGAAATTTAGATTTCAAGTAAGATCTTAAAACGTAAGATTTTATGCTGTTTGTACTTACAATATAAGCAACCAAAACTTTGCTTTGTCCTTCTTCGCCAATGCAAAGAACACATGAAGATTTAACTTCAGGGAATTCTCTTAAAACTACTTCAATAGCTTGAATTTCTATTGTATAACCTCTTATTTTCACCATTGAATCACTCCGACCAATTATTTCGAACGTTCCGTCTCCCAATGCGTATCCCCAGTCACCCGTATTGTACAGTCGATTCCCAAAGTGTTTCCTCATGTGCTGTGGTGTTTCAATGAATTTCAATTTATTCAGTTCGGGTAGATTCAAATATCCAATAGCTAAAGCAGGTCCTCCGATATAAATATTACCAGGTTCTCCAAACTTTTTCATTTTTAAATGTTCATCTAGTGTCAAAATATGAACTAAAGGCAATGCTTTCCCAACCGAGCAATATTTTCTTCCTTCTTTGATCCCCATTGGATTTGAAACATCCGCTGAAGACACGTCATGACATTCTGAAATGCTGTACAAATTTAAAAGTTTGATCCAAGGACATAAACGAGATATTTGATCTCTTACATTTGTGGTCAAAACTTCTCCACAAAATATGATAATTTTCAAAGTTTTGAAACATTTGGGAACATCAATTCCTTTGTAAGTCACAATAGTTTCTAATAACGAAGGTGTAAAAAGAATTCTTGTAATTTTATTTTCTTCAATAAATTTGGTAATTTTTGGAGGATCATAAATATCCGTATCAGATATAATGTACAAAGGAATACCTTTAAGTAAAGGCCTCAACATTTCCCAAACAAAGAAAACATTGCAAGCTTCACGATCATTTTCTTCATATGGATATGCTTTGTGTCTACACTTAAATGCATGTACAGCTCCCCTTTGTGGACACACAATACCTTTAGGTTTGCCCGTTGTTCCTGAAGAGTAAACTATATATGCAATATCATCTAAACTCATAACGGGTTGTGTTTTTATAGACCATCTTTCATTTTCTTTCTTCATAGTCTTCAACCAATCATCTTCAATTTGAACTATTTCAATATTAATCCCCTTGAATCGTTCCATATATTTCTTTTTTGTTATTAAAATACAAGGTTTTGAATCATCCAAAATAGATTCCAATAAGGGTGGTGGATAGCTTGTTTCCAATGGTAAAATAGCTGCACCAGATTTATGTATAGAAATATAACTGACAGTCCATTCCAAACTTCTTTCCATTAACACACCGACAGTTGATCCCTTAATCACACCTTTATTCATGAAATACTGCGCCAAAGTATCTGCACAATCATTTAATTCACTAAACGTTAAACTTCTTTTATCATGATCAATAACAGCTATTTTATTTGGTGTTCTGATTACTTGATTTTTGAATATTACATGAAGAGGACCTTCAGCTTCATAATCAGATAGATCAACAGAATTCATTGTCGATCAATAATCAAAAAATACAAACAAGAATGAAATAATACTGAAAATATTATTGTTATAAATAAAAATATACTAACTAATTAGTAGGTACGTTACTTTATACTAATAAATACTGTCTCTCCAACGAGTCAATGATATTGCTTTTAATTAATCTCTCGCAAAAATTTGATTGTGGCGATTCTGATAAGAATTTCATAATTAATTTATAGACATTGTAGATTATGCAGAGGTGTAGTGAAGATTATTTTGTGCAGAGACTGATTTTTTTTAATGAAATGTGTAAATGTTGTATTTAACATTATGGGTTGGTGGGTTCAAAACCAGTCAACCCATAGAATTTCATCCTCATGAATTTGAAATATTTAAAACTATATTGGAGGACATAGAAGGGGTTCGGATTATCAACATCTAGTACGGCGTCCTCAGAGTAGAAATTGATAATCCCGACATAATATGCTTTTCTCAAAACCTTTCTATCATCACTAATTTGAGGGGTGGACACGGAAAATAAGTCAAAGAAGACCTATACTCAAAGTTATCAATTGGTGGCTTTTCGGGAATTACATTGCCGTACTGATGGGATACATTGGAATAACTGTCTACAGTTGTCGGAATTATTTTATGTTTTTCAGTATCTTGATTTTAGGTTTTCATACAATCTACAGCGAAGATCAAATTCAAACAGAAACTGCAAGAAATTAAATAAGAAGAAAATGCAAGAATTTAAAAGAGAACACTTGAATGAATGGGCCAAGCAAGACCTGATTTTTGAAGTAGATTTCAGAGGAAACAATTTACGGGGTACAATGTTAGTTCGTCTCCACTTGGTGCACCCAGGGTAATACTAAAGAACTAACACATCAGACAATCATTAGGTGATCAAGATCAAAACACCAAACTCAATCTGGGATAGAATTCGATTGGTGGTTTGTTCTGTTTGCAGACAACAAAAATCCCTTTAGATCTCCTGGTCCAGTATATACAGGGTGGGGCAAAAGTCTGGAAACCCCTGAATATCTTTGGAAGGGCTTTATGTGTGAATTTGAAATTTTGCATGGTAATCTAAGGTTACAAAACTTTCTTTTAGAGTGGGGCCAATTTTCAGGGCCGGACCCCATGTCAGGACCAGGTGGACCAAGTTAATTTTTTCAAATATGAACCCCCCCTCTTGCGATTTTTGAAAAGGTCTTTTAATTACAAGTACTTTGGTACAAATTTCAGCTTTCTATTGTTTGGCGTCAGGGAATGGTGGCCAATTTTGTTTAATTCACTTTTCAGGGTGTTTGAGTGTGCTCTTCATGAAACATATGAGGATTTTCATCCGACCAAAATCTATGATTTTTAACTCCTCCATTAAAATAAAAGGATGCCTGATCTGAAAACACTACAAAATCCAGAAAGTCAGGTTGCTGATCAATTTTAAGCAGTATTTTCTTTTCAATTAAAAAAAAAGGGAGATAGTTATTTTATTTTTCTTCCAACTGGAAGAGACAAGAGACTGACAAAAAATATTGACCCTACTTGAGTGGGATAAGATGATGGAAAAGAAAGATAGTTATTTTCCTTCACGATTCAACCGATTGACCGACAGCTCACATCGGTAGCTTGCGCTACTCTACAGGTTGAAGATTCACAATTTTCTATGAACGATAGGAGCAGTTCCTCGCATTTCTCAGGAGACCCACTAGATAATGGTCTCCCCACCTGTCTTTAACAGAGCCAGTCTCCTCAAATCTGCCAGTATTCTTATTGCGATTGCGGTAGTTGAAGGTTCCATTGAAAAGATTATGAACTTCCTCATAAGAACTCATTTTGCCCCCATCAGAACAGTGATTTTCTCTATTTTTCTTAAGATAACTAATCAGCAAAACTTGAAAATAAACCAACAGATAAGGTCAAGAAACAACCAAAGACGGACTCAAAATGAATTGTGCCAAATGAATTGTTTCATGAAGAGCGTTCCACCCCTAAAAGTGAATTTTAACAAAATTTGCAACCATTCTCTAACACCTAACAGGAGAAAATTCACTTTTCTAAACGAAAGAAAAGCTAGTTGAGACCCTTTGTGAAGTTTTACAATAATTCAAGGAATTGAAAATTTGGGCAATTCTTTGTACAAAATTGGCCGCCATTCTCTAACGGCAAACAATAGAAAGCTGAAATTTGTACCAAAGTACTTGTAATTAAAAGACCTTTTCAAAAATCGCAAGAGGGGGGGTTCATATTTGAAAAAATTAACCTGCCCCCCCTGGCCCTGACATGGGGCCCGGCCCTGAAAATTGGCCCCACTCTGAGGGAACTTTTTGTAACCTTAGATTACCATGCAAAATTTCAAATTCACACATAAAGCCCTTCCAAAGATATTCAGGGGTTTCCAGACTTTTGCCCCAACCTGTATTATCATCTTCATTTAATGTTATAGGTATTTTTCTATAATTTTACTCTCTTTAATGAACAGCGTGTCCCAGAATGACCAGTCACCCCCCACCCCCACCCCCTACACTCTGAATTATTTAAAAAAGCTTTGATGTAAAAGTCCCCTTATTGTGTTCCAAAAAAAGTTTCTCATCTACCTTGAGCATAAAACGTGTACCGTAAAGTGGGGTGAATAGGATCATTTTTCAACTTTGAAAGCCTGTATCTTTGTGATTTTTTTCTTCACAGATTTGTTTTTTGTGCCAAAACTTGAGTCTTGATTAGCTCTTTTCAATGAACTTAAGCTGAAGGTTCTCCGACCTTCAGTTTGGGCACATTTTAAAAAAAGCTACTTTGTTCCTATTCACCTGCGAGTCAGGACAATAGGATCATCTACTGACTTCTATTCATTGAACCGGGTTTTGCTGTCTTCAGGTTAATAGGATCACAAAACTTGTTTTTAAAAAAAGTTTCAAGACAAAATTACGAAGAAAATTATACCAAAATGACCTTTTTGGGTTAAAGGGGGCTAAAAATATGTATTTTTTAAGAAAATAGGAACTTTAAAATGTACTTAAATGTAAAAAAGTCTTACTTTCAGTCTTGGGAGTTAACATCTTGATCTTCGGGGGCAGCCAATGAGATAAATAGGTTAATAATAATACATAACAACAAAAACACTGATATATTGCATGATAAGAGCTTTAATGGGCACTGCTCCTATTTACCCCAATGTTTTTTTATATTTTTAATGCTGATCCTATTCACCCCGAAATTTTCAAAAAACGAGGCCTTTCAAGAAAAAAAAAACCTTTTGGGGCCCAAATAATTATCAAATCGTTATTTGGATGACTGCTACGTATTCTGCACAAAATTTAAATTAGGAAAGTCATCTCCTGAGTCTATCAATATTTTCCATAAGGGGTCTTATGGAGAACTTTTTCCAGGGTACATTTTTGGTGGTGTTCATAGGGTGATACAAAATTATCCACAGGGTGAAGAGGAGGCCTTATAGAAAAATCAAAAAATACTCTAAAGAAAGGTTATGAAGTGGTCAACAATTTTTATCTACATAAAAATATTCCCATCATTAATAGAAATGCCATCTTTCTGTTAAAAAGGCTTTTATGTCAAAAGTGATCCTATTCACCACGCTGATCCTATTCAACCCACTTCACGGTACATTTTTATTTTCATCAGTGTCATTTATATTTTGATCAGTGTCATTTATATTTTCATGAGTGTCATTTTTATTTTCATCAGTGTCGGACAAAGTCAAAATATTGTGAAAGGACCCCCCCCCCCTCGAAATAGTATATAAGGACTCCACAAAAAATATCAAAAATTAAATCTTCCGGCTTATGTCCGGTTTTCACCACCGAAAAATCGGAATTAAGAAGTACCATTTCGGTATGAGCGAGAAAGCTGAAATTCAATACAAAGGTGTTTCGCAGTACAAAATGTATAAGTCAACAACAGGTGCCGCTACCTGAAACACTGGCTAGTTTCAATCTAGCCAAAGCAAAGCGCAATAGGAGACTATTGCTACAGAGTACAAAAAGTAATATCCTTGATAAAATATTGATTCTTTTAAAAATTGGAGCCGTGCTCACTCTAGGGGTCGTTTGCACCAAAAATCCAAACTCGTGAAGTTTTAATGTCGCAATATCGAAATTGTTCTTGAATTTCGTAACCGTAGCGAAACACGGTCAATAATAGATTATCAGAGTGCGATTAACTTGTTTTAGGATTGACTGAGCAAATACCTAATCTTTATCTGTAGGATTATGTCGATACGCTTAGTCGTAAGTTATAAATAAGGAGATATCTT
This sequence comes from Pachypsylla venusta, assembly GCA_012654025.1. NCBI lineage: Eukaryota > Metazoa > Arthropoda > Insecta > Hemiptera > Aphalaridae > Pachypsylla > Pachypsylla venusta. The sequence continues at coordinate 40,374,495 of CM022874.1, forward strand.
CATAAATAATTCAAGTGTATTGAGCACTTAGATGGAGTGTTCATTCCAACACTTCAAAGCAAATACTTGGCAGTAACAGAGATGTCCCCTTTTCTGTAGTTACTTCTGTATGGTACTTCCAATGTAGGGGGGAGCAAACCAGTTCCATTAGGTGACAATTGCGATATCCTGCGTAACTTCTATAGATACAGTGAGAATCAAGCGAGAGTTACTGTGCCAGGAATATAGGTACAGCTGAAGAGAGTGGGCACAGCCATGCGCGAATATAGGAGAAAGCCCCAGCACGTGCCCCCCAGTTTTTTTCCGTCATGTCTTTTATCCCATTGAGAGGGGGCGCGGGACCCTATATAATTCCCAATCCTGAGACTAAATAGAAATACGTAAATAAAAAATCGTCAAAAATTCTGTCATCCGCTATGGCACTTTTTTTTCGTCATCACGCTTATAAAAACGATTATCACCCTTATGAAAGGTATTTGTGTTAAGATGTCCTTAAGAGAGCTGCGTTTATGTCCTTCTGGTTAGTTGTTCAACATGTCCATTCTCAGCTTCCGCTGATACAGACTTTTTTGATCCCTCCAGAGTTAATTCCCACTTTCGTTTTTTTCTATCAAAGTGTTGAGCTCTTTGTTGTCCTGAATGAAGTAGCGTTTATCTCCTTCTGGTTAATTTTTCAACATGCTATTCTCGGCTTCCGCTGATACAGACATTCTTGATCCCTCATGTAGGGACATGAATCCCCAATAGGGTAGGTTCAGGTGGCGGATAGGGATTTCTCCCCATTCGGTAGGAATCCTTGGTTTCTAATGAAGAGAGGAGTTTCAGTATTAGCCGCCTGAAGTGGACCAAAATCCAAATCAATGACTGACAAAAATAAATTAATGGCTCCAAATTCGGAGCTGTTACAGCCATGCTATTTAGGAACCGAGAAAATTCGATCGCACCGGCAACTTATCGATGTGTTTAAAACAAACACATGTTTAAACACATCGGAAGAAGCGTTAGAGCGATTCTCCAAAATGGGAAAACATCGCATTAATTTTAATGCCTAAAATTGCCATTTATATTCGCATTGAGAATAAAATCAATCCTCATGGACACATTTTTTTTAAGTATTTCATTTTCCTGGTTCCGACCGAAATTTCTCTTCTGCATCCGCCCCTGATCTTCACTAGTATGGTGTGATCCTTTGTGGTCTGATGTTTTTCTTATCAACTCAATGGTGAAAAAGGTCTTTGCAGCTATATATATATATATATATATATATNATATATATATATAAAAAAAAATTCTTCCATATTTAAGTCGCTTCATTTGTGCCGCCCCTAAATTCTGCCGCCCTAGGTCATGGCCTATGTTGCTTGCACGGCGAGTAGCTAAAGTAAAAGCGAGAAGTGATAAAATTATAAGGTAAAAGTGTTGAGGTGTAGCTTATAGGCTTAGCGATATTGAAAATACATTGTAATTCTGCGAGTATGATGCTCAAAAAAATACATATAGAGCAGAGAGCACAAGTCACGAGGTCATGGTAATACTCAGTCCTACTGTTGGCAAGGTAGATAGATATCGGCACCGAACAGAGAAGAGCTGCTACTTAATTGTCATTGAACATCACAATGAAGTACCACCTGTGTCAGTGGTGTATGCTCAGTCCTAGTGTTGGCAAGGTAGATAGATATCGGCACCGAACAGAGGAGGGCTGCTACTTAATAGTCATTGAACATCACAATGAAGTACCACTTGTGTCAGTGGTGTATGCTCAGTCCTAGTGTTGGCAAAGTAGATAGATATCGGCACCGAACAGAGAAGAGCTGCTACTTAATTGTCATTAAACATCACAATGAAGTACCACCTTGTGTCAGTGGTGTATGCTCAGTCCTAGTGTTGGCAAGGTAGATAGATATCGGCACCGAACAGAGAAGAGCTGCTACTTAATTGTCATTGAACATTACAATGAAGTACCACCTGTGTCAGTTGTGTATGCTCTCTAAATACCTATAATCTATACTAGTTGTTCTGCGAACTGTAGACACTTGAAATAACAAAATTTTTGTCCCTTGGTCGGTCGGGGGTGGTGCAGGGCCTCCCATTTTTTTATATTAATATTTTGTTTTTTGAAAATGATTTTTTAAAGTTTAATGAAGATAATTTTTTTCTATAAATAACTACAACACTAACGTGAACACCTGATCATCTTGATCCACTAGTTACGTTGTGTGTGAACTCTTGGATCTGCCTCTGAATTCTACTAACCGTTCTACAATTACTGAAATTATATTTTTCCCATCACTTGCACAGCTGACAATTTCATTACTTTCCCCTCTATTTGTTACGTTGTGTGTGAACTCTTGGATCCGCCTCTGAATTCTACTAACCGTTCTACAAGTACTGAAATTCTATCTTTCCCATCACTTGTACAGCTGACAATTTCATTACTTTCCCTTCTATTTGTTACGTTGTGTGTGAACTCTTGGATCCGCCTCTGAATTCTACTAACCGTTCTACAAGTACTGAAATTCTATCTTTCCCATCACTTGCACAGCTGACAATTTCATTACTTTCCCTTCTATTCGTTACGTTGTGTGTGAACTCTTGGATCCGCCTCTGAATTCTACTAAACGTTCTACAATTACAGAAATTCTATTTTTCCCATCACTTGCACAGCTGACAATTTCATTTCGATGAGTAACGCTCTAGTCAATGTGGTTTCAGCCCCGAACGCTAATCGTTCATCAGCATGTTGTTTCTCAATGGAGTAGACCGCTATACGTTTGGCCTCCTATTACTTGCGGTTCCCCTTCAATATTATCTTCTCGGTTTGTCGTTTCCCTCTTTGAGATTCAATTTATTTCCACAAATTTTTTCGTTGGATTCATTTTTTCCATATTGGCTGAAAGGATTGTGTTGGATTACAGAAGGTAAATTAATAATATTCATTCTTACGTGCACGTTGAATACACCAGGTCCCGTGGGATCACTGATGTTAAGCAACGTCTAGCGTGGTTGTTCCATGTGGGTGTCCACATGGGTTCGCGCCATCGTGATGTTGCCTAAATTTCGGGCCCAACCCAGGCCGGGTGGGGTCAATGTGGGTAGCTGGTTTGCAAGTTTCCAGCGAATGGAGGGTAAAACCCTCGTTTCGAATGACGATTAGACGAATAGAAAAAAAAAAAAAAAATTCATTAGTTATNAAAAAAAAAAAAAAAAAAAAAAAAAATTCATCAGTTATTAGGGACGTATCACACATTATTTGTTATGATTCTAAATTTTGGCATATATGTGGTCCCCTAATCACACTATTTGATATTTTATAATTTTAGCACAATTTATTTGATGAATATCTGTTAAATTTGTGTGTTTGGTATATATTTGTGTCCCTATCACACTATTTTATATAATTTTGGCACAATTTATTTAATGAAGATTTGTTAAATTAGTGTGTTTGGTATATATTTGTGACCCTATCAAAGTATTTGATATTTTATATAATTTTGGCACAATTTATTTGATGAATATTTGTTAAATTTGTGTGTTTGGTATATATTTGTGCCCTTATCACACTATTTGATATTTTAAATAATTTTGGCACAATTTATTTGATGAATATTTGTTAAATTTGTGTGTTTGGTATATATTTGTGCCCCTATCACACTATTTGATATTTTA
>CM022874.1:40381271-40399224 GCA_012654025.1 Pachypsylla venusta
GTAAGATATGACGGGAAATAGTCAATAATTAAAGAGCATTCACACTAAGGAATGACCTTTGGTGGTGTGAAAGCTGTCGTTATTGGATGGGACTTTCAATTAAACGTTAGATATGACGGGAAATAGTCAATAATTAAAGAGCATTCACAACAAGGAATGACAGATTCCCGCTCAGAGTGATGCACTGTCACGTGTCAGTCACGTTCCTTCATCTGTCCGGAAGAATATTTTTAGTTTTGCCGAGCGGATCACTTGCTCATCACGGTACTGTTTAGTGTATATGCTAATTGCAACTATGAGTTTACAAGGTTTTAGTTTTGAACAAAATCTTTTGCATTTTTTGCTCTAGAGCAGGGGTTCTCAACCTTCACAATACGAAGTACCACTCGGTATTTTTTCGAATTTTTGGAGTACCACCACCCTGGAGGAAGGGCTTGTATAAAGGAAAAAAAAGAAAAAGATTAACATATGAGAACATAATTCCACAAAGAAACTGAAGTTAAAAAATAATCATGCAAAGGTACCTGATAAGATGGAAAACAGAGTGGCAGAGTGAGTAGAAAGGTGGGGTTTTGAACCCACTTCCTCCCGTTCCGATGAGATTACGTACTACCTACTCTTAATAGGCAATTGCTTCAATATCAGGCTGAATATTACTATTTTTACGCGAATGTCATGGGACACATCTAATTCACTCCTATACTTTTTTTCCAAGTAGAACATTTGAGAAAATCCAATTCGCTCATATATGTGGTAACAAAGGGTAATAGGGCTTTTAGTGTTTTCTTGTGAGAACTTGGATATTTGATCTTGTTGATTTTCATACAAAAATCAACTAAAATACTGCTACTGTTGAACATATCTTTCACAGTGCTGTCTCACTCTGCCAATAAACGATTCTTTATATTCGTCAGCAACGCCTGCATCTGAGTATTCTGCGAACAGATTTCTAATCTACTCTAAGTCACTCGTATTATAAGGTGGATTTTTTTTTCTTTTTCTACAAAATGCATATATTTATTTTATGGTATTTTGCGTATAACTGAAAATGGCTTTGCGTACCACCTGAAGTGGGTCCGAGTACCACCGGTGATACGCGTACCACCGTTTGAGAACCCATGCTCTAGAGTCTCGTAGAGCTAGGAAACAACTGCTTTCGAATGCGACATGCTGTATCCTTTATCCAAACATTCCCTGTCTTATTTAAGGCTGATTGGTGAAGAAACGTTCATTTGTCCCGGGACGTGACCCAACTATTTTGATGTCACATTTGAATATTTTCCCACCCACAGGACGATGATGAGGAACGCGTTGTGTACAATGTACTGCTGGATGTACCCGAAGGGGAAGAAGAACCCGAGGATAACACCGTGTTCGTAGTTCAAGTGTATGAAGAAGATGTAAGGAAAATCACTAATTATATGGTGAGCACTCTAGGGGAGCAATATAGCCACCGAAGGTAGCAAACCAGTTTCATTTGGTGACGGTCCTGAGCCCGTGTAAATGCGGAAGATTTGGTGTTAGGAGGGCCATCCAGTCAGGGCCGTACCCAATTTTTTTTTTGGAGGGGGTTCTGAAGGACTGATAGCCAAGCCAGGACTAACATTTGAATGTGATGATCATGGAAGGTGATGTTGTTTTTGTTCCTGCTGTTGTTGATAATGATATTGTTGATGTTGATGATATTGTTGTTGTTGACAATTTAAAAAACGAATGTTGTTGATGTTTTTTTTGTTGTTGCTGCTGCTGCTATTGTTGATGTTGTTTTTGATGTTGTTCTTGCTGTTGTCATTGTTTTTGTTGTTGATGTATTTGTTGTTGCGGATGATGTTGTTGACAATTTTAAAAAACGAATGTTTGTGCCCTACGTGGTGTTTCTATTTATTTGATAAATATTATATGGGACCACAAACTGCTAGATTTGAAAAATGTGTGCTAGATAAAATTGATGACTTGTGCCATCCCCAAATTCAAATTAGTTCTTATACCATTGCATTAAAACTATAATATATGATGTACTCAAAATACATAATTACCTATTTTTTAATAGGTATTATAGTCATGTGCAAAGTAGAGTATTTTCATTTTAAAAAAATGATTAAAATTTCGACAGAAAGGGGGGGGTCTGGACCCCATGGACCCCCCGGGTGCGGCCTTGCTTCCACTCTTTAAAAAACTCTGGTTCAATGCAAATATGAAAAGTCATCAGCAAAATGCAGTTTGTATGGATAGGTCGTCGCTTTGCTTCTTGAAATTACAACCTAGTCTGATGGTACACGTGTCCGATGGTGGCCATATTTGTAATGGACACGTGTTAACATTTGCTGTCAAGTTCAATCATGTGTAATTGTCTCCTGGGGGACCAATTTGATATTTACGACAAAGTCACGTAAAGCGACGTGTGGCACGCTATAGTTTTATTTTTGTCTTATTTTCAGATATCCAATCCAGATCTCCATTTATATTTTGAAGCATTCAATGGTGACTGTTTTCTACCTCGACCTTGGTTAGGCAAACTTTTTCCGAAAGGCTGAAAAAGATTTTTTGTACAATCGATTTGGAAAAACAAAGAATCTCAATTATTCAAATAAAATAATATCGACATTTTTATTATAATCAACTAGCTGTTTCGCCCGTGCTTCGCTACGACCTATAGTTTGGCGCCTTAGAGGCATGGCCGTTCCCGTGCTAATTGCTATCTCTCTCGCTCCAATGTATTTCTTCTGGAGATTGTTTACTTTTCGCGTTTTCTACCCCTTAAAATTAAAATTTTGCAAAATCCTTTCTTAGTGCACACTTACATGGTGGTCCCTGCCAAACTTCAAGTCTGTAACATTAATAGTTTCGGCTCTACGTTGATCAGTCACTCAGGACATTGCCTTTTATATATAAAGATNATCTTATTAGGTATTTAATAAAATTGAAACTATCTTTCAATACATAGTCAAGTATTTATTTCATTCTTATCTTATTAGGTATTTAATAAAATTGAAACTATCTTTCAATAGGGTAAAATAGTCAGTCGTTGGCCTCCCCCCCACTGGTTGAAAGATAGTTTCAATTTTATGATTGACATGATTTGTACTGGTCGAAACTTGTTCAATTGAATCCTTATACTCTCCCCTCCACAAAAAATATCACTTCAGCTTTCAGTCTTTAATTGTTTGTAAGTAAATTCAGATTGAACTAAGTGAAGTCAAAATATACGAAAATTTGAAGATTTCTTACGCATTTGTTAAGGAAAGTGTTTTGTTCAATTATGGATATTCGTGTAATTATTTAAATTTTATTGATGTTTTCAAGTTTTTTTAGTATTCCTAAACTTAATTTTAATTTATTAATTATAAAATCATTGATTCTACTTATTTATTATCAAATTAAAAGGGGGGCCAACGACTAACATGAATTTTTCGAAGATTTTAGTGGTTGGCAGGGGGGCTGAATTCTGATATTTAGTCGTTGGCAGGGGGCTGAATTCTGATATTCAGTAGTTGGCAGGGGCCCAAAATATTATTTTTAGTGATTGGCCTTTGACCACCTAAGTTTCTGGTCCTACTATATTTATTCCAAAACTTACATGTAACAAGGTATTAAGTACCTCCTAGGTAGTAAAGCTATTAGCTATTAGAGTTTATCGTAATATTATTACCAGAGTAGGTAGGTACCTTACCCTGCTATTAATACTTGGTAAGTTAGTATACCTAACTATCTACGCTGGTAAAAAGCCTAAAGCTTATTATTTAGTCATTGAATAACATGGTAACCTGGCTTTAATACCTGGTAAGTTAGTAAGTATAACTAACTATCTACGCTGGTAAAAAGCTTAAAGCTAATTATTTAGTCATTGAATAAAGGTTTGACTAACATGTTAATTGCAAGTGTTAAAAATATGGTGTGATAATCACACGACTTTCCTTATCTATAAAAAAAAAGTATTGTAATGAGCTGAAATTTTCGATGTCGTGTTTTCAATGGCAGAACACATTTTGAAGTCCCCAGAGCGGAAATACTATTATATAGTACACTTCTTGATATATTCCACTTCGACCTAAGTTGTATTTTTCGATTTCTTGGATGAAATTGATATGCTTTGGCACCAAGTTTAAAGTTCTTTTAAGGATAGGGGAAAACCCCTATAAAGCGGCATAAAACCGCCAACGGTATAGTCGATTTCCACCAAAAGATTATTTTGTCGTTCATGACATAAAACTGACATAGGTACATACCAAATTTCAAGTTCTTGAGATATTTTTTTCACAGGCAGACACATACATACACGGACCAATGGTTGAAACTCGAGATTTGGGCTCTGTCTCTAGCTCTTACCTGTGAAAAAGATGTCCCGGGAGAGCACCCCAAAACGTGTTTTGGCATCCAAAATTTCAGCTCATTACAATACTTTCCTTTTTATAAGATAAGAAAAGTAAAAAATATTTACTATTAAAATAAATGAATTTAAAACAAAACACTACTTATAATTATTTATGAAGGCACTAGTTTCGAATCATTTGATTCATCATCAGTCTAGTCGAGTCGAAAAATGGGGAGTGTCAGAGTATCGATGATTTTAGGAAAATTTTACTACTGAATTATCAAAGTGTTCAACAAAACAACAAGTCTATACAATCATCCACCCACAAGAATCCACACTAAAGTCGCCAAACAGGCTACCGTTAGCTATAAAAATGTTTTTTAACCTCTCTATTTGGGTTAAAATTGGTTAAAAAAAATCAAAGGGTAGCCAAACATTCCTCCCCGGTTTCAGAATTATAAATACCCATAAAATTTGGCAAAATAAAATACGCTTTATTAATTATTGTTCAAGAAATGTTCACCAGAATGCGCAGAATTTAAATTTTATTTTAAATATATTATTTTCCTATATAGTATTCATATCCTCGGTAGTATAGTGGTCAGTATCCCCGCCTGTCACGCGGGAGACCGGGGTTCGATTCCCCGCCGGGGAGATTTTTTTTAATTTAATGTAAAACTTGTTGTGTTCGCTACGATTTTCAAGTTGCTATTTTGGACAATGTAAATTGGGTGGAAGTTTTGCTTTTTGAAAATCAAGATTTACATCGGCCTTAGAGGGATGGCTGTTCTAAATATTAGTTTGCCCGATCTTGGTTTCGAACTCGTTACTCTGGAGTGATTAGTCATCATTTTGCAAATTATGTGCTACTGAAACTAACCTGGGAGTTTACCAAAGAGAGAAACCGTACAATCGTCCATACAAAGGAATTTATAATGTACAGTACTAACGCTAAACTTGCGGATTATTCCGAAACTAAAACAAAACTAGGTGTTTACCAAAGAGAGAAACCGTCCATACAAAGGAATTTATAATGTACAGAACTATTAACGCTAAACTTGCGGGATATTCCGAAACTAAAGCAAACCTAGGAGTTTACCAAAGAGAGAAACCATTCATACAAAGGAATTTATAATGTACATAGAAAACTAAAGCTACACTTGCCGGTTATTCTGAAACTAACGCAAACCTAGGATTTTACCGTCCATACAATTGCATTTTGAATGGACGATTTTGACTCTAATGGGCCACCTGGGACCAAATGGTGACCATTCAAATGAGTGAGGTTTACAGATACGCGTCCGGGTCCCCCTATTACACCTTCAGCTAAAATCGGTACACCAGGCCCCTGAGAAAATTCTGCGCGGGCCCTGGAGGGGGGGTCCCTTCGTTTCCTCGCCGCTCTCGTCATGTCTGAAGTTAAAATTAGAACAGAACGTCAGATCGGTAAAGACATGACGGAGTCAGCTGTTCGGAGAACTCATCAGGAGTGGAACAGTGTGAGGGTACAATGTACATGGAGCATGTCACTCAGGCGCGGTCCAAAATACAGTTAACGATTAGGTAGTATACTACGAATTATTTTGGTTGCCCCTATCGCCTCATCTCTGTACAATGGCGGATTTACCATATAGCCAACATAGGCCATGGCCTAGAGCGGCAGAATTTAGGGGCGGCAAAATATGGAGCAACTTAAATATGGAGAAAAAAAATATTTTTTTGGATTTAGCTGTAATGAAAATATTGTCTATGTTTATACATTTTTCTCACTTTTTACAGGATTGAAAATCAGAAAGATACTGTACAGTTTGCATTATACATAGCAAACTCCAACTGCCGTAAACACTAACGAATGAAATTATCTAAATCGCATTTCTTGTTAAAATAGGGCCGACGAAAGTTTAAATCCGCCACTGTCTCAGTATCCGATTCTGAAAATCATCATAACTAAAATAGTATGTCCTTGAAATACAAATGTAGTCATTTATTCGAAATACAGGTGAACAGAGAATAGTATTTGATGATAGATCCGCGCCTGATGTTTGTACATTAACAGAGCAGATGGACAGCCTACCTTCTGTTTTTATTCTCTTCCCTCGTGTCAGACCATGTGACGGGTGTCCGGGTCCGGAACCAGGTGTCTCGTGTCTTGTGACGCGTGTGGAGATCCACACTCATTTCTAAAGTCTGAGGGTAATGCATGCATAGGTTTCATTTTGTAAAGTTCCGTGCTCGAACGGAAACCTTATTACGGGAATCGATCAACAAAATATCGATTATATTTTAAACCCAGGGTTATTTTATCTTTGACAACCGCGCTGGTCAAAAAAATTTGCCTTTTTCGTGAAATGATTAAAGAAGGTTTTTTACAACCTGATAAATACAAGAGAGTAGAATGAGATGGTTTGGGCATGTTGAGAGGAGAGATGAGAGTTACATGGCCAAAAAGGTAGAGAAAATGGATATAGAGGGGAAGAGAAAGAGAGGGAGACCAAAGCTGAGATGGAAGGATAAGGTCGAGGAAGATATGAGAGAAAAAGGTTGGAGACGGGAGGAAGCGTTAGATAGGAAGTTATGGCGGGGCAGAATTAGAGAAGAGAACGCCGACCCCAAATGAAATTGGGAAAAGGTGAGTGAAAGAAGAAGAAGATTAAAGAAGGTTTTTTGGTTGAAGGATTATTTTAAATGTTTAATTTTTGTCTTCTGACTTTTTCAAAATCGATTTTGAAAAAGTCTTAAGACGAAAATTAAAATATTTAAAATAATCCTTCAATCAAAAAACTTTTTAAAGTCATCAAAGACATTAAAACAAAACATATTATCTACACTGGGTAACAAAATTAGCGGAACGCTCAATTTTTTTCGATTTTGCAACCAATTTTTATGTTTTTTGGCTATTAAACCTGATAATTATGACAGGGTGTATTGTTGGAAAACGAAAACAAGATTTTTTTCATGCTATTTTTCAAAATGGCGACATTTATCGAGAAAATCTAAAAATAGGACGAAAATATGAGCATAGAAAGACGCGGACTTTTGCAATATCTTAAAATTCGCTTCAAATTTAGCAATCTCAATTGCATGAATTGCCACACCGGGCTCAAATAAGGGCTTCTACTATCCATGGCATGCTCCAGTTCTGACCAGCCAGGATCTCCTGCGGCATCTGGTCCCACTGAGCAAGCACTCCTCTTTTAGGCTCCATTATTGTCGTTGGTCTAAATTCTTCCTACAAACAGCTATTTTTGGGGTGGTTCCAGACATGTTCGATCATGTTGATGTATGGTTAATGTGGGAATGCCCAAGAACTTTCATACGGTACTCTTCAATGTATGCGCGCACACGGTTTCCAACGTGTGAACGCACCTTGTCGTGCATTAGCGCAAGACCGTTTAAAATAAACTGCTCGAATGACCCCATAATAACTCCTAAAATATCCGACACTTATCGCTGAAAATTCTTAGACCTCCTCCTAAAGCACACAGGACTGTGGGCCTCCCCAAAGTTATGCTCCCCACAACATGAATGAATTGCCACCATATTTCTAAGTTCCGATGATATTGCACTGTATCGTTCCTTGGGACGTCTCATTACTTTAGCCCTTCTTTTTTCAGGTGGCAGAGAGATTGTACACTCATCGGTGAACAGTACTTTACCCCAGTTCTCCTTTGACCAATCCTCTAGTTTTTCACTTATTCGCGCCTTTACACTTTGTGAGTCCTGGCGAGCAGAGAAGCCCTCACGGTGCGGTAAAAAAAAATTTCGCCATCCTTGAGTATTTTGCTGACAGTTTTTGAGCAAACATTGATACCTCGACTGCGTTGGACCTCGTTACGCATGGTTTTGTGGGTTAAAGTACGATTCCTGAGGCCTGTGAACTTCATAAAGCCGCGGTCCTGTGCGTGCATAACTCGTTATCGACCTTGTCCACGACGTATGTTGTGGTTGCCAATCTCTTGGTAAGTTTTGACAAAACCACGAATCCCAAATTTAGACACAATGAGAGAATTCGCCACCCTCCGGTAACTCCAACAAACAATGGTACACACAACCGCTTAGGCGACTTGCACTTGAGTAAAATCGTTCATCGTTAAAGAAAAAAGAAAGATACAAGTGTCAAAGAGCAACTCAGGGATGTCTTCAGTTTGAACGTAGATAGCAGAATACTGAAATCTCAAACATGGCAAGGTAAACCTAAAATCACTTTTTTCTGATATTTGTAGTAAACTTGTATAAATTTAGTCAAAAATCTGATAAGCTTGTGAAAATTTTTGGTATTATCGTCAACTATAATACCTATTTGTGATATTAATTTACTAAACAGGGGCTCCCAACAATTACATATCTCGGGCTATTCGAAAAAAATTGAGTGTTCCGCTAATTTTGTCACTCAGTTTAATAAAATAGGTACCTAATAGGTTTTTTTTTTTTTTTTTTTTTTTTTTTTTTTTTTTTTTTTTTTTTTTTTTTTNTTTTTTTTTTTTTTTTTTTTTTTTTTTTCGAGAAAAATATATTTTAAGTTTAAAATGATTCTTTAAAGGAAAACAATTTTCCAGTAAACGTTGGCTTTGACATCAAAAATCTTAATTGGAAGCAATCGTGAAGGGTCGCGTCGGTCAGATTATCAACTAAGCGCAGGGCAGACGTTTTTAACCTTCTATTTGTTTGTGCTGCCGATTTTCTGAGTTCCAAAACAAGAAAAAAAAGAAGAAAAAAACACCAGTACACAGTACAAAAAGGTCGAAGAGATCGAAAACTATTGTTCCTCAAACATATAAACATGAACAATTTAAATAATTGCGAATAAAATATTTGTGGAAAAATTTCCGAACGATGGAAATCAATTGAATGCAAAATCGAAAATTCGGACAAACAATTTACAACAAGAACAACAATTTACTCATTTTTCATTCATGAATTGTTGGACTCAATTTTTTTTAATTAAAGGAAGGTCGCCGAACACACTAAACACTATGGGCTTCCGTCAGGACCAGGTTACGTGTAGACTCTGATGACGAAGAGACTGCTTCTCACGCCATCTTTGACTGCAATTCTCTACTTGCGTGGAGACTGAGCATGGGACAGCTGCAAACCAGACTTGACATCCACGAGAAATAACTAGCCAAAAGGCTGATCCAGCTTGCTCAGATCTTTGAGTTGACTAGGCAAACAGGCTACTTTCCAAGCACAAAAAACCCAGTTGAGGCTTAATAGGTGCGGGGCTCATTTAGTCCGAAAGAGGAATCTAGCTCACGAATGTACGGAAAAGTCGCCGAAGCCTTTGTGAATTGACGACGATTCACGGCATAATGTTAAAGTCCACCCTCGATAGTTCGATGTTAAAGTTCAACCTCGATTGTTCGATGTTAAAGTTCAGCCCCGATAGTTCGATGTTAAAGTTCACCCTCGATAGTTTGATGTGAAAGTCCACCCTCGATAGTTCTATTTTAAAGGGTCTGATTTATTTCGAACTATCGAATCTTGAAAATATCGAGCGAGAGAGAGAGAGATAATGGTAAACTACAAATTGTAGAGAGAGTCGGGGTAGTAACCAAAATAATAATTATTTAAATAAGTAATTATTTGAATTATTTATAATTGTTTAAATTTAATTCTTTTTAATAAGTAAATGAATACACATACCTAATTCCTCCGCAACATGACTTTTTTTGTCACCTTTCCTACACTTTCTGTAACATTCTTTTTCAAGATTTACACTCACTAAATTGTACTTCTCAGGAGTACGTATGTCTAATATTTTCAACGAAATATTATAAAAATATCTGGTGCGAACATCACACGGTTTATATTTTGCGATTCATGGCTTAAAACTAACATAGGTACATACCAAATTTCAAGTCTCTAGCACTTGCCGTTCTTGAGATATCTTGTTCACAGACAGACACACACACACACACACACAGACCAATGACTGAAGCCCGAGATTTAGGCTCGGTGACCGCAACAAAACGTGTTTTGTCATTGAAAATTCGACATATAAAATCTCAGCCCATTACAATACTTTCCTTTTTATAGGATAAGGAAAGTAAAAAGCACCTCTCACTAAAACTTTTAACAGTGACAGCTGCTTTGAATTATCAAGAGAAATGAATTAAAGAGCATTCACACTCGTCAGTGAGAGTGCCGTGACCGGCAAGTGATCCGTCCGGCAAAAAATATTCTTCCAGGTACCATTGTACACAAGCACGTGACAGTGCATCTCAGTGAACTCGCAATCAGCAGGAATCACCTCCCTCCCCGGCACTGCCACTTCTTAGTGTGAATGCTCCTTAATCAAACGTTTAAATTATAAAGAGTCCACATTAAAATTTAGAACAGTTTGTATCTCAAGTGAAACAGCGTTTTCAAAGAAATTCGTGCATCAAATTCTTGTGCCATTGTAGGCGAACTGTATCTTGCGCAATAGTTGCCATAGCGTTTATTTTCTGTCGCACAGTTATATATTCCGCTCGTGTTAACACTGAACTCAAAATCTCATCAACATCTTTAATCTGTAATGAGAAAGATATGCGGGTGCAATTATGTAGATAGAATTACAACATGAATTGTTCCACAGCGGGCCCGTATCCAGGATTTTATTTCGGGGGGGGGTNGGGGGGGGGGTCAAATAATAATTAGGGGCGTCGATATAAGGGGTAACCCCTTATAGCTTATAAGTTGTTTTTTTAATTTAATTTATTAAATTTTATTTTTACAATTATAAATTCAAAGGTACTTTCCCTAAGCTGATTATAGCTTCGTCATTATAAACCCTTATAAGTTATATAAGGGTAAACACCTTATAGCTTATAAGCGTTAACCCCTTATAACTTATAAGGGTAAACCCCTTCTAACTTATAAGGGTAAACCCCTTATAACTTATAAAGGTAAACCCGATATAGCTAATAAGGGTTAATCCCTTATAACTTATAAGGGTTAACCCCTTCTAACTTATAAGGGTTAACCCCTTCTAACTTATAAGGGTTAACCCCTTATAACTTATATAGGTTTAAACCTTTTTTTTTCTTTATTTTTTTTAACACACTTTATTGAATTAACTTCAAACAAGAAGGAGACATAGAAAGAAGAGTTTAGAAGGAGTGAGAAAAAAGGAAAGAAAGAAAAGAGAGAGAGAAAAGGTAATTCAAAGGGCGGGGTTAATTCCTGAGGAATTCTCTTCTCTAGGTAACTTCTTTTTGAGAAGAAAATAAAGAACAGGCGGGGAAAATATCAATAACGGATTGATTGCTAGCCATGCTGTTTTGATGGCAACCAACAAAAATGTTGGCAGCTCCAATTTTGTTTATATTGTTCTTAAATAAATTTAATTGGTCAGAATTTATGGCACGTTGAATACAACAGTTCCCGTTAGATCATTGAAGTTAAGCAACGTCCAGCGGGGTTTTATTAAGTGAGTGTCCACGTAGGTCCACGTGGGTTCGGGCCTTGTTATGCTGGCTATATTTCCCACCCAACCTAGGCGGGGTGAGGTCAATGTGGGTAGTTTGTAAGTTTTCAGCGAAGGTTAAACTGAACTTAAACTATTAAAAATAATTAAATAATCAGTTTATGTTAGTCTTATGGTGGTGGTCGCAATCTGGTGCACCTAGGGATGGAGCTCTATGTGAGCTCGTTACGTTTTCTTCTTTTTAAACGTCCATATAGGTTGTCATTTTCAAGGCCTCAGGATCGGTATAACCTCGCAGCCTTTCTTGGTGGGTAAAGGTCTAGTTCATTTCGAATGTACCAAGGTGCTTTGACAAATTAAAACATTATTTTGAAATCTTTGTATTATTTTCCTATTAGACTCACGAGTACAGACCCAGAACTGGCCCACCGAGAGGGGGGGTATAGGGGGAGTCACCCCGGGGTTTTCGGAGGGCCCTGGAAGAATGTCGATTTTCAGTGTATTATCATTTTTTAGGCTTTTACCACCTCGATTACCTAGTTTATACAGTTTAAAACTTGATTAATTTGATTCATTGATCATGATTTGTCATTAATAGAAGTAATTTAACATCATTACTTTATATTATACATCATGGATATTTATATTTAATGTTTAGGGCATTTGCTTTAGAGGATTCATAGTTTTTTTTTTTGTATAGGGGTCCGTAACTTTTCAGTCCCGGGCTCGGATTAGCGGCCCTATCTGGATACCGAAGGTCCATATAGGTTTTAGGACCTGATTATAAAGTAGAAACTTGTTTTCAACTAGTAGTGAAGACAGGACCGGATTAATAATAGTAGCACTTGTAGCACCTGTTACGGGCCCCCCATTTTTACAACTTAGACTAGTTATTACAACATTTCTGCGTTGACAATTGAAAAAACATATCATTTTGACGGGGCCCCCATCTCTTCAAAGTATGTAGTAAAATCTAATTTAGGAAAGTATTAGAGGTAAGCTATTGAATGCAATATTTATTTTGTGCATGTTGCATGAGCGGTAAGCATGTTTTATCGATGTGGGTATACTCAAAATTTAATTTCACTTTTCTCTACCAGCTGTAGGTACTAGACCAAAAGGCCAAAAGATAATCAATTTTTATACTGGCTCCAAAAAGTAGACTACTTAGACGGCGCCGGTGGTGGAGGGGGCTCCGCTCTGTGAAAGTGCTACGGGCCCCGCGGGAGGTTAATCTGCCCTGAGTGAAGAGTAGCCACCCACTATTGGATGATGCCGAAAATCATACGAACCGTTGACTCAGTATTGATGCTTGAAAATTTCCAATTATACTTATCGTATGGCGTCTCAATTACAAAGCAAGTTTCATTGGCAACCCACAGTGCGGTGGTAAGTCGCATAACCATCTGTCCTTCTTTATCTCTCTTCTCTAACACACGAATAGGATTCAGGAGATCTCTCTTGAGAGTGACATCGACAATGGAGCAGTAAGGTTCTCGTACATAGTACACATTATTGCTACTCCGTCCTTCTTCAGTACTGTCACGGCGAGCTTGAATCATGAAGGGTGTATGATGCTGTAACTCCAAATCATCATTAATTGTGATTGAATGCAACATCCTAAACTCGTAACCATCTGAAATGAAGGAGCATTCACACTAAATTAAAGAAGCATCCACACTACGTGACGGGCAAGTGATCCGTCCGGTAGAACTAAAAATATTGTTCCAGACAGGTGAAGGAAAATGTTCAAACCTACCGGCACGTGACAGTGCATCACTATTAACTCACGATCAGTGGGAATCATTGTCACTGCTTAGTGCTCCTTTAAGGTAGAGAATATTTGTTGGTTTATTATTTTCAATAATGAAACTAGTGTGAATATTAAGGGGACCTAAAAAGAATACTTCCAAAAGGCACCCAAGTCCATGACAGTCGTAAAAGGCGACTAAGGGAATGGTCGGAAACGACATCTTTTCCATTACCCATGCAGAATGCAGAAGGCAAGGAGTAGCTTGCATTATCTATAAGGATTCTCAAGTATCAACAACTCATGGCGAATTGTTGCCAAATCAGTCCCACTTGGAATCGTCACGAAAAAAAAATCTCCTCGAAATTTGATATTTTACGTTTCAACGAACGTGGAATCGAATTCCTAAAAAAAAAAAAAAAATCCGATTACCGTCGTACGCAGTTTTTTATGGATAGTTTATCATGCTCTGAAATACGCATTTTTACTTTCCTTAACCTATGGAAAAACATGAGCGGATACAGAGCGATCAGTGAGGAGGGCGATATCAGTCTAATAATTTTTATGGGGTGTAGACGATATTTATATATGCATTTTCGTACAATTTTATACACAAATTATTAGGGAAATGATATAAAATTTTTTTTTGTTTCTGAAATGAAAAAAATCTGGCCTCTGTGGGGGGCGATCGCCCCTTTGCCCCCACCCCTGATTGTTCAAGTATTGATTTGAATGTCAAAAAAAAAAAAAAAAAAAAAAAAAAAAAAAAAAAAACACCCCAACATTCTCTGTTCAACTGTGTCTTCCAGTCAAAGACAGCCAAACCGAATTGAAATAAAATCGATGTGGCGATTGGCTTCAGTTGGGCGGAACACAGGTTGGTGTGGTGTATTTTTTTTTTTTTTTTTGTGATTTCATTGTAAACTCGTGGCTGCCTCCATATTTGACATACATGCATCTTTGGTGTGGAAAAATGCCCAACCCAACACTAAAGGAAAAAAAATGTCTAAAATTTCTGCACGATTACAATACTTTATCTTCTATACAAAGAGAAAGTAATAAAATTAAAAAAAAAAAAAATCGAATAAAAAAAAGGTGACAGATGCCTTAATATAGTGACATTTTGGTCAGAATAGATTTTTTTGTATTCCCAACAGTTTTGCAGATATTTGGACTGTATCAACAGAGACGTAACTAATGGCTAGTCAGCATTCGCGGCAACCACCCATTGGGTTTCCATCCCAAAAAAATCGCGCCCGGGGCAGCCAACCCGTTTCCTCCACCCCTCTCCCCTCTGTGTAAATTAAAATTATATACTTACTCGATCTACAATAAGTATACATAGTGTTAGATTGTTTTAAACAAACCGGGACAATCACAGCATTCCCAGGATCGATGACAACATAGCCTAACTCATTTTTGTAAAAAACTTTCAAAATGGCTGCAACAAAATATAAGATTTTCAAGAAGCAAAAAAAACACTCTGCCAATGTGACACATGGGTTTATTATTTTACTGGCTAAACGTGGCAGAGTGCTCATCACACTTGGCTTGCATCAAGGAGGTTGCGGGTTCGATACCTGTACGGGTAAAAAATTTGATAAAGGTTTTTTTAAATTTTCTACTTGGTCTGGTTGTGATTGGGTGTAACTCAGCCTCCTGAGGACAATTGAGTAGCTATGGTAATAGCGACAGGTAGTAGCATTATAAGGAAATTGTTTAAGTGCAGCTTAGGCTTAGTGATATTGGAGTGATTGTTGAGAATACCTTGTAATACTATGATGCCCACTAAAATTGTGACATAATAACACAAAGAAATATACATTTACATTGCATTTTACTGGCTAAAAAAATACCGCCCACCTCCCCAAAAAAATTGAGGGGGGTATTTTTTTTTTTTTTTTTTTTCTCGTGACAATTCCAAATCTGGAGCGTAATTAGACTCTAAATTTGACATACATACCAAATTTCAAGTCTCTAGCCCTTAACATTATCTTTTTAGAGAGGATTAGTGAAAAACGCTGAAGGGCGGCGAAAACCGCCAGGGGTGTATTCGATTAGACCCAAAAGTTTGGGGCACAATTGTTTCCGTCACGGTGAGTTACAAATACAGGTAATCATACTAAAAATTTTATACAGGGTGTAACAAAATCAAACCATAGACATCTCTATCTCCGCCGCTGATTATTTACCGGTCATTCTGAAAACGAAGCGAAAAAGGCATAATGCTGAATAGAGTATTTTGTATTGGAAATGACCAACCCTAGTTCTGTAATAAAGTTCTTCAGAAGCGAGGCCCTTGACGAACCCCCAAATGAAGTCTTTTGAGGACATTTCAGACTATGTATTGAAGAGCTTTATATTATTACTTTTAAAATAAATTAAATTAAAACAAAATACTTACCAAAAACACTATATATTTTAATTTACGAAAAACTAGTTTCGAATCATCCGATTCATTATCAGTCTAGTCGAGTTTAAGGATGGAAGTTGACTCATCTTTAGACTCGGCTAGACTGATGATGAATCGAATGATTCGAAACTAGTTTTTCATAAATTAAAATAGGTAAATAGTGTTTTTGGTAAGTGTTTTGCTTTAATTTAATTTATTTTAAAAGTAATATTTTTTAACACTTATAATTATTCCAAGCATTAAATTCCATAGGGCCATAGTCGTATGCTTGGTTCTAACGAGGATGCCAGACACCTCCTACCCAAAGTTTACGAGAGATTATCTCCTAATGATAATCTGAACACGACTTGTGCCTCACTCACCTGCCACGTGGTTATGTTTAAAAAGGTTCATGTGTAATATATATTGTTGATTTGTAACATACTCGTCAGAAGCGCCGTCAAATACGGTTGCCAGGAAGACATGCGGCTCCAAATATGGGTATTCGTCAATAAAGTCTTGTAATGCTTGAATAGCCAATGCAGAGGATCCAAAATTTTTAATAGTTAGCGGTACGTATTGGTGGTAAAAAGTTTTAAAAGATTCTTCCGTATCGCTTATATATCCTTGTGTGACTGTGTATTGATAAGAGTTGTAGAATCTGCAAATGAATACGATTCTGTTCGGTTGATACGTTCGTGAACTCGGCTACTGAGGGTGCTATCACAATATTCAAATTGGCATGACACCAAATTTTGTAATTTTTTCGACTTCAAACAGTACCTAACAGTGTGATTGGCAAATATATTTGATTTAATTCGCTATTTGATTGGTTTGATATCAAACACAAAAGTGACCAAAATTTTTCTAAAAAGTATTTGAAAACTATTTCATGAACCTTTAAAAAATATTTCTGAGGTGTCTGCCGATACCCAAGAGGACAGTTATTATCGAAAATACACAAGTGAATAAAAACTAAATTCACTTTCGATCAGAAGCCGTATTTTTTTTTTTATTATTTCAAAAAACTTACAACAAATGTTATAACGAAACACCGAGCAACAACACTGGGAAGGCCATTCTGTGTTTTGGTTCCGATTTTGGGGGATTAAATCTTTTTAAGGAGTTTTGTGATGGCAAGGAATTTGAGTACTTTATTTGTTTCTTTAGGGGAGTCTCCCAGTATTGTTGCTAGGTTTACAGAACTTGATTTAAAGATTGTTTTCCTTTGGTTGGTGAATTTTGGACATCTACTTTATTGATATTTATATCTTTATTGTTACTCGGATACAGGGAGTTTTGTCGAGCACAAACATATACCCTCATTATCCCGGAGATTTGATACCCTCCCGCTCTCCCCCATATTTTGGCCACACTAGACTGGAAAATTCGGGGATAGGTAAGACTTTATTATAGAAAGACACTTTGGCGTGCACAAAAATACCCTCAATATCGTGGAGATTTCAACCCCCTCATGTTTTGACCGCACCAGGCTGTCAATTTTAGGGACAGTTGGTACCATTCCAGTTAAAAATTTTGAGATACCAAAAATTTTGTTAAAGAAATGACATTTCCGGGGATTGAACCTAGATTTTAATAACACCAGGAGGGGGGGGGCATGAGTTTATTTTATTATTTGCTAAAAATAATGATCCTCCCAACATAGGGTTGTCCGATTTTTATGAATTTTCGGTCCTGTGTAGCTCTAAGACTCACATATATAGAGGGTTCCATACTAAAATTTTATTATGAAAAGTTTCATCGCACAACCCTGAATTTCAAATCTCTAGCACTTACCATTCTCACTTACTTTTAGACAGGATAAATGAAACGCTAAGTGGTAAAAGTGCCCATCACGGCGGACAAACGGATTATTCTTTTTACTTTCTCTTCCATAGAAGATAAAGTATTGTATTCGTGCAGAAATTTTAGAGATATTTTGGCTGAAAAAATTGTTTGACGGGAAGCCAAATGACAAAATAAAGATCAAATATATTCGGCCATTTTGCTTTTGGGCCATATATTCAAAATTTCGGGTCATTTTTGGATTTTGAAAATATTTGGAGCCACGGGGCCCAAAAAAAAAAAAAT
>CM022874.1:40417457-40427766 GCA_012654025.1 Pachypsylla venusta
GATTAAGGAAGAGAAAGTCTTGTACGGTTTTCCGTACCATTTATTTCATTCGATTTTTGGATTCTACGTACCTTGAAACGTAAAATATTAAATTTTAAGGGGGAGTAGGTATTTTTTTCGTGACCATTCCAAATAGTCAATATTGAAAATAATAAACCAAAATCCTTTTCCCGATATTGGATTCGCATGACTTATTAGTTACTCACGTGATTATATCGTCAAATCTATTAAACATATTTTCGGAGACCACTCTGCGGTTGATTCGAAAAATATCACCAATTATATGTGCCAGAAGAGACCCCCTGCCTCGTATATCTACAGCGAGTATTTCATTTCCATATTGGGGGGTTGACCAATTTAGTGTGAACGGCATTAGAAAATTATCGTCATTCTCATAAGGACAACCCCAATATTGAGCGAAACCTGTAAACAAAATAGCCAGGATCTTCAACAAAGCGAATGTTCTAGAAGTAGGGATTGCAATACCGCATGATTTTCAATTCCGTGGGATTCGGTCTAATGGATCCCGCAGGAATTTATCAATGTTCTATTTGGATGCGCATTTCAGGTATAACCCTCCCCCACCAAACAAGAGTTCAAACTTACAATTTGATGATTTTTTCCATTTTTTTTTTTTTTTTTTTTTATTAACACTAAAAATTGGAAATAACAAAAAGGTCTTCAAAGAGTGTGATTTTATTACTGTCCGTACTTATATTCGCGAGCTAGAATAGGTTGGTACTTATATTCGTGAGCTAGAATAGGTTGGTACTTATATTCGTGAGCTAGAATAGATTGGTACTTATATTCGTGAGCTAGAATAGGTTGGTACTTATATTCGTGAGCTAGAATAGGTTGGTATTTATATTCGTGAGCTAGAATAGGTTGGTACTTATATTCATGAGCTAGAATAGGCTGGCACTTATATTCGTGAGTTGGAATAGGTTAGTACTTATATTCGCGAGCTAGTATAGGTTGGTACTTATGTTCGTGAGCTAGAATAGGTTGGTACTTATATTCGCGAGCTAGAATAGGTTGGTACTTATATTCGTGAGCTAGAATAGGTTGGTACTTATATTCGTGAGCTAGAATAGGTTGGTACTTATATTCGTGAGCTAGAATAGGTTGGTATTTATATTCGTGAGCTAGAATAGGCTGGTGTACTTATATTCGTGAACTAGAATAGGTTGGTACTTATATTCGTGAGCTAGAATAGGTTGGTATTTATATTCGAGAGCTAG
This sequence comes from Pachypsylla venusta, assembly GCA_012654025.1. Lineage (NCBI taxonomy): Eukaryota > Metazoa > Arthropoda > Insecta > Hemiptera > Aphalaridae > Pachypsylla > Pachypsylla venusta. The sequence goes on from CM022874.1 coordinate 40,418,699, forward strand.
AATAGTTTGGTACTTATATTCGTGAGCTAGAATAGGCTGGCACTTATATTCGTGAGTTAGAATAGGTTGGTACTTATATTCGTGAGCTAGAATAGGCTGGTACTTATATTCGTGAGCTAGAATAGGCTGGTACTTATATTCGTGAACTAGAATAGGCTGGTACTTATATTCGTGAACTAGAATAGGCTGGTACTTGTATTCGTGAACTAGAATAAGCTGGTACTTACATTTATGACTTTGAATAATTAGAAGAAAAATTGCACAGAAAGTTGAACTGATCAGTAAATACATGGCGAAAGTTTTCGGAGCAAATTGTGTCTCTGTTTAGAGACGGGACCACGTATTTATTTATCTGGTATGTTCATGTTATCAGATATTTTCAGCAAATTGCGTGATTTGGAACTATCAATTTGATCATATTCATCACATCTACATACAGAGTGTTCCAAAATAACGAGAGGAGCTAAATATATTTAGAGCGGATTCGAATATCAGAAGAAGAAAAAAACACTGAAACACATTTAATTTACTTGAGAATGTCGTAACAAACGAAAACGCTCGTAACTCACCAATCTTTTACAGTCGACACAATGTTTTTTTTTTTATTTTATTTATTTATTTAGAATATAAATATCGGTTTTTATTTACCACAAATTGATTTTTTTTCTAGTAATTTTCAAAATTTCGGGCAAGTTCAGGGGAGGCCCCAGGGGGCTCAACTTTGAATTTTTAAATAAAACTACCTCTTGTTTATCACTTTCTTGACATGTAAAACAAAATGAAAGGATTTTGAGACGTATCTCAAGTTGAGTCTTTGATGAATATTTAACCTCACAAGCTCTCAAGTTTTGCTGAAAGTGTGGAAACGAGAAAAGCCCTCATCCTCGAAGTAAAACCAAACGTTTTCTTCAGTTATATGAGCTCCAGTTAGTGTTGGACCAATGACCTTTTTTCATATTGCTAAACATCATTGGTAAGACAATAACATTGGAGTTATATTTAGCCGAAGCTTGAGACTTAAATCTCGCACAGGCACGGAGTTATATTTAGGAAAATTTAAAAGGCTTAAATTTAATCTGGAATAAATCCGACCCTGATTTGAGTACCGATCTCAAATGAATCTCATCATTATTTTTTTCTATACTATCCAAAAATGTAATTAAATGGGAAGGTTCAATTCAAGATCTCAAAATTGATCCCCCTGATGTCTCCCCTAAAAGCAGTGACTCATTTACCGTATAAGCAACATTGCCATGGCCTAGGGCGGCAAAATATGGAGCAACTTAAATACAGAAAAAAAATCTTTTGTATTTAGCTGCAATGAAAATAGTTTCTCTACATTTATATATTTTTCTCACTTTTTACACGATTGAAAATCAGAAAGATACTGTACAGTTTGCATTATACATAGTGAACACCAACTGTAAGTGTTGCAAGGTGAGGTTTTTGACGAGTACCAAGACTGTAATAATTGAAATAAAATAAATGAGATTTCGAGCATTGTTTTTTTCATTGATGTTTGTATTTCTCTTCTCTCAAAATAATCGACAAAATTACTGAGTAAGCACTAACGAATGAAATTATCAAAATCGCATTTGATTTCAAAATAGGGCAGCGAAAGTTCAAATCCGCCACTACCTTAAAGTACCAAAAATTTGAAAACCACTGTAAAAACTTTTCCCTCTAGTATAAATGAATACATGTTTCAGTGTTTTTCGAAATTCAAATCCGTCCTCAAGATATTGGAATCAGCTTCTTTTTTTTACACACCCTTAGGAATAATTAAAATTTAACAATACATTCATTTAGTACTCTCTCTCTCTCTCTCTCATTTGGTACTGTTTGGCATCCATATTTTGCTTATTTTTTCCTCATTAATTTACAAAGCGATGAATTTTTCCTGTCTTATAACCGAATGCGCTACCCACAACGATCGCTGGTTCTACACACCAGAACGATTTGGAACGCTTACAATAGAGTTTCTACGCAACAGAACGAACTAGAACGCTTACCATAGAGGTTTTACTTACTAGTACGACCTGGAACGCTTACCATAGAGTTTCTACGCACCAGAACGACCTGGAACGCTTACCAAATATTTTCTACGTACCACAACGACCTGGAACGCTTACCATAGAGTTTTAGCCAAGGGAAATTGAGAAGCATATGAAAAAAAAAAACGTAACATGTACACATCGGTCAAAATTCATTTAGATATATGTTGTTTTGAAAAGTTTCGAAGGAGGGAATTCAACGATGAAGCCAAAATTGAACGAATCCCTATGAAAAAATTCAACCAAACTGTCCCACTGTCCCATTGTCCCATGCCCATGTTTAATGCACGGACTCAAATTCGACCTCGCAAGCAAAAAAGAATACTATTAGAACATAGATACAACACCCTACAATTTGTTGATTCCGTAATATCTAATAACTCTGTATCCGCCAGAATAATATATGAAATATCACCAACCCTACACTACCATCTCTCTCATGAGTGTCACCGCCAGAATAAAATATGAAATATCACCCACCCTCCACCACCATCTCGTTCATGAGTGTCACCGCCAGAATAAAATATGAAATATCACCCACCCTACACTACCATCTCGCTCATGAGTGTCACCGCCAGAATAAAATATGAAATATCACCCACCCTACACCACCATCTCGTTCATGAGTGTCACCGCCAGAATAAAATATGAAATATCACCCACCCTACACCACCATCTCGCTCATGAGTGTCACCGCCAGGATAAAATATGAAATAACACCCACCCTACATCACCATCTCGCTCATGAATGTCACCGCCAGAATAAAATATGAAATATACCCGCCCTACACCACCATCTTTCTCATGAGTGTCACCGCCAGAATAAAATATGAAATATACCCGCCCTACACCACCATCTCGCTCTGTTCCAATTGGTTACCCCGAAAGTATTTTGTTGCAAAATCTAATATTTAAATTAAAACTACCTTAAAATTACAATAAAATAGGTATACAGCCCACAAAAAAATGGGAGGAGACCCTCCCCTAGTGATGCTACTGAGGATCCCCCGGACACCGCATGTCCTGAGCAGCTCTCAACCGCTTCTATGTCTTCCTTGCTCCTTCGTAACTTTGACTACACATTTTTTGACAATTTCCCAATTACAACTGATACTAAATGCTTTTTAGTGTAAGTTCAATTAGATTGTCTTTACTCAGTTGTAAATCGAGATTTTTCCTAGAGAGTCTGCAAGCCCGTTTTGTAAGGTATCTCTTTAAAAAAGAGAATAACGTTTACCGTTTATTTCCGCACTATATTGAATACGAATTATTGACAGAGCAACTCCAACTCGACACACTGGAGAAAAGAAGAGAGGAAGCATGAGCACAGATGAAATTCCTCCAAAAAATCTGTACTGGCTCGGTCCATCATTCCAACATTGTTGAGCGAGTGCCCCCGATGATCCCTAATCCGAGATTAAGATCCTCAAAGATGGCATTATTGGATATCCCCAACAGCAAGCTTTACGAGGGCGTGAACCCACGTGGACACCCACATGGTACAACCCCGCTGGACGTTGCTTAACTTCAGTGACTCAGGAACTGGTGTATTTAACGTGCCATAGACGCTGACTATTATCTCCTCTGATATCGGCTTCGTTCGCCTTGAATACTGTGGTTGACAAACTCGACACATATTAGATGGGTTTGCCTACTCGCGTCCGTAATGGCTTCGGTTGTAGAAAATCACAATCACAATTGAAGAGAAGACAAAAAAACACAATGCTTCCCTTTTTTGTATTAATCAAGTGTGAGCATTTTGATTTAATTATTTTTCATATCAGATATCACTTGACAGGTATTTTACAATTAATTAATTATTAATTATCAATTCCTTCAATCATCACCAAATATTTGGATCGTCACTTCCCCCCTGAGGTTGTTTGGTGTCTTGACCTGAGTCAGTAGTATTATCTGGTTTTGGCTGATTCAATCAAATGAATGTTAGAACCCTCCTAAAATGATTTTTTGATCAAATAATGTGAGTTTCTTGATAAGGTAACCACAGAGGCAGGGCCGTACCCAAAATTGTTTTCGGTCAGAAGCATTGACAGCCAAGCCAGGACTAACACCTGAAAATAATTATCATGGAAGTTGATGTTCTTGTTGATGTTATTGTTGCTGTTGATGTTGTTGTTGCTGCTGCTGTTGTTATTTTTGTTGTTGTTCTTGATGTTGTTGTTGTTGATGGTGCTGTTGTTGTTGTTTTTTAATATTATAGGTCACGTGTAAAGTAGAGCATTTTCATTAAAAAAGAATATTTTTTTTAAAAAAAACATACAACCCCACCCGGAAGTGAACTCAGAACCTATGAAACAAACTCAGTGGCTATGAATGAAACTCAGTGGCCTTGCCACTGAGCCACAGTGTTCTATGGATATAGAATGAGAAAACACAATATTTAAATTTAACTCTCATCATTTTTTCATAACTAACTCCATCTTCATAATTTTTTCATATTCATAACCGAACTTCGTTTCGAGAAGATGAGAGAGAGAAAAAAATAATAAATCTGACTTTTCATATCACCGAGGTACAACCTTTTAAACGCGATCAGAGCATACTACACATCATACATTACATACTACCTACCCGTTTGTTATCCTATGTAGAACATGGGGAGTAGTAACGGTTTGTTTAGCTGCGCAGAACGTGTTGGGAGTAGTATTGGGTTAGGTTCCAAAAAAATTAAAATGCGTGTTGAAGCCCGCTTAGTTTAGGCTGGGTCTGCGACCCAGACTAACCTTGCGCAGCTTTCACCACGTATTTTAATTTTTTTGCAACCTAACCCAATACTACTCCCAACACGTTCTACCCAACAAACTGGGTGGTTTTTAGGTCAGTTCTATGATTTTGAGTCAGAAACAGCCACTTCAATACTATTATTTCAGCGAAGCATTTTAAATCGGCCGTACCTTGGACGGTTGTAGAGTTCTGATATTAGGTCTAGGTTTTATTTGGAGGGGGCTCTATTAGCATCATTTTTTCTGTATCTCGTACTGTTTCCAATAATATTCTATGATTTCCCATACAAAAATAAATGTCATTTAAGTCGAAAAACGTGAATTTTTTGCTGTCACCCATCCATTGTTTGTCTCTACTCGGTGTAGCTTAACATTAGATTTGCAAAATATGTCCTAAATGAAGGAGTAAGATGTCACCAAAAACTTTTTCGCTTTGATTTGATAGAGAAAAAATGTCATTAATGTCGAAAAACGTGAACTTTTTTTTGCTGTCACCCATCCATTGTTTGTCCCTACTCGGTGTAGCTTAACATTAGAGGATGCGACCTGGACAATAATCTTCCCACTTCTCGCTTTGAGTCGATATGTCGTCGCGACAAATTTCTAGAAAAAATGTCATTTAAGTCGAAAAACGTAATATTTATTTTGCTGTTACCCATCCTTTGTTTGTCCTTACTCGGTGTAGCTTAACACTAGAGAGATGGGACTTAGACAAAAATCTTCACAGGAATGCACCCATTAAGTGTGCCAAATTGGTCGTCGCGAAAAATTTCGAGAAAGAATGTCATTGAAGTCGAAAAACGTGAACTTTTTTGCTGTCACCCATTCATCGTTTGTCCCTACTCAGTGCAGCTTAACATTAGAGTTGCAAAATATGTCCTAAATGAAGGAATAAGATGTCACCTAAAACTTTCTCGCTTTGTGTTCATATGTCGTTGCGAGAAATTTCGAGGAAGAATGTCATTTAAGTCGAAAAACGTGAACTTTTTTGCTGTCACCCATCCTTTGTTTGTCCCTACTCAGTGCAGCTTAACATTAGAGTTGCAAAATATGTCCTAAATGAAGGAGTAAGATGTCACCTAAAACTTTCTCGCTTTGAGTCGAAATGTCGTCGCGACAAATTTTGCTCTCACCCATACATTGTTTGTCCCTACTCGGTGTAGCTTAACATTAGAGAGATGGGACCTAGACAAAAATCTTCCCAGGAATGCACCCATCAACTGTGCCAAATTTCATTGCAATCGGAAAAGTACTTTCAGAATGCTTACACGAGGAGATCAAGTCAGCTGCATTAGGTCCTAAGCCCGTGTAAATACAGAAAGTTTGGTGTTTGGAAAGACATTTAAAAAAAACTCTGCTTTAAAACAAAGATGAGGAAAGTCATCAGCAAAATACAGTTTCTACACAATGTCTACGGCTACTGTGAGAAGCAAGTGAGGGTTACCATGCGAGTACAGTGTGATTACGGCTAAATGGAGTAGGAACAGAACAAATGGTTGTGGCATGGCGGAATTCAGGAAAGGATCGCCAAAACTATATTGGGATTTTTTTTAATAAAAATATATACAAACATGTGTATTTTTAATAGGCGCCATCTTCTAAAGATTCTATTTCCAATCTTGTGTCGAAGAGGGGGGTGGAGTTGGATTCGAACCAACAGCCTCTTGACCTGATTACGAAACCACTACCTCAACCAACTGAGCTACTGAAGCTGTTTTAGCTGCTGAGGCTGTTTTAGTTGCTGAGGCTGTTTTGCTACTGAGGCTGTTTTGAGTTTGTATTAACCATTCACAGTCATGTGATCTGCCGGCAAAACGCAAAATATTCCTCCACGCAGTTGAAGGAACATGTTCATATATTCGACCGGCACGTAACAGTATATTCGTGAGCTACATTCCTCTTTAGGGCTAATATAAACCCCTGCAGTCCCTGCATGCACCCAAGCCACAACTTGGCTTTTTGTGCTAAGAAAGTAGCCTGTTTTTCCTAGCTAAGGCTAAAGGTTCTGCGCAAGCATGGTCAGCACGTGACAGTTCATCAGCGATCAGCGGGAATCTCTTCATGTCATGCACTGTGACTGCTTAGTGTGAATGTTCGTTAATACGTGATTTGAAAAAAAGAGAAGCTACTTGAGACTTTAATCATTTTAACAAGAATGTAGTTTCCAGTTGAGTAGTTGCTACCTGCTACTCAAGTTACTCCCTGATATTTATCAAAAAAGGGGCGGAACCAAACAAGTACTCAACATTCCTTAAAAATTTTGCAAAAAAAAAAACAACACACTTATTCATAGCTGGAAGACATTAAATCAATATTTAAACGTACTGTAATAACACTCGCGTTAATTATTAGTTTTCTTGTGCGCCTTACATTCGGAGTAAGGTGGCGCGGTAATTTGTTTCGGTTCGTACGAGAAACAATTATAGCCAGTTCATTACCGTCGTGAAAATTTACGGTTAACAACCCGATCACAAGAGCTCTAGTCTCTTACTCCTAATATTCCCTTCTTAGACAGGATTCATGTAAACCGCTAAAAAGCAAAAAATTAACGGCCAACGGTACCTTTAATTGCACTCAAAAGTTTTGGGATACAATTAGACGCAAGGTGGGACCTACATACCAAATCGGTCAATGTTAAGTGGAAAAAATGCCAATCACGCCGTACGCCACAGCGGGCATGCGGCGCGGCGAACAGCCTCAAATGTTGATCAGTAATGTCAGTATTCATTCATTCAATAGTGGCATAATCAAATCCGATGGTAGCCAGATATATGCTCTAGATAAATTATAGTATACTGCTTATGCTTTTAATTGTCATCATACATCCGTTCTTGGAGGCTGATAATTGACAATGGCCCCAGGACCATCACAATATTCACAATCACTGTAATATTTACGTCAGTAACCCAAGAGTTATAAACATAATGATATTGCAGAGTTGCTTTCTGCGTTATTTTACCCCCAAGTAACTTCTTACAATCTCAAGTAGGATTTACTTTTTCTCATGGAATGTTAGTAAGTCACATATGGATTGGAAGAAATAACGCCTACGGTAATTGATCAGTATACTGTGATCAGTAATTTTTCTTATATTGAACTAGCTGAGTACCCGAACTTCGTTTCGAGAAGACGAGAGAAAAAAATGATAATAAATCTGACTCCCACATTAATAATCAACTTATAGTATTCTATGATTTTCCATACAAAAATCGAAAAATCGGTTAAAAAATAACTGTTATAATTTTTCTGGGGTCTCAGGCTATGGTTTGGGGGGGGGGGTTCATTCCCATCAATTTTTCTTTATCTCTTACCGTTTTGGCTAAACAAGTGGTATTGTCGAAATGTTATTGTGCCCGATCCGGATTCGAACTTGTAACCCTCGAATGGCTAGTCACAATTTTGCAAAATATGTCCTAAATGAAGGATAAAGATGTTACCTAAAACTTTCTCGCTTTGAGTTGATATGTTTTCACGACAAATCTTAAGATATTGACCAAAATTCGGAAAATTTTGAGCAAGAAATTGGAAAATCGGCCGTAACTAAAATGGCCGGACAATACCGTGCTTATAACCTTCCCCGGGTAAAAACAAATAAGTGTGCAAAGTTTCGTGCAATTCCGAGCTGTAGTTCGTAAGTTATAAGCGAAGAAACAAATAAATAAACAAACAGACATTCACTTTTATATGTATAGATTGAAATTTTGTACACTGAAGGATAATTAAGTTTTAAATCAATTAATTCTAAAATGTGAAAATCTATTTCCAATTCAATAATAATAATACAATTATTGAATCAATTTTTTTTTTTTTTTTTTTTGATAAAAATTAATTCAAGTCATGACACACAAAAAGCTTACAGGAGAATACTGTCGGACACGACGAGTCATAACTGAACGGAGTAATATATCAAAAATTTGTTTACGAAGGTAATTTTAAGTGGAAAAGTAAATCATACTTCAGATTGTGAGAAGTTACCTGAGGGTGACATCCTCACGAACCAAGTTCAACTGAGTTGATAGTGTAAAATAACACAGAAAGCAACTCTTTAATATCATTATGTTTGTAACTTTTGTTTTACTAATGTAATTATATTACAGTAATTGTCATGGTTCTGGGGGATCATGTCAATTATCAGCCTACAAGAACAGATGTATGATGACAATTGAAAACTTTAGCAGTAGACTACAAGTTATCTGAAGCTGCTGTCTCATACATCTGGCTACCATCGGATACGATGATGCCACTATTGAATGATAGCAGTATACTACAA
>CM022874.1:40434557-40453396 GCA_012654025.1 Pachypsylla venusta
AAAAAAAAACAATATCCTCTGAATAAGTCCCTGAGCACGCGTCCAAATGATACACCTCCTTTTATGCCATTATGGATATTTTGTATGAACGATTTGAATCAAGCACATTTTATTGATCATCAGGGGCAGTATAATGCTGCTCCGCGTGCTCTTTCCTGAAAATAAAGGGCGTGTGTGGGGGGGGGAGGGCGTTAATAAAAATTATGCAGGTATAAAAAGAAATACAACATTTAAACATTGGACCATCTGAACTTGGGATGTATGTATGTGTTTTTCCCCTGTGTCCATCACAGAAATTGATGGGGGTGAAAGTGTTGGCTAGCAAATTATGATACTGTGGGGACGCCGTATAATGTTGATAATTCCGGCCATCTCCATGTCCTGCATTGATGAGTTGGCTGGGTTTGAACTCACATCCTACTGTTTACCAAAGCTTCTATGTATGTGCTTTCCTGAGGCGATCCTCAATGTTATTAAGAGGCTCAAATTATAGCGGCTTGTGTTCTTATATAATTATTCTTCCCTACCTATTTCGGCGTTACCTTCGCTCATCCTAGTATGCCACAAACTCTCTTCAGCTATATCCTTTTCTTAAGCTTCCATTTCTTCCTATAGTATCAATGCATAAGTAACTGCAATATGGTGATGCCTTTCCATCTTCGGTTTGAAGCAGAGATTTTTTAAATGCTGGATGCCCTTCCTAACACGAAACCTTCTGTAGTCACACGGGCTTATGACCGACATCTAATGAAGCTGACTTCCTTCCCTCGGTGGCTACATTCTGAAGCTTAATTATTAACCGCTATCAAAATTCTATACAAATAAGAACCTTGTAAAGATTTCAATCAATAAAATATTTTTAAATACTGAAGCTATAGATAAACATCAAGTGCCCTCTAAAAGGTAATAAATGACTATTGTTTATTTGGGTCCATGTAGGGGTTATCCAGAAATCTATTAGCGGTTAGGGGCTCAAAGTTTCTGGTGGGGTTATTACATTAAAAACTATGTCAATGTGATAAATGAGTTTATTATTTTACTGGCTAAAATAATACACCTCCCAACCCAAAATTTGAACTTATTTTCCAAGTTAATTAGACTCTAAATTAGATATGGGTACATACCATAATTCAAGTCTCTGGCAGGATTTTGACAGGATTAATGGAAACCGCCAAAAAGCGGTAAAACCCGCCAGCGGTATATTTGATTATACCTAAAATTTTACAAGACAATTAGACGCCAGATGGGACTTTTAGTACCTATATGTATACCAAATTTCATCCAAATCGGTCAGCTCTAAGTACCCAGCACGGTGAACGGCAGACAAACGTTTTTTTTTATATTTGATTTTTGGAACGTACCTTGAAACTTAAAATATCAAATTTTAAGGGGGAGGGGGTAATTTTTTTTACGTGAAGATGCCAAAAGTTCAATATAGAAAATAATAAACTAAAAATCTCTACCCTCAGTAGATAGGTAGGTAGGTACATAGCAAGGATCGGATCAGTTGATAGCGATTTTATGAACAATATTGCAAGCTTATAGGGATTTTATGAACAATCTTGCAAGCTTATAGAGATTTTATTAACAATCTTGCAAGCTTATGGGGATTTTATGAACTCTCTTGCAATCTTATAGAGATTTTATTAACAATCTTGCAAGCTTATAGGGATTTTATTAACAATCTTGCAAGCTTATAGAGATTTTATTAACAATCTTGCAAGCTTATAGGGATTTTATTAACAATCTTACAAGCTTATAGAGATTTTATTAACAATCTTGCAAGCTTATAGGGATATTAATAACAATTCTGAAAACCTTATTTGGGTATGCCACAATAAATTGTCGTTATCAAGAAATAGACACAACCAGACCAAAAAAAAAAAAAAAAAAGTTTAACCTCAGCAGCACGACCAGAATGTGAATTAGAACGTAATATGTGAGCCACCATCTATGTCCCGTTGAATACACCAGTTCCCCTTAGATCACTGAAGTTAAGCCACGTTCAACGAGGTTGTACCATGTGAGTGTCCACGTGGGTTCGCGCCCTCGTGATGGCTATTTTTCCCGCCCAACCCAGGCTGGGTGAGGTCAATCGAGGGTGTAACCCCCGTCTTGAATGACCAATAGATGTTAACGAGACGTTAAGATGTCTCCGTGGCAGAGTGCGCATCACATTAGACTTGCACCACGTAAGTTCCGGGTTCGATTCCTGGACGGGTCGAAAATTTGAAAAAGGTTTTTTCGAATTTTCTACTTGGTCTGGTTGTGTTTGGGGGTAACTCAGCCTCCTGGGGACAATTGAGTAGCGACAAGTGGTAGCATTATAAGGAAATTGTTAAAGTGTAGCTTAGGCTTAGTGATATTGGAGTGAATGTTGAAAAATACCTAGAAATGCTATGATGCCCACAAACATTGTGACATAATAACACAAAGAAATATACATTTACAAAGAGACGTTAAAAAAACGTAATGTTGACTGTCAAGTCACGAAGAAATATCGCAACCGCTGCGCTGCTTGAGTACAGGCGTCTCCACTAAAACAAGAAAAAAGTCTTCATGTTGTACTCCAAAGGATGATTCAGTTTTCTATCTTTTAATTAAACCAGAACATGAACTTTATTAATGAAATAATAATACAAATAATATCCACATCAGTGGCGAATTTACCGTACAAGGTACATAGGCCATGGCCTAGGGCGGTATAATTGAGGAAAAATTCAAGACGCAAAGACCTGTAAATGTAAGTGTTGACAGGAAAGGTTTCTGACCTAGGCTGTAAGTACCTAGGCTGTAATAATTGAATGAAATATTCAAAATAGCATTTCTTGTCAAAATAGAGGCAGCAAGTTCTAAATTGCCTACAGGCGGCGAAAGTTTAAATCCGCCTCTGATCCGCACCATGGTACAAAAACAAAGGACCTGTCACCTAAATGCCTTAGTTATGCATAATCTAGGTACATGTCCTAGATCCTAGAATTTAAATGCGAATATCATTGACACATTCCTGGAATATTTACTTCATTCTAATTCCTCAAAAAAAAGTATACAGGAAAAATCAAATATGACTGCCAAATTTGGCTCCGTGTATTATAGGGTGTTGTAACAAAACATCAGATATTTTGGTTTAAACCTTCTTATTCAAGCACTTGAGTTTGTTCATTTCTATTTTGCACCCGGCAAAGGCAGCGCAACCGATCTTTTATTTGTATCTGGTGTTCTTAAGTTCTTATGAATGGAAGAGGCACCGAAAAATAAATTTTGATTTGTGATGACAACGAGTTCAATACGATATTAAAGTTATTGAGAAAGAAGAAACTTAAAACCACTTCTCAAGAAATTGTCACGCCTTTTCCTTTCGGTAGGTACCGAAGAGAGTAGTACAGGAGTAATGAACACAAATACAACACGATAGTATTCACACTTTTGTAATGGTCTGAAATATATCCATCCATCCCAACCCAATTGTAATGGTACATCCAACGAGCAGGATACTACCAGGGGCAGATACAGAGTGATCGGTGAGGGGTGAGGGGGAGATTAATGTCTGTCACGATTCAGCTAATATTTTTTATGTGGTATAAACGATATATTTTATATGCATTTTCGTACAATTTTATACACAAATTATTAGTAAAATGATGCCACAGAATAGTTTTTTTTGTTTCAATGAAAAAAAAAAAACTGGCCTCTGGGGTATGGGGGGGGGCGATCGCCCTTACGCCCCCTTGGATACTACATACTTACTATCCGCGTTCATCTCAAAAATTGATGGTGGTGGAAGGGTTGGTTAGCAAATTATGCTACTCTGGGGACGCCGGCTAAATGTTGATAATTCCGGCCCCTTCCATGTCCTGCAATAGTGGCAAATATCTTCAAATTCCATGGTTTGACTGGCTTTGAACTCACGTCCTACTGTTTACCAGAGTTTCTCTGTATGTGTTTTTCTGAGCGATCCTCAATGTTAAAGGATTCATTTGCAAACGAGTCCCGAAAAGGCTCCAAATATAGCGGCTTGTAGCGGCCCATACCCTACTATTTAACAGATAGAGCGTCTTAACATTGTACCACACACCCATATAGTTGACAATCTTGATTGAAATTCAGGACTTGGATATTAGACTGATTCTGACTGCAAGTGCTTCAACTGTACCCAAAAGTTCCGTTGCAAATTGAGACCCCAAATTGGACCCATATCGGTCAACGCTAAGTGGCCCTTACAGTCGGACGACGACAACGATACCTTCGATTGCACACAAAGGTTTTGGGGCACAAATCGTTCAACGCTAAGTGGCAAAAGTGCCCATCACGGCGGACAAACGGATTTTTTTTTTAATCGATTTTGGATTCTACGTAGGGATCTTGAAATGTAAAATATCAAATTTTGAGGGAAGGTATTATTTTATTCGTGACGATTCCAAAGATTCATTATTGAAATTAATAAACCAATAATTAAAACGATCGATGTGAAACGATGTGGGTTCGCATTGCTGTATCTTTGGCCAAGCAATAGATCACACAAATATTGGTACCAATTTTGTGTCACTAGCTCTCAGTCTACTTTTCAATATTATTTTGTATGTAGTCTTTTCATACCTAGTTCCATCTGCAAAGGACATTTTATTGCAAAAAATTTATAGTTTTGTGTGGTCTCCCATAATTTGTATGAAGTGTGAAATTTTAAAGAAGTAACCACAGTAAGATGATAATACCCTCTTGAGTTTCAAGTGGTGGCTCCTTTGAATGCAAAATGAATTTTATTATTTATTTCTGAATGAAACTAAAAACAAGTCCCCTGCTGGGTTCGAACTTAAATATTTCAGGTGTTCAAAAATTTGATTTTCAATATAATGGTGAATGAATTATGATGACATGGTCCTTTGAATTCAATGCGGAAGATCTAGATTCTAGAAATACATGCAGGTATGAATAAATCTGTGGTAGCAGACAAGAAGTCAGTTAGAAGGCCGTACCCGGGGAGGGCTCCATGGGGTCCAGCCTCCCCGAAATTTCATTATATTTTTATGCATGACTTATGTAATATTGTAAGGTTTAACTTATCATCATCAGCACCACCACCACCACCACCATATTGATGCTAAATTTATATCCCCATATTGACAGTAAATTTATATCCCCACATTGATACTAAATCTATATCCCCACAATGATACTAAATTTATAACCCCACATTGATAATAAATTTATATCCCCACGTTGATACTAAATTTATGTCACCACATTACTACTAAATTTATATCCCCATATTGATACCAAATTCATATCCCCTCATTGATACTAAATTTATATCCCCATATTGATACTAAATTTATATCCCCACATTGATACTAAATTTATATCCCCATATTGATACTAAATTTATATCCCCATATTAATACTAAATTCATATCCCCATATTGATACTAAATTTATATCCCCACTTGATGCTAAATTTATATCCCCACATTGATAATAAAATTTATATCCCCACATTGATACTAAATTTATATCCCTATATTGATACTAAATTTATATCCCCACATTGATGCTGGGTATTCTTGCAACCAGCCACCCCTAATATTGTTTACTTAAAATACATTTTTGTTTGCGGTAAACAGCATTATCCACTCTCAGATTGACCGATACCCACCTTGGTTATGCCGACATTTGTGGGTACCATTAATCGGCTCCAGAATATATCAGTTTCCTACTCTCAGACTCTCACCCTTTTGTAATTCTTAATTAAAACATAACCCTTGCACTACCAATTCGATTAAGTCTCAATTGGTATATACAAACAGTCGATAAATCTTGAAAGGCGAGTGAGTAGGGCGGTGCCAAATCCATCTTCAAATTAGAAGTCTATAAGGAAGCCACAGATTGTTTTCTGAGAAAAAAAATTTACGAGCGCATTAGTTGTCATTTTAAATTAAAACATAAAAAACTAATTAAAACAGTGCTCATGTCAAATTGATTACCTCTTGAGCAGTAGTGTCGGCAGGGCCGTAACCAAGATTTTTTCTGGGGGGGAGGGGAGGTCGAAGCATTGACAGCTAAGCCAGGACTACCACCTGAATCTTATCTAGTAGGATAGGATCCATCCTAGGTACCATTCATGGTATGCCAGCTTTTATTTATATTTAAAGGACAATAATGGTGTTATGGCCCTCCCCTGATATCCGCATCATAAACCCTCAGAGCATTACAAGAAATCATTCTCTATACAAAAATGTTCACACTTTTGGTTCTCACATCAGTCATTTTGGTATAGTTTTCTATACCATTTTTTGGTGTAGAAAACTATTTTTTGGCTTTAAAAATTTCGATCAATTTTTAAGGCCAAAACTCTTGAAAAATATAATAAATTGCGTAAACTTATATTGTTCTGCGTAATTCGTATTGGAACCATTTTTCCCCTTGGTAGTCTGTTAGGGCCTAACTTAACAGTCAAACAAAAAAGAAAAACAGTGCACAAAATGTTTATTTTAATTTGGAATTTGGATTAACGTTTCTTTAACATCTATTGGTCATTCCAGACGGAGATTTTACCCTTCATTCGCTGGAATCTTACAAAAAGGCCACCCACATTGACCTCACCCAGCCTGGGTTAGTCCAGAAAAATAGCCAGCATCTCGAGGGCGCGAACCCACGTAAAACATACTCGCTGGACGCTGCTTAATTTCAGTGATTGAACGGAAAATGGTGTATTCAAGGTGCCATAGACGCTGGCTAATACACACGGTTTCATAAGATTCATTCGGAAAAGAATGGGGCCAGTATCTATTTGGCGTTAGCTCATTAGGTGACGGTATAAATGCAAGTAATTTGGTGTTAGGAAGGCCATCCAGCCTTTTAAAAAAACTCTGCTTCAACCAATGATGAGAGATCATCAGCAAAAAGCGAGTTTCTACGTAGTTTCTTTGGACACTGTGGGAAAAAAGCCAGAGTTACCGTGCCAAGAAAGATTTATAGCTAAAGAGTTCAGGAAGGGGGCGCCGACCCCAAATTGAATTGAGAAAGCGTGAAGTTAAAGAAGAAGAAGACGACCGAGAATCATTGTTGAATGTCGGATCTTTTCGTTTCGATAGTCGATAGCCTTGATCTGTTATCCGCTACTGAGATAGGCGTTCCTTAGTTGATATTTAATAATTAAAATCCAATTGATGTGTGAAGATAATTACAAACATCTTGCACTTCCCGAGATGGCAATTTCTAGAAATATCACCTCGGTAGTCCTGTGTTACTTTCTGGTAAGGTGTTATTGGGTCCAACAGAGCCAGAAACACAATTACTGCTGTTGTTACTGTTCAATCATTGTGTTCAATGGTGGGTGGTCAGATGTATTACGAAATAGCACGGCAGAATTTGTATTCGCTCTAAATATGTGAGCACGGATCCAGACAAATGTTTAGGTATACGCCCGACTGAACAAGCAATCGCTCCTTTAAAGACGCCAGACTTGAATATTCAACGACCAACGACACCTCGTTCTATCGACAAAAAATATATTTGAAATGCAATGTTTCCATTACGAGCCTTTGACTGTCTATGATATTTAAATGTGCTTAAATTGGAATGTTTCCATTACGTACCTTTGTCTGTCTATGATATTTAAATGTATTTAAATTGGAATGTTTCCATTACGAACCTTTGTCTGTCTTCCTTGTGGATTTTTTTATTGTGGAATATCTTCCTGGACCTCAAATACACCAAACATTTCCTCATCATCAGTATATTTGTGAGCTAGTTTCCTTTTTCATGCTATAAAAACCCCAACATCCAAAGCCCCAACTGAGCTTTTTGTGCTTGATACCATCATCTGTGATGTAAATGGTACCTAATACTTTAGAAAGCACCCTACCCCGTACCACAACAGAACCAAATTTGTCACTGTAGCCAGTGTGTACTGAAGTAAACCAAATTTTTAGTTCCCTTTCAAACAATATTAAAAATTTGGTCAACAATAGGTCGAATTGGATTTCAGAAATTCAAATAATCCGATTTTGGAGACATTTTTATTTATTAGTTCAAGGTATTAAAAAATAAATTCTTAACCAAAGCTAGCTAGATAGTATGTGCCATGAGGGATAATCAAATTAAATAGGACCCGAATAAATAGAACCAAATTCAATTGAGGACAAATTTATATCTCGAAGATTTTTGTCAATTGCAAATTACATTAAGTTGTAGGTAAACAAAGAAAAAATGTCATTGCCTATTCTGCGGTAAGAAAACCCGGAGTATTCGCCTTTGTATGCAAATCTGAATCAAATGAAGTGGAATATTGCGTCCAATTTTTGATATTTGTCAGTGTCGTAGGCTGGGTAAGTCAAAACTTGTTATTTTTCTGAAGGTTTAGAAAGTCTGAAGTAAAAATTAGGACCAATAATGGAAATGGAACAAAATAGAAAAACATTTTAGCCAAAAAGAACTAGCATTAAGTTTCTCATATTTTTTACAGCAGGGCAGGGGAATGAGAAAATGCAATGAAATGACTATTTTTTATTGTTATTTTTTTTTTGGCCATTTCGGTTTTTATAATAAAAAATAGTGTTCCAGAATAACATTTCTGGTTTTTGTATTAATTTCCTTTTATTGTTCTTTGAAGAGCAGTCACCTTTATTGTAAGATTTTGTTATTAGGAACATTCACGGGGCAACTCCTGAGACACTGCGTTCTGTTCAAATAAAATGGTGTAGAATGCTGGGGGTATTCTAAGACTAGTAAGCACCTCGCAGTATTTAATTCTTCAAAGTGAGTTCAATTCAACCTGAGGATAGCGCAGAATCGTTACATATTGCTTTCTCAATCCCGATTGAATTTCTCATCAATCACTTCCCTCAAGGCCAGATGTTTCTGATTTGATCACCGGGGGACCATCAAATCATTTTCATTCAAATTTTTAAGGTTTTCAATTGAAATTAAAATATGAAATAAAATAACGAATAAAATATAAAATTTAGAGTAAACAGAAGTCCTAGCAAGTGTACAGGGTGGACTTTCTGAAGCCATATCGCAAGTATTGGTAGGGCTACGGGCTATATATATATAAGCCTTTTGTCATTGTGACCTATAATATTTATGTCTTGCCCCTTTGTTATGTAGAAGAGATCCAGTCCCTTGATGAAGCTTAGGATCCTTCTAGGACCGATTGTTGTTACAATCATCCTTGAGAAGTGTTTCAGTATTTTATGAGAGGCAGTACTGCATTCGCAGACTATAATATGTTCTGCTGCCTCCGGTGCCGGTGGAGTCTTCAGGTATAACCATCTTGTTTAGATAATCGTGGAGGTTGCAGAGTGACGAGTAACACTTGACGGCAGTTAGAGTCTTCAGGTATACCCATCTTGTTTTGATGATAGTGGGGGTTGCAGTGACTCGTAACAATTGACGACAGGTAGAGTCTACAGGCATAACCATCTATATATATAAAAGTGAATGTCTGTTTGTTTGTTTGTTTGTTTGTTTGTTTATTTATTTATTTGNTTTAATCCAGGAAAAAACAAATTCTACTCATATTCTTATGGGAGTGTGTTAATTGCTCGATCTGCGACTCCCATAAGAACCAGTGTATTAATTTGTTTTTTCCTTGCTTATATATAAATAATGTGTGATATGCGATATGTTAGGTAAGTAAGCGGCTGTCTGAGGGCACCCTTATGCAATGAAATTCTGTATTTACAACTCCGGATTGTCATCACCCAAGAGAAGGCTCCTACCATCCAGTATAGCATTAAGAAAACTATTTATAATCAAGGAGATAGTTTACAATGAAGGAGTTGCACAAAGGAACCACAATGTCTGTAATTTCAATTCCTTTGTCTCCTTGAGAACATTATCAAACCCCTAAAAACGCCCCCACTTGGACAATTATATTCGCATCATGACAATAAGGATTTTTTTTTTTTGAAATTATTGTTTCCTCAAATATGACCAAAGAGGTTTTTGAGGTGGACACCGAAGAAAGAGCGATAACATTTTGAATCCATGGGAATGGACCACCCGCAAAAAAAACATAGTTGGACCCTGAGAGAAGTAAGGAAACCTTCTTCCATCCAAAAAATTTCGGTCCAACTTTCTTCCATCTAAAAAATGTCGGTCCAACTTTCTTCCATTCAAATAATGTCGGTTCAACTTCCTTCCATTCAAAATATGTCGGCCCAACTTTCTTCCATTCGAAAAATTCCATTCGAAAATTGTTGGCCCAAAAAAGTAGTGCGACCATTACAGCCAATTCATTTTACTGTCGGAGTAAGTTTTTATTTAAGATGTTAATTTTCTTTCAGACTATTTCAACAACTTTTTCATTTTGGATTAACGTCTCTTTAACATCTATGGGTAATTATTTTTGGGGTTTACCCTCCATTCGCTGGAAACATGCAAGCCAACTTCCCACATTTACCTCACCCAGCCTGTGAGTTGAGCTAGAAAAATCAAGCATCACGAGGGTGCGAAACTTCGTGGTCACTCACTAAGTAAAACCTTAATTCGTTGTTTAACTTCAGTGTTGCTTAACTTCAGTTTTTTTGTTGCTTAACTTCAAAAAAGTAAGTTTTTGCTTAACTTCAGGTCGTTGCTTAACTTCAGAGATCTTACGGGAACTGGTGTATTGAACGTGCAATAGCCCCTGGCTTTCTCAAACACTGTCCAATTGTCGTACCCTTATTCCCTCTCTTTGGAACAACCAAAGATTTTGCTGATTTCAACTTGACAAGTTTTTGATTATAAACTGTTTCCATTTGGAGAAAATAACTTTGTAGACAGGTGGAGATACTTCGTGTAATATTAGGTACCTTTCTCATACTTGAGGGAACTCAAGGACAAAGGCCTTAGAAACTGGTATGACGGGCATGTCGAGCCCGGGTTAAAGCAAACAACACTAATAGCGCGTAGATATTAAAGCTATACATAGTCAGAAAGACCCTCAAACAACTTTAATTTGGTCCTTTACAGGCCTGGTAGAAGTTTCCGAGGGATATTTAAGCTACAAATGACCTAAAGGTTCCCACTTATGAAAGGACTTTAATCTGGGTCCATCAGGGCCCTCGCTTATGTTCCTGGAGTATATCAAAGATATATTCAGTTGACCTAAAGGACGTTATTTTGAGACCATCAT
Organism: Pachypsylla venusta; assembly: GCA_012654025.1. Classification (NCBI taxonomy): domain Eukaryota; kingdom Metazoa; phylum Arthropoda; class Insecta; order Hemiptera; family Aphalaridae; genus Pachypsylla; species Pachypsylla venusta. The sequence goes on from CM022874.1 coordinate 40,445,674, forward strand.
ATAAGGATGTTCCTAAAAAATCCTGCAATGCTCCTGCGGAGCACCACCACACCGCGGGGTCTATTGGGGCGCCTATGCTGCAACTGCCAAGGCCTACCGCTTTTGGAATATTTTTTTTTAAAAAAATAGAGAAAATTTTGTGCAAGATTAGAATCAAATTAATTTACTTATATACCAAAAAAATTGACTTTTATGATTTTATTATCATTTTGTATTGAGCCTTTGACAATTATTGTCAATTGGGTCTGAAAAAGAGCTATTATGGCTTAATTATGAGCACCGTACAAAGACCACCCCTGTAGTTGATCTATGACAATTCAATTCAGTAGGACAATCTTATGTGTGGTCCATATTGTCAAAAGGTTAACTCAAATTGGTGGGTAGTGGTTTCTGTGTGGTGACCACCAGATAGATTGACTTAACTTTTGCCTTTATTTGAATCGGCCTCAATTTCTTTTTAGGAAGAAGTAAAGGCCTTAAAAGAAGTATTCACACTAAGCAGTGACAGTGACGGCAAATGATTCCCACTGATTGTGAGCTCACAGTGATGCACTGTCATGTGGCGGCCTGGTATGAGCATGTTCCTTCAAATGTCTGGAAGAATATTTTTAGTTTTTCCAAGCGGATCACTTGCCGGTCACGTCACTGTCACTGCTTAGTGTGAATGCTTCTTTAAGATGTTCTTTTAAGTTATGTCATTTGTTAAACAAACGAAGTGAATTCTAGTTTTTAAACCCCCAATTTTTCATTGAATGATTTTTTGTACCAGACGAATTATAAGGTTCGTAAGGGTCCTCGATTTTGGTGTATTATTTTCAATAATGAACCNCTTTTGTCACTTAGCGTTGATCGATTTGTATATGAAATTTGGTATATAGGGCATAGGTCTCATCTTAGTCCCAAAAATTGTGACCCGAAAATTTTGGGTGTAATCGAATACACCCCTAGCGGTTTTTGCCGCTTTTTAGTGGTTTCCAGTATTGCTCTCTAGAAGGAGAATATAAGAGACAGTTCGACAGCTTTGATTATGTATTTTAAAAAATATATGTTTGTCTCATGTTCGACAGCTTTGATTATTTATTTTAAAAAATATATGTTTGTCTCATGTTCGACGGCTTTGATTCTGAATTTTAAAAAATATATGTTTGTCTCATGTTCGACAGCTTTGATTATGTATTATAAAAAATATATGTTTGTCTCATGTTCGACAGCTTTGATTATGTATTTTAAAAAATATGTTTTTCTCATATTCGACAGCTTTNCATATATTTTTATTACATAATTAAATTTTTAATTTAATAGAACTTTCTTCAAAGAGACCATTATCAAAAGACACATTGTAAAGGTTATCAGTGGAACCAATTTGCTATTGCAGTAATGCTGTGAAGGATTCCTGAGACCACTTGTCAAGCTATCCTTACAGCAGATGTCACGAAATGAAAGTGGCATTCCAAGGGGGCCTTACAAGTTCAATTTGTTTCAATTTGTTATTGCAATAATGCTGTGAAGGATTTCTAAGACCACTTACTTGTCAAGCTGTCCTTACAGTAGATGTCACGAAATGAAAGTGGCATTCAAAGAGGACCTTACAAGCTCAATTTTTTATCGCGATAATGCTGTGAAGGATTTCTGAAACCACTTGTCAAGCTGTCCTTACAGCAGATGTCACGAAATTAAAGTGGCATTCCAAGGGGGCCTTACAAGCTTACTTTGTAATCGCAATAATACTGTGAAGGATTTCTGAGACCACTTGTCAATCTGTCCTTACAGCAGATGTTACGAAATGAAAGTAGCATTCCAAGAGGACCTTACAAGCTCAATTTGTTATCGCAAAAATGCTGTGAAGGATTTCTGAGACCACTAGTCAGGCTGCAGTGAAGGATTTCTGAGACCACTTCTCAAACTGCAGNGTTCAATTTGTTATCGCAATAATGCTGTGAAGGATTTCTGAAACCACTTGTCAAGCTGTCCTTACAGCAGATGTCACGAAATGAAAGTGGCATTCCAAGGGGGCCTTACAAGCTCAATTTGTTATCGCAATAATGATGTGAAGGATTTCTGAGACCACTAGTCAAGCTGTCCTTACAGCAGATGTCACGAAATGAAAGTAGCATTCCAAGAGGACCTTACAAGCTCAATTTGTTATCGCAAAAATGCTGTGAAGGATTTCTGAGACCACTAGTCAGGCTGCAGTGAAGGATTTCTGAGACCACTTCTCAAACTGCAGTGAAGGATTTCTGAGACTACTCCTCAAGCTGCAAGTGAAAGACATAGTCCCTCTGCAGCTGTAAAATAGATTTTTTGAATTTGATCTCAATTTTTGGGTCATATATAGACCCTCTGTATTTATAAATTTGGTTTTTTTTCCAATTTGATCTCAATTATTGGGCGGTATATAGACTCTCTGCAGCTGTAAATTTGAAATTTACAGTTTGATCTCAATTGTTGGGCCGTATATAGACTCTCTGTAGCTGTAAAATCGGAATTTACAGTTTGATCTCAATTGTTGGGTCGTATATAGACCCTCTTTATTGGGACAACTGGTTATTGCATTATAATCTGATCAATATATTTTATTTGGCAAAAAAATTAATTAAAATATTGCCAATTATTCTTTGAGGGCATTTATCAGATTGGTAAGGTTGCAAAAAGTGATTTGGGTTTCTTTGGTTCGGTGAAGTTTTGGAACTTTGTAGGATGCATTTGGATAAGAAATGATTACATCTGGATTTGCTGACTCTTAACACAGGCCTGCAAGGATTTTGTTTTGGATACTCAATGATTGCATCTGGATTTGTTGACTCATAACACAGGCCTGCAAGGATTTTGTATTGGATACTCAATGATTGCATCTGGATTTGTTGACTCATAAAACAGGCCAGCAAATATTTTGTTTTGGATACTCAATGATTGCATCTGGATTTGTTGACTCATAACACAGGCCTGCAAGGATTTTGTAATAGAACAACCGTATGCTCTATTTTAGTTATTTTTCAACGCTGATTCCAAAAATGTAATCTCGTATAAATTTTGAATTACATTGAGTTAAAGTTCTCCCTATACTGACATGTATTAAGGACGAAATATATGATTTGGAGAAATATATGATAAAGTGGACACATAAGACTTTCTTCTATTTTTATTGTAATGAAAATCTCATTTAAGTTTCAACCAATAATTGTCAAGTATACTGGGATTCAGGGGCGGATTTATGTGGTGCGTAGACGATATTTATGCATTTACGTACTATTTTATACACAAATTATTAGGAAAATCATACCAGAATCGGCTTTTTTGTTTAAATGAAATAAAAATCCGGCCTTGCGGGGGGGGGCTTCGCCCCCTTGGATCCGCCCCAGTAGATAATTAGGGAATTTTTCGGAAAAAAAAATTCAAGCTGATAATGAAGAAAACCGGTGAACGTTTCAACCGCAGTATGAAAACAACGGGAAATTGAATCCCAGTATACTGTCCAACTTTTAGTGGAGCCTTAGATGATCACGACACAATATACAGGGCAAGTCATTTTAAAGAATATAGTCAAATTTAATATCTCGGGAACTGTGAGAGATAGGAAGAAAACGATCATTACAAACTCCCCTTATTTTTTAGGGGAAATTTAATGGTACATAACCTTTAAATTTTTCTTTAAGTTCACGTTTTGTGCTATTTTAGGGTTAACTTTTTTTTAAATAAACCCCTGTATTTTTTAATGGGGTCTTGATTTTTGTATGAAAAAATAATTACATTTACCTAAATTATATTTCGATTTGATGTACAATTTTTGTGCTTGACGTGCTCTTAGTAACAGATATTTACGACGTGTAGCATTACCGCACGCCTATTTGCAAAATTAACACATTTATGGCCTATATTTTTAAAAAATAAACACATTTATGGCCATTATTTCAAAATGGACATGTCGATAATACTTCATAATATGTTCGATATCTCTTAATCAGAGCACGTCAAGGTAAAAATTATCTCGAAAACTGTAAATCAAATTTAAAAAAAAAATAATAATAAGCAAAAAATATTTATTTTTTAATAAAAATTCAATACCAATGACAATGACCAATAGATGTTAAAGAGACGTTAAACTAAATTAAAAAAAAAAAAAANAAAAAAAAAAAAAAAAAAAAAAAAAAAAAAATGTCCTTTAATGCAACCTTGCAGATAATTTTCAAGGTCACCATTAAATTTCCCCTAAAAAAATAAGGCTGATTTGTATCGAACGTTTTCTTCCCATATCTAATGGTTCCCGAGACATTTGACTATGTCCTTTAAAATTATACTCACCCTGTACGGGGAAAAATCTCCCATAATAATAATAGTCCGTATGAGGAAAATTTTAACGCTTCGCAAGTTTTCCTACATACCACAGACAACTACCCACACTGGCCTCACTACTCTTCCTGGGATACGCCGCCCAAAGTGTGGGTATGATGATGGGACCAACGAATTGACATTTCTAGCATTGGATAGTCGGCAGAAGTGTTTTGTGTTCTGAATTAGGCAACACGTGTCCAACACTAGTTGTCTTATTTTTGTTTAAGTTAATATTTAAGCTGAAGACTTTTCTGACGTCTCCGTGACAGAGTATGCGTCACACTCGGCAAGTACCAAGAGGATCTGAGTTTGATTCCTGGACGTGTCGAAAATTTGATACAGGTTTTTTCGCTTTTTCTACTTGGTTTGGTTATGCTTAGGGGTAATTCAAACCTCTGAGGACAATTGAGTAGCTATGGTAATAGCGACAAGTGGTAGCATTATAAAGGTAAAAATCGTTAAAATGTGGCTTAAGCCAGGATTGATCTTGTAATGCTATGATGCCCATAAACATTGTCACATAATAACACAAAGAAATATACATTTACAATTGATTTTTTTTTTACTGTGTCGCCCTCCAAGTAGTAGTAGAATACTTCATTTCAAATCCAAGTAATAGTAGAATACTTCATTTCAAATCCAATTAGCAATAGAATACTTAATTTCAATTCCAAGTAGTAGTAGTAGTAGAATGCTTCATTTCAAATCCAAGTAGTAGTAGAATACTTCATTTCAAATGCAAGTAGTGGCAGAATACTTCATTTCAAATCCAAGTAGTAGTAGTAGTAGAATACTTTATTTCAAATCCAAGTAGTGGTAGAATACTTCATTTCAAATCCAAGTAGTAGTAGAATGCTTCATTTCAAATCCAAGTAGTAGTAGAATACTTCATTTCATATCCAAGTAGTAGTACAGTACTTCATTTCAAATACAAATAGTAGTGGAATACTTCATTTCAAAATGCAACCAGAATTCTTTGCGCATGTCCCATTGCATCCTCAGACATATTATGCAGATTGTGCATTAATTATTAATGGCAGGTTAATGAGCTTTCAAGTCGATTCTCCTGCAAGGATTACGTTCGGACCTAATCTCATAACTGATTGCATTTCAAAATAAATTAAACAAGAAGATATCCAAAACTGCCTGACAGGGGCTATCCGTCTCATCTGACTGGGTGTCCGCACTTCATAAAATTCGCTCGTAATCTATTCATTTCGTGGGTTGGCGTGTAGTGGTTTTACGCTCTGACTGGTAAACAGTAGGGCGTGGGTTTAAACCCAGCCAATCTTCATGAATTTGAGATACGTACCTCATAATAATAGGACCCAAAAAACTGCCGGTGTCAAAGGGACTCTCCAGTTCTTTTCGGGAAATATAAATCAGGGACTATTTTTTCGTTGTGCTGAAAGTTAAGGTATTCTTTATTTCAGTCTCCTTTAACTTCATCCCCCCGCCCCAATTCTGTTTGGGATGGGTGTTGCTTTCCTTAATACTACCATGCCAAAATCTTTTGTTCTTTGTCCACTCGCTCTAGCTATAGCCCTTTCATCGCACGGTAACCCTCGTTTGCTTCTCACAGTGTCCATAGAAACAGCATAGAATCTCGCTTTTTGCTGATAATCTCTCATCATTGGTTTGAAGCAGAGATTTAATGGCTAGCTACCCTTCCAAACTCCAAATGTTCCGTATTTATACACGGGCTTAGGACCGTCACCTAATGAAACTGACTTGCTCCGTCGATTTGAGTATTCTGATTAATTTTGTGTAACCCAATCGATAATAAATATTATGAAAGATGTGGGCGGAATAGTTAGAATCTTATTCCCGGAATAAGTCCGGCCTATAACAGCAATTTGGCAGCTTGACCTCTAGTACCAGGTCATCATCATCATAGCCTAACAGCCGTGGGGCTAGTTTACAACACCCCGCCATGAGTTGTTGATACTTGAGAATCCTTACGGATATAATGCAGTAGCTTCTCCTTGCTTTCTGCATGCTTAATTGAATGCTGTCCTTAGTCGCCTTTTACGACCGGCCTGGAATTAGCTGCCTTTGAAGTACTCATTTTAAGCCAGCGTCTATGGCACGTTAAATATACCAGTTCTCGTTAGATCTTTATGTTAAGCAATGTTCAGCGAGGTTTTACCAATTGGGTGTGCACTGTCCATGTAACTTCGCGCCCCTCGTGATGTTTTTTTCTCCATCTTTAACCTCACCCGGCCTTTTCAGAGGCCGGGTGAGGTTAATGATGGATAGCTGGTATGTAAGTTTCCAGTGAAAGGAGTGTGAAACTTCCGTTTCGAAATACCAATAGATGTTAAAGAGACGTTAAGCAAAGAAAAATGATCACCAGTCAACCTCGTCTAGGGAATCCGCGTTCCATCTCCAGCGGACGCAGGTTCAATAGTTTGTGCTTGTGATCTTAGTGTGCACTCAGCATCGTGAGGACAAATGAGTGGCTACTTTAATGTGATTAGCGACCAATGACAACATTGCCAGAGTAAAAATAGTAGAAGATTTAAGAGATTATTAATGGGAGAGTCACTTGGTAATGCTGTGATTGCCATGAAAATTGTGAAAGTCCGCAATGGGCCTTACCATAAAGAAATTCTACATTTACATTTGCTTAAAGGCTAAAGGCTTAAATTAAAATAATAGTATACTGAAAATATCACATGGATAGCCCAAGTCTATTGTATAGTTAAAGGTGTACTTCTTGACCAGGGCAGTATCCATGATATTATTTTGGGGGGAGGGGGGGTCATCTAAAGATTTTGTTACGTGGGGGGAATCATGTAAAGGAGGGGTTCCCAAACCTTTTGGTATCGCGTCCCCTTTTCCTGAGATGAAAGCCTCCCACGCCCCCCTCCCCTTTACATATAAATTATGATGGGTATGGGTGTTATTGAATTCTATCTCATACAAATTGCTGAATGCTATCTCATTCTGAAACGCTAATGTATTGCTGAATGCTATCTCATTCAAAATGTTAATGTGTTGCTGAATGCTATCTCACTCAAATCGCTAATGTGTTGCTGAATGCTATCTCATTCAAAATACTAATGTGTTGCTGAATGCTATCTCATTCTGAAACGCTAATGTATTGCTGAATGCTATCTCATTCAAAACGCTGTTGTGTTGCTGAATGCTATCTTATTCAAAACGCTAATGTGTTGGTGAATGCTATCTCATTCAAAACGCTGTTGTGTTGCCGAATGCTATCTCATTCAAAGCGCTAATGTGTTATTGAATGCCATCTCATTCAAATTTTCTAAACATCATGTTCAATAAAATTACCTTTGTAAAAAAATTGAGTACATATATTTTAACCAAGTGATATTAATTCAACTCGCGCCTGCCTTGGCTTGCCTTCACGCCCCCCCCCCCCCCC
>CM022874.1:40456586-40472941 GCA_012654025.1 Pachypsylla venusta
CAAATATAGGAGAAAGTAATGTCTTCACTTTCTAGGGAAAACACCAAATATAGGAGAAAGTAATGTCTTCACTTTCTAGGGAAAACACCAAATATAGGAGAAAGTAATGTCTTCACTTTCTAGGGAAAACACCAATTATAGGAGAAAGTAATGTCTTCACTTTCTAGGAAAAACACCAAATATAGGAGAAAGTAATGTCTCCAATTTATAGGGAAAACACCAAATATAGGAGAGAAAAATGTCTCTGATTTATAGGTAAAACACCAAATATAGGAGGAAGTAATGTCTCTACTTTCTAGGGAAAACACCAAATATAGGAGAAAGTAATGTCTTCACTTTCTAGGGAAAACACCAAATATAGGAGAAATAATGTCTTCACGTTCTAGGGAAAACTCCAAATATTGGAGGAAGCAATGTCTCCACTTTCTGCAGTATGTTTCCAAGCTATGGCTGATTCTCCAAGAAAATCATTGAAATTGCCTTTAACGCAAAAATGGAAATAAAAGTCTCCCATGATATCGCTAAGCCTATTAAGGTAGGTACACCATTTTGCACGGTAACATGTTTGACAAAGTCTTGAGCCCAGTTTACACCCTTGTCTGATCCTGATTCTACTGTTGGGGTTGTTAGATATTGATTGGAGATAAGAGAAATAACAAAATAGAATAATAAACCCAGGGTTTATTGCGTCATTAAATAGTAATTCAACAGTGTAAGTAGTTATCAAAATGAGCTATCAGAAACCCGAGCTGAATCCTTTTTCAACCTTTCATGGAACGATGATCATATTTTTGGTTTATTATTTTCAATAATGAACCTTTGGAATAGTCACGGAATTTTTTTTTTTTTTTTGATATTATACGTTTCAAGGTACGTAGAATCCAAAAATCTAATAAAAGAGAAGCCGTTTGTCCGCCGTACGCCGTGATGGGCACTTTTGCCACTTAGCATTAACTGATTTGGATGAAATTTGGTATATAGTTCCCATGTGCACCGAAACTTTTGGGTGCAATTGAATACACCTTTCTCGATTTTTGGCGCTTTTTAGCGGTTTTAAATTTTGCTGTCTAAAAGGAGAATGGTAAGAGCTAGAGATTTGAAATTTTGTATGTATGTCATATTTGGGGTCTCAGCTAGCTTCGAAACTTTTGTTTTCAATCAAATATACCACTGGCATTTTTTTACAGCTTTAAAGCGGTTTTCATTAATCCTGTCTAAAAAGAGAATGGTATAAGAGGCAGAGTCTTCAAATTTAGTAGGTATGTCAAATTTAGGGTCTAATTACGCCTCAGGTTTAGAATCGTCACGAGAACCCCCTCCCCCTAAAATTTTTTTGCCAGAAAAATAATAAACCCATGTGTCACATTGGTAGAGTTTTTATTTTACGAGTTCTATTGTTGAACATTTTTAAAGGAAAATGAAGAAATTGCGAAAAATATTTGTAAATGCTAGGATTCAAGAATTTTGATAAAAAAAAATTCAACCTATTTTTGTACTATTATATCAGTGTCCGGTATCGCCCCCCCCCCCCCCNNCCCCACACACAGAGATTCTTCTCATTATAGCTTCATCTAGCTGTCTGACCTATTATGGAACAAAAATCTGGGCTCGGGTACAGTGTGGTTAAATAATGTGATCACATCAGTCCCTCTCCTTCCCTCGAAAGTTAGCAGACTCCTCAGATGCAGCATGGGAACGAGCTTCCTCGAGCATGAATATGAAGTCCGCTCAATATATCTGACCTGCATCCTTTTGCTTTCAGCCCTGGTGGAGATATTGTTACAGTGTTCATACGACCGTTGTTCAAAAAATGGCTCCTATAATTTCCTATATGACTCTGACAACGCCACATAGGCCTCAGAAAAATCTCGCTCCGACCCCTTTCTCCACAAGGTCACGTTCATCGCTGGACACTCACGTTTGAATCGGCAGTAAAGAACACTGTGATGGGAGTAACATGCGCTGGTCTTACTCACTCGGAGTGAATGTATTTCTTTTTTCCAAAACTGATCTGACTCCTGCTTGGGAATTGTCATGGTATTTTATTCTGCAGTATAATTCTTGATTAACAATCAAGATTTGTTAAGGTTTATTGGCAGAGGTCCGGTGCACCTGTTACTCCTGAAACTACATATGGATCTGCGATCATCTCCGGTCATCTGAGATCATAAATAGATCGCCCAACAATAAATTAAGCAATTCAATGTCGGGAGGAGAATCGGAGATAGAGGATGTCAGGGTCAACATGAAAATTGTTGCACATTGTGACACAATTGGTTGTAGTCGTAACATAAATTAACCAATTCAATATCAGTGGGAGAATCGGAGACATAGGATGACAGGGTTAACATGAAAATTGTTGCACATTGTGACACAATTGGTTGTAGTCGTAACATAAATAAATTAACCAATTCAATATCAGTGGGAGAATCGGAGACAGAGGATGACAGGGTTAACATGAAAATTGTTGCACATTGCGACACAATTGGTTGTAGTCGTAACATAAATAGTTTACCCAATAATAAATTAACCAATTCAAAATCAGGAGAAGAATCGAATCGATTAAAAAAAAAAACAATAGATGAGACATAAATTGTTTTAAAAGTACCTAATAAATTAAATTCAATAGATGTAGATTATCTATCAAGGTTCAGAGTAGACATGATGATTTTTTACGTTCCTCATTCTATAGTCCACCGAGGATACCCGGTTTCATCAGGTGACGACACTAAGTAGAGAATGCTTGGTGTTACAAAGGGCATCCAGCCTTTAAAGTTAGCAAATCATAAATGGATTGGAAGAAATTACGCCTTCGCTATATTTACATTATTCTTTCGTTGGATTATTTCCATTTTAGTTTATTATTTCCAATAATGAACCTTTAGAATAGTCACGAAAAATTTGATATTATACGTTTCAAGGTACGTAGAATACAAAAATCGAATAAAAAAATCCGTTCGTTCGCCGTCCGCCTTACGCCGAAAGCCGTGATGGGCACTTTTGCCACTTAGCGGAGACCAATTTGGATGAAATTTGGAATATAGGTCCCATCTGCGCTCTAATTGTGCACCGAAACTTTTGGGTGCAATTGAATACACCTTTCTCGATTTTTGGCGCTTTTTAGCGGTTTTAAATTTTGCTGTCTAAAAGGAGAATGGTAAGAGTTAGAGATTTGAAATTTTGTATGTATGTCATATTTGGGGTCTCAGTTAGATTAGTAATTTGGGTTCAATCAAATATACTGCTGGCGGTTTTTACCGCTTTAAAGCTGTTTTCATTAATCATGTCTAAATAGAGAAAGGTATAAGAGGCAGAGACTTCAAATTTAGTAGGTATGTCAAATTTAAAGAATAATTACGCTCCAGATTTGGAATTGTCACGACCCCCCCTTAATTTCCCCCCCCCCAAAAAAAAATATTTTTTTAAAAATAGTACAACAAATTTCCACCCCGCCTTTTATGAGCAGTTAGGACCCTAATAATGAAGAATGTCCAAGAAATTTGTCGGCCCCTACATCCAATATATAATTAAGACGATTTAAATTTATTATTTTTGGCACCAGCAGCTGGTTTTGATTTCTTGTCCGATAAATATTTTGGCATCTGAGGAAGTCAACCTGGACGTGTTTGTCTTCACTGGGGCAGTCCAAGAAGGAACATCTTCTCAAGAAGATAAGCAAATCTTACTTTGGGAGAGTTGTAAATAATTTCTAAAGGTGTTAAAATAAATCTTGCGGAGAATTTGAGACATGGCTTTGTAAAGTAAGCAGTTATCGGTATGATTAGATCGCTATCAATACTGTGAAACTTCAGATACAAGTGTATTGGGGAGAGATAATGGACTGCACATGGCTTACTCTCAGTTTTGGTAAGGAAAAGTCTGCCAATATTATATTGTGGCTAAAAAAAACTGCAAACATCCTAAATACCATCTCTAAATTTAAAAAAAAACATATTAACTTTTTTTAAACATATTAACTTTTTTTTTAAAAAAAAAAAAAAAAAAATGGCTTATTGAAGTTTTAGCAGAAGGTATCACAAAGTGATACATTCGAGAAAATGTATTCAATTCAAAGGATCAAGAAAATATTTGTATAGAAAGATCTGAGCATTTTGGCTCTTACGATTTGAGGCTGTGAGCATTTCATGATGATGGCAGATTTTTTCGCAGTAGTAGTACAAAAGTCGTTTGCGATAGAATAAATCGGGAATCTTCCAAATGAATGACCGTTGAACACACTCTAACTAGACAGATTTAGTGGGCGCTGGATTTGGCAACTCTAGAACATGAGAAGATTTAAATACCCACACGCCTTACATAGGGAAGAGCACGCGGAGCAGCATTTTGCGACCTCAAATGTCGATCAATATACTGTAAACTTTATTGAATTGACATTTTGTACGATGAAGGATAATTTAGTTTTCTATTAATTTATTCAATCAAAACGTCGAAAAGATCACACCACATTGAATACACCAGTTCCCGTCAGATCACTGAAGTTAAGCAACGTCGGGCATGGTCAGTACTTGGATGGGTGACCGCTTGGGAACGCCACGTATCGTTGGCTCTTTTTTCCGGCCCAACCCAGTCTGGGTGAGGTCAATGGGGGTAGCTGGTTTGCAAGTTTCCAGCGAATGCAGGGTAAAACCCTCGTCTTGAATGACCAATAGACGTTAAGCCAAATTAAAAAAAAAATCTATTACCAAATTAATAATAATGATACAGTCGATAAACTTGGCTTGTGCTCTAAGCAGGAAACCTGGATAAACTAGTAAAAAGTCGTGGCCGCTTTCATTTTTGACATGAAAACCTCTTTAAGGAGGTATCTGCTTTTATATACAGGAATGGTTTTTTTCTTGAAACTCGCAAGTCCGCGGTCTGAAGCCTCTGCAATGTTGTTCCTGCTGGACCTGTATAAGCTAGAATTTTTATGATTTGTTGAATTTTGTCTTTTCCTCCCAAACTGTGTTTTACATGGACCCAGGAAAATGAAGATTACGAACCTCACTAAGCAGGAACTTTTTAAGCAGGACAAAATTGAATTCCTGTTGATCTAGGTTTGACGGCAGTAATTCAATTTTGGAACCATTTTTGTTTTTGGATACATTTTTAATTCAAGCCATTAAACACACACAAAATGATTGTATGAATGCGACCTGTCACTTATATGCCTAAATTCTGCATAATATTTAGGTCCTAAAATTTAAATGCGAAGGTCATTTGCTGTGTTTTTGTATTAACGACACAACCTTGGAATAATGACACATTCTAATTCCATGAAATGTTATTAACAAAATATTAGACAGAAATCTCGGCCCGCATTTAATAGGATACAATGCTCTCAAATATACTTATCAGAGGAAACACTAGCCTTGTTAATGATATATTGCACTATATAAAATGTTCTTGTAAATTTAAAATGTTTGCTAAATATTGCAAAAAGAAAACAAACTTGAAAGATTAAATTTGACGATAATTTTTTTTTGCAAATTAAAATTTGCCTCACTTAACATGTGTGGAAAACATATTTCAATGGAATTCAACATATTTTTTTACCAATTTTGGTGACCTAATGAAGCGTTGCCGTATCCAGGAGAGAGTATGAAGGGTTCAACCCCCCCCCCCAAATTTTTGAAAATTGATAATTTGCTATTTTAACTTCATATAGCCCCCTTTATGATAAAACTCCCTTTATGTCATCCCCCACCCCGAAATAAAATCCTGGATACGAGCTTGTAAATCAAAAGGCAGATTTTCAATCGACAAGTAGTTGTACCGCCTTCCAATTTTATCCGTCTAGCATACTGGATCTTCATCATCATACTAAGAGTTCATAAAGCTGTTTCCTACTGTCCTCCCTAATTTCTCTGATATTATTAATACCTTTCATCCCGCTTTTGCAAAATGAAAATATATTGCATCATACCTACTTTAACACCATCAGCTCACGTTCGGCCCGCGGGGAAGTCACCCGCAAATATCTTCTAGTAATATCTTCAAGTAATTACACTACTAATGAAATAGGTACTTTTTAAAAAAATAGCCCTCCAAAAAATCCTGGGGTATAATTACACCCTAAATATGACATATATACCAAATTTCAAATCTCTAGTTCTATCCATTCTTTTTTAAGACAACAATACTGAAAACCGCTCAAAAGCGACAAAAACCGTCAAGGGTTTATTCGATTGCACGATTCGGGGCACAATTAGAGCCCAGATGAGACCCATATACCAAATTTCATCCAAATCGGTCAACGCTAAATGACAAAAGTGCCCATTACGGCGTACGGCAGACAGACTGAAATTTTGGGGTAAGGGTGTATTTTTTATGACGATTCCAAAGGTCCATTCTTGAGAATAATAAACCCAAACAGGAACATATGACAATGAAAGTGTTAAAAAAAATTCTGTGAAAACCATCTTGTCACCAAACGTGTCACCTCTAATTATTTTCAAAGATTGGTGCACAAGACAAGGAATGATGGATGTTCTTATAAATCTCATCGGACACCATCCTATTGTTGACCCAATTTGCAAAAATTATTCCAAATTAATTTTCATATCCAAACTCAATCTAACAAAGATGCACCAAATTGATTTTCATTAACAAAGATAAAAGATAACATACCTACCTATAACAAAAGATAATTGTTTTGCAAGAAATGTCACACATTGATGGCGCCAGAGAAATCAATATAGATCTGACCATTTCATTGATACTAATCTAAGAATTCCAATATGTTAATTGGCATTAGATCTGAGATGTTAATTGGCAATAGCTCTAAGATGTTAATTTGGCAATAGATTTAAATGTATATTGGCAGTAGGTAGATCTAAGATGTTAATTGGCAATAGATCTAAGATGATAATTTTCAATAGATCTAAGATGTTAATTGTCAATAGATCTAAAATGTTGCTAATTGTCAATAGAACTAAGATGTTAATTGGCAGAACATCTAAGATGTTAATTTACAATAGATCTAGAATGTTAATTTACAATAGATCTAAGATGTTAATTTACAATAGATCTAAGATGTTAATTTAAAATAGATCTAAGATGATAATTGGCAATAGATCTAAGATGTTAATTGGCAATAGATCTAGTACCAGGAACCGAATCATCTTATTGTTCTCCCTATTATACTACAACAAGCATTGTGCGGTTCCCATTTCATTTAACTCATTGTATGGTTCATGTACCAAGAACCAAATCATTTTATTGCTCCCCTGTTATTCTGCAACAAGCATTGTGCGGTTCCCATTTCATTTAACTCATTGCATGGTTCATGTACCAAGAACCAAATCATTTTATTGCTCCCCTATTATTCTGCAACAAGCATTGTGCGGTTCCCATTTCATTTAACTCCTTGCATGGTTCATGTACCAAGAACCAAATCATTTTATTGCTCCCCTATTATTCTGCAACAAGCATTGTGCGGTTCCCATTTCATTTAACTCATTGCATGGTATGTACCAAGAACCAAATCATTTTATTGCTCCCCTATTATTCTGCAACAAGCATTGTGCGGTTCCCATTTCATTTAACTCATTTCATAATTCATGTGTACCAAGTAGCAAATCAACTTATTGTTCTTCCTATCATTCTACAAAGAGCATTGTGTGGTTCCCATTTCATTACATGGTTCATGTAGCAAGTACCAAATCATCTTATTGTTCTCCCTGTTATTTTACAACGAGCATTGTGCAGTTCCCATTTCATTTCATAATTCATGATGATGTGTACCAAGTAGCAAATCAACTTATTGTTCTCCCTATTATTCTATAACAAGCATTGTGCGGTTCCCATTTCATGTAACTCATTGCATGGTTCATGTCCCAAGAACTAAATCATCTTATTGTTCTCCCTGTTATTCTACAACGAGCATTGTGAGGTTCCCATTTCATTGCATGGTTCAAGCACCAAGAACCAAATCGTAATCATACAGCTGAATGTGTTATTACTTTTGGGTTTTATTTCTTTTAACAAGGTGTTAATTCTTTTGCTGATGTGCTTGTGCATTGGACCCATCAATTACACCTAACATTTGTACAGGGTTTACAAGATAAATTTTGGGAATGTTCATTCCATCAATTACACCTAATATTTGTACAGGGTTTACAAGATAAACTTTGGGAATGTTCATTCCATCAATTACACCTAATATTTGTACAGGGTTTTCAAGATAAACATTGGGAATCTTCATTCCACCAAATACACCTAACATTTATACAGGGTTTACAAGATAAACTTTGGGAATGTTCATTCCATCAATTACACCTAATATTTGTACAGGGTTTTCAAGATAAACATTGGGAATCTTCATTCCACCAAATACATCTAACATTTATACAGGGTTTACAAGATAAACTTTGGGAATGTTCATTCCATCAATTACACCTAACATTTGTACAGGGTTTACAAGATAAACTTTGGAAATGTTCATTCAATCAATTGCACCTAATATTTGTACAGGGTTTACAAGATAAACATTGGGAATGTTCATTCTATCAATTACACCTAACATTTGTACAGGGTTTACAAGATAAACTTTGGAAATATTCATTCCATCAATTACGCCTAACATTTGTACAGGGTTTACAAGATGAACTTTGGGAATGTTCATTCCATCAATTACACCTAATATTTGTACAGGGTTTTCAAGATAAACATTGGGAATGTTCATTCCATCAATTACACCTAATATTTGTACAGGGTTTACAAGATAAACTTTGGAAATGTTCATTCAATCAATTACGCTTAACATTTGTACAGGGTTTACAAGATAAATGTTCATTTATCCTGTAAATGAACATTTACAAGATAAATGTTCATTTACATTTGAAATGTTCATTCCATCAATTACGCCTAACATTTGTACAGGGTTTACAAGATAAACTTTGGAAATGTTCATTCCATCAATTACGCCTGACATTAGTACAGGGTTCACAAGATAAACATGGAGAATTTTATTTTGTAAACCCTGTACTAATGGGAATTTTTGCCAATAAAATTGGCATTGACCAATTTTCTTGAAATTTGGTATATAGGTACCATTTATGTGACTGACGGTGACGAAGAGTTTCGGCGCACAATTAGACTCCAAATGGAACCTGCATACCAAATTTCATCAAAATCGTTCAAGTGGCAAAAGTAGAAATCACGGTGGACTTCAATCTTCGGATTTGTTTGTTTGGAGGAGGAATATTTTTTTAGTCAGTAAACTAATAAACCCATGTGTCACTTTGGCAACTTTTTCTAGTACTATTTGCTTTTGGCTGAGCTCTGTAGCTCTTACAGTTCAAAAAAATACTGTAGGGAGATCATATAGAACCCCCCCCCACACACACACAAAGAAAAGGGTTGAAGAATGGAAATAAAATTGGTTTGCTGTGACCCCCAACAATATTCAGTCGATCGCGATTCTTAGTTTTATTATCGCCATTATTAGAAGCCGGATTCTCTAAGTAGATGGATGGGAATTTCATAATAATTTAACAGGCTATTTAGCAACAATAGGATAAATGTTCAAATACTTCAGCCAGAATCCAGAAACCATTCAATCAGCTCCTCTTGAATCCCATGCGGCACAGCATTAACATCATTAGTTAGTGGCGATCTACAGAGCTTTAATTGTCAGGTGGTATATGAAACATCAAGAATTCCCACTGAATTCTTCTTCAAGTTGACTGAGTTGCTCAATTAAGTTGGATATTTTTCCACTGACCAAATATTTCGGTGTCTTCTTCAGTGTCAATCAACTCAATTAGACGACAATTTTAATTTTAAAAATTGTCCAAGCCAGCGTCTACGGCACGTTGAATACACCAGTTCGTAGGATCACTGAAGTTAAGCAACGTATAGCGAGATTGTACCATGTACTCCACGTGAGTTCGCGCCCTCGCGATGCTGGCTATTTTCCTGCCCCAAACCCAGGCTGGGTGAGGTCAATGTGGGTAGCTGGTTTGCAAGTTTCCAGCGAATGGAGGGTAAAACCCTTGTCTTGAATGACCAATAGATGTTAAAAAGAGNTTACCTCTGTCGTTATTTAGGATCTCCATTCATGTATGTTGCATTCTTGCATTGATATTTCACCTAACCCGTATATTGGAAGAAGAACCCACATTTTTCTTTCATATTTTTGCCCCCTCCCCACATAGGGTCTCAGTGCACCGGGGGCCCACCGGGCATTTTCCGGTTGCCCGGTGGCCCAGTCCGCCCCTCCTTGGCGCTCCCCAGGTTTGGGAATCTCCAATCTAAAACTTTACCTCTGTCGTTATTTAGGATCTCCATTCATGTATGTTGCATTCTTGCATTGATATTTCACCTAACCCTGTATGTAGGCTATAACATAAAACCAGTGAGCACTGATCATTGTACTAATCACTAATGAAACACTCAAGTCCCAACCAAATAATCATAGCCTCGAATAACAAGAATATTGAACGAGTGTAATAACTGACATTATAAACTTCTCACATCGGTCGGTCCTTCATTCTTTCTCAATTGTGAGAAATCTTGTTTTACTTCGTTCTGATTATCTCCATACAACTCAACAGCGCCCATGGCTAAGTGATCACTGTACTAGTCTTACAAACTGGAGACCCGACTTCGAATCCTAACAGGGTTGAGAATAAGAAGTTATGGAAATAAATACGCATAGCGACAAGGTGCCGGCTTTGCAGGTACAAATGGCGGCACATGCATGGAAACGTAAAATATCAAAAATAAATATGCAGTAAAATAATAAACATATGTGACCTATGTTTGTCATACTTTTGCCTTGTAACATGCCATTTTAGTCCTAACAAAGGCTATGTGGAAGAAACATTCGCCTTTTTCGTAAAATGATTAAAATAGGTTTTCAAATTAATATAAAAAAAAAATCAAAGGCGTCGATGTCGCAGATTTTCGCCTCAAAGGATACAATTTGTTATCAGAGCGTCAATGTTGATTTTCTTGGATCCAAAAAACACCAATAGAGTCGAAGTTCCAAAAGGCCGCAGCAATTAAAAAACTATTCCTCCTCGAATATTTTAAAATATTGCGAACTTTTCGCCTAGGTTTAAAATAATAAAATATTGCGTATGCAGAAAATTTCCGTTCCTGAGAATTTGCGCCTTTGACAAATTCCCACTTTGCCAATTCAGTAGGATGCGGCACAAGGCCCGAATGGGGACAAGTTTTTGCATTATCCAATTTTTAGGGAAGCCAAGTTTTACGGGAGCCACTATTATTTCCTCATCGAGACATGGCCGATCAATACGTTTCCTAACCTCTCTGGTTTGGGAGACGTTCATCTTAACGCTTACATTGATAAAATAAACAAACTTGTTCTCCTCATGAAGTCGCTGAAAAAAAGGTAGGTACCCAAAAACTCGAAATTACTACATAAAATTGGGTACGGTGAAAACTTGTCCTCATTCGGGCCTTGTGCCGAATCGAATTTAGTATGATGGCTCTGCCTAGAAACGTAAAATATCAATTTTTTTTTTTTTTTTTTTTTTTTTTTTTTTTTTTTNTTTTTTTTGGGGGGGGGAGAATAAAACAATGAACAAATATATGAATAGACCTGACCATACAATGTTATAATTAGGTTTCAAATATGGAGATCTGTCAGACACAATTAGGAATTACCATGGACAAGTACCTTTATTGTGCCAAACCCAAATAGATTCTTGTGCTTTAGTACTGTTCTTAAAGAAAATACAAAACAATGTAATGGAAAGAAGAGAAATGAGACCTGACAAACAAACAGATATAAATTGGACCCCTATTGTTATTATTGATTCAGACAAAGTCCCAAGGCATTTGAACAATCATAAATCTTGGGAACCAGAAACACCTTTGAGTGTGAAAAAACAAACAAACAAACACAAAAACAAATTACAATAAAATAAAAATATTTCATTTTTAGAGTAAAAAAATAATAAGAATAGAATTTAATTTAGGTCCGAACGATGAGGTATTGTCAGTGGAGGATTGGGATCAGAAGCGGATACAGGGAAGGGGCGTTCGGCTCCCAGACCTGAAATTGAACATCGAAACACTTTTCTCCAATTTGGTGTTTATAAATACTACTGGGAGATTGAATGTCTCCGTGGCAATCGAAGGATTGACAACCAAGCCATGACTAACACCTGAAAATGATGATCATGGAAGGTGATGTTGTTGTTTTTGTTGATGTGGTTGTTGTTGCTGTTGTTGTTCTTGAGGTTGCTGTTGTTGTTTTTGTTGTTAGTGGTGGTGGTGGTGGTGATGATCAGTTACATAAGTCATGCATAAAAAATAATAATGAAATTTCGGGGGGAGGGGGTCTGCACCCAATTGACCCCCCTCCTGGGTACGTTCTTGCATACTACACATGTGGAGAAACTGGTGTGCAATAGTCCTAACTAGTGGACGCGGTACTTTAGCAGTTTTTCACTTCTCACCTTATGCCTCCAGCCCACTCCCTCTATTCTCCTCCACAACCATATTTCAAAACCTCTCCAAATATATATTCGTATATTTAGAATGGTTTATGTTTTTTATGAAAGTAAGATTTATGGACATCTTTCTGTTTTAACGTCGCAACTAATAGAATAATTTGAATAGGTATTTGCTCAAAGTAGCCCCAAGCAGTACCGTCCTAATCAAACAAAATACAGTCGGGTCAGGGTTGTCTAAATGTGACTTATGGGTTACGAAGGTTCGACTGAAATGGACCGAACTCATTTAAAATTAAAACAAATATTAAATTATTATTTTTTTCTTTCTAATATGTTCTCTAACTAAGGGTTGATTTCTAATGTTTTCAATGTTGATAACTGAAATGATTGTTTGAGCATCCAGAGAAGGCTACTCCATATTCCGAGGAGGTGTGTGGATCCTTGAATGTGCCAAGTTGTCCCGGTGTGTGAAAATGTCACACATCCACCACCTATATCATTGGAAGAGATACATTTACTTTCCTGCCAATGTCAATCAGGGGTTCACTATTTTACGGGCTACAAAAAAATACCCCCTCCCCCCGGAAAATTTGATATTTTACGGTTAAAGCTACTTCGAATCCAAAAATCGTATGAAAGAATTCGCTTGAATCGTATGAAAGAATATATAATTACGAAGTGTGTCGGTAACAAAATTTAATCTGCGTGTGGTTCGGTCATACAATGTCAGTGCCGGACAGTGATCCTCGCTGATCCCCGCTCACAGTGATGTACTTACCTACTTACTGTAGGTCACGTGCCGGTCTAGTATGAACATGTTCCTTATTTTTTGAATGAAACTTTAACATTTTAAACGGAAAACAGGAAGGAGAGAAAGAAAGAAGAAGGAGAGAAAGAAAGAATTAAGAAGTTAGTTAATTCAAAGGGCAAGGTTAATTCCTTAGGAATTCTCCTCCACCCAACCCTTTGAAATCCCTGCCTAACTAAGTAAACCATTGGGAAAATTGGGAACATAATAATTTAAATGGTTTCTGATGGGAACAAATAATGTCCAATGACTTCAACTGCATCAAAGTATATTTTGAGTCTTGCCGGGCGGATTATTTGCCAATCACGGCAGTGACACTGCTTCAATTCTTTTTTTTATAAGGTTCTTACATACTTTTATGGGGGGGGGTCCATTCTATGTCATTTTTCGTTATCCCCTTTAGTTTGCCCAGAAAAAAATTACAAAGAAACCCGCTAAAATTTTTGACGGTAATTTACTTCCACTTGAACTTTTGATATTTTTCCTGTCTTATTACGCACCTACATACTAAAGGGGATCTGTGTGCCAAAATTTTAAGTCTCTAGGTTTAGCCATCGTGGAGCTACGTTGATTATCAGTCAGTCAGTCAGTCAGTCAGTGAGTCAATAATACCAACTGGGCTTTGCTTTTTATAAGTATAGATCGATAGATAATCTAACTACCTGCCAGTAGGTATAAAATTGTCTGGTAACCAGACATTTTGTAGGTGTTGAAAAGTGTTCTCATAACACCTACACCCTCCCCCCATTCGTTGGTGATAATTATAGTGACAATGAGCACTAACAACAAGTGGTACATCGTTACTTTAAAATTACATATCTTTGGGACAATACCCACGGCACACTAGACAAAAAAAACTCTTAATTATTGAGGGTTGATAAATAATATGATGGGTACACTGAGTACCTGTGTATATAACTCAATATGATGATGGGTCTTTAATAATAGAGCAACATTAGAACTTGCCAAATTAGAGAATGGTGTACACATAGCCTCAAAGTCATGTACCAAATAGTAATCTGTATCACAGCGAAATGTTCTTTTCCCTTATTATTGTTGAACTGGTTGCAAATCCCTATTGAGATTGCAATTATCAATGCGACCTTTATTTAGATGTATTCGAACCAACGGACTGCTAGTTAAGAATTCACCGCGTCAAGTCTGTCTCACTAAATAAAACTCCACCAAAAAATACCATAAGTCAATCTTATGTATACAAATATATATCTCCTATATTTTATCTTTTATCTCTTATATTTGGTGTTTTCCCTAGAAAGTTAAGACATTACTTTCTCCTATATTTGGTGTTTTTCCTAGAAAGTGCAGACATTAATTTCTCCTATATTTGTTGTTTTCGTTAGAAAGTGGAGACATTAAATTCTCCTATATATTGTGTCGTGATCATCTCGTTTAAGGTTCCACCAATAGTCGGCAAGTATACTGGGGTTCAATTTCCCTTGTTTTCATACTGTGGAATTTTTCTTGGAAGCGTTCACCGTGCTCGTCACTAGCAGCTTCAAGTCATTTATCAGAAAACTCTATGCGATGCAAAAATTTGGAATTACTCCGAAAACTATCTAAAATAGAGAATACGGTTGTTGTATTACAAAATCTTTCAAAGTAATGTCTCCACTTTCTAGGGAAAACACCAAATATAGTTCACAAAAAGTAATGACAGTCCTTAAAATGCCAGGAAGGGTATTTTTAGTTTTGGTTTCTAAATCGGTACATTCGTATATATTTCGATACAACTCGGTGTAGACGTAGTACAAACGATGTCACTCACCGGAACACCGAAATTGCACCATGGATGTGATAGCTTAATAGACTTCGTGAATATAATTTTAAGCTAACAGTAACTTCGATTTCGACCAAAATCTTCGACTAATTGAACATACATTAGGAACACGTGTACAATTCAACATGAGGCGAGGCTAATTGAACATTCATTAGGAAAACGTGTACAATTCACCATGAGGCTAATTGATTATTCATTGGAACACTTATACAATTCAACATGAGGCTAATTGAACATTCATTAGGAAAACGTGTACAATTCACCATGAAGCTAATTGATCATTCATTGGAACACTTATACAATTCAACATGAGACTAATTGAACATTCATTCGGAACACTTATACAATTCAACATGAGGCTAATTGATTATTCNGCAGATGGGAACTGACTGGAGACTTATACAATTCAACATGAGGCTAATTGAACATTCATTAGGAAAACGTGTACAATTCACCATGAAGCTAATTGATCATTCATTGGAACACTTATACAATTCAACATGAGACTAATTGAACATTCATTCGGAACACTTATACAATTCAACATGAGGCTAATTGATTATTCATTCGGAACACTTATACAATTCAACATGAGGCTAATTGATCATTCATTGGAACACTTATACAATTCAACATGAGACTAATTGAACATTCATTAGGAATACGTGTACAATTCAACATGAGGCTAATTGAACAGTCATTTGGAATACGTGTACAATTCAACATGAGGCTAATTGAACATACATTAGGAATACGTGTTCAATTCAACATGAGGCTAATTGAACATTCATTCGGAACACGTGTACAATTCAGCATGAGGCTAATTGATTATTCATTGGAACACTTATACAATTCAATATGAGGCTAATTGAACATTCATTAGGAATACGTGTACAATTCAACATGAGGCTAATTGAACATTCATTAGGAATACGTGTACAATTCAACATGAGGCTAATTGAACATTCATTGGGAATACGTGTACAATTCAACATGAGGCTAATTGGACATTCATTGGAAACACTTGTATTATTATTTTTTTATTGTTTTCAACAACCATTGTGGTAGTTGACACATTACAATTATATCTGAAAAAGTAATAAATAAATTAGACTAACTGATAAATAATTATCAAACCTAAAAAAATAGGTTAGGTACAAATTAGAATACCGGAAAAAATTTGGAACGCCTGTAAAAAAAAATATTAAAATTAGAATACTTAAAATAAATGGTACGGAAAACCGTACTAGACTTTCTCTTCCTTAATCATTCCATCAGACTACCACCGAATGCAGATGTTGTTCTTCTAAAGTTTTAA
>CM022874.1:40475379-40485394 GCA_012654025.1 Pachypsylla venusta
TTTTTTTTTTTTTCAAATTTTCTGCTTCGTTTGGTTCTGATTGGGGGTAATTCAGCCTCCTGAGGACAATTGAGTAGCTATGGTATTAGCGACAAGTAGTGACATTATAGGGAATTTTTTTTTTTGCTTATGGCTTAGTGATATTGGAGAATACTTTATAATACTATGATGCTCACAAAAATTGTGCTATAATAAAACTCGACAAGCTTCCTGTGGTTATTGTAGATTAGATTATCAGAATTTCATTTGTAAACAATTCAATCAAGGGTTTGCGATGATCGTTTAGGGCCGGTCCTAACTATAGACAAATACGGCAGCTGCCCAGGGCGGCACTTGGTCGGGGGGGGGAGGGGGGGGGCGACATTCTTCTCGTTTTCTCAGGGTGCCAAATTTGGACCAGGGTGGATCGGCCCTGTGTGATTACGTAGGGCTTCCGCCCATCTAAGGAAAACGTACTTACTAAGTTTAGTCCTTTTCTTAGATGTAAAACTAAAGTGTTTCTAAGTTCGGAAAAACAGTTCCATTCAAAGTAATAGCAAGAGATCCTCATTATTTAAAAATTGAATCCTTCAGATTGGTTGTGGACTAAACTAATTTTCAGTTCTAATTCTTTTTTCACATTACCCTTCCTTAATTCTATTTATGGTCGGGGCAGCTTTACTTAATTCTACCATGCCACAACCTTTTTGTTCGGTGCCTGGGGCACTTTATACGCCCCTGATATATCCTGTAAATGATACTTCAAAGATTTGATTCGGAACCAGATATCAGGGCTACCTAAACCTAAATGAATAAAAATGTCATTCAAGATCCAAAATGATTTTCTATACTAAATACAAAGTGCTCCATAAACATTGAATCCTTTTAACCTCGAATACCAGATATCAGGGCTACCTAAACCTAAATAAATAAAAATGTCATTTAAGATCCAAAATGATTTTCTATGCTAAATACAAAGTGCTCCAAAAACATTGAATCCTTTTAACCTCGAATACCAGATATCAGGGGTACCTAAACCTAAATGAATAAAAATGTCATTCAAGATCAAAAATGATTTTCTATACTAAATACAGAGTGTTCCAAAAACATTGAATTCTTTTAACCCCGAATAATTATAGGCCATATGGGTCCAGAAATATACACCCATCCGCACACAATAGTGCTGTGAAGATCCGTTTTTTGCGTTCGCGCTCAAAATTCTTAAACAGTATGATATTGGAACGGTGTGAAAAAGTGTAATTTCTTTTGTAAAAGGCTCATTATCTTACCATATCCTAGGGACGCAGTTATGTGGGTTCTGAAGGGTTAAAAGGTTATGTTTTGTTTTGTCTTTGAAGCTCACTGATTTTCATACAATCAGTGACTGATCGAAAAACAATGTTGAGTTGAATTGAGTTCACAACTTAGGACCACATCATCAGCTTTAGGCTGTATGGTGCTACCCATGCAGCCAATCGTTCTCGTGAGATTCCGCAGGACATGTTCCCCGGTCGCCGGATTTGAGTCCCTGTGACTTTTTCCTGTGGGGTTAACTCAAGATTGAGGTCTTCAAACATCGCCCTGGGACCCTTGAAGAGTTAAAGGAGGTAATTCTGGAAGAAATCGTCCAAATTTATGCGGATATGCTGACGAGAGTCATGGACAACTTCCGTGAAAGACTCCAAAAGTGCCAAGGCCGAGTGACCCGACGAGATTATTTACAAAAGCATAGATGGAAAAAAACTAGAATACACAAGCTTACAGAATACAAAATATTTTTTTAAATAACTCATGTCGTTTTTATTTACCAGCTCTTTCAAATGTGGAAATACTAATTGCCGCACCCTGTATGTGTGCTCAGTGCTTTCCGATCCAATTGTGGAGACAACATCGTACCAGAGTGCATCCTCAGAGATGTTCCCCGATCTCCTAGTGTTAAAACGTTCGAACAATATTCGGTCCCATCGTACTTCTTTCCTTTCCGTGTCCTTCGGGGAAATTTGTGATGGTTGAAGTGTTATGTAGCATAACTCTTCGGTGGCTACATTATGTAGCATAATTTAGCCAACGATGGGAGCAAGTCAGCCTCATTAGGAAGGATATCTAACCATAAAATTCTGCTTCAAGCCAATGACCATCAGCAAAAAGCGAGTTTCTACGTAGCTTGTATAGATACTGTGGAAAGCAAGCTAGCGTTACCATGTCAGGATAGCTAAAGAGGGTAGGCACAGAACAAAAGGTTGTGGCATGGTAGAATTAAGAAAAGCAAGGACAACCAAAAATAAAATTGGGAAGGTATGAAGTAAAGAAAGAAAAAGAAGAATTAGGCAGCATAATATGATACTTTGAGGGCGCCGGACTAAATGCTGATAATCCCGGCTCCTTCCATATGCTGATCCCATCGTGAGTTGCGCAATCATTTGGCGGTGGAGCCCTGTTCAGTTTTGTCTTATAAAAGCATCATAAATTATAATTTTATTGATAAATTTATGTCTCTGTCAAAATACAACTTACTGAAATATAAAATCTTTGGCGGCAAAGAGTACAGTGGTATTCTTTTTGGTTCAACATAACGTGCTGGGTATTTCTCACATTATTTAATAAACTTGTTAAATATATTATAGTCGTCATTGAAGTTAAGATGGCCAAGCACGTCCATTGTTTCCAGATCTGATTGAAAAATGTGTTAATTATTTTATGAATTAAGTGAATTTAATGATAGGAAATAAATATAGAATATTTTAGTAGATTTGTTCAATGCCCCATAACATGCGGGGTCGAATTTTGATGTCATATTTGGTTTTTCGTCTATAATTTTCGTCTATAAAGGGAGCTTGATTAATTCGGGCCCTTGAATATAGTGACGGGGAGATGAAATAAAAGGAAACAGATTTGCGAAATTCGTTAGTGAGCCAGGCAAAGTATAGCCGAGTTACAATGTCTAGAGTGTCCTTTTTGAACAACTTTTAACATCGCTTGGTTAGTTCTATGTGACCGACAAAAAGTGGATGGACACTGAATGATGCTGGTGAGTACAAATATGGCATCCATTTTTTTGGTGGAAAATGGTGGAAAACCTAAATAGTGGTCATTTTTTTCGTCTTCTTTCAGATGTGATTCGAGCACAATTATTTTTTCTGTGGTCTTATTTTAGGACACGACTTCTTCTTCTTTAACTTTACAATTTCCCAATTCTATTTGGGGTTGGTGTTACCTTCCTTAATTCTACCATACCACAAACTTATTTTTAGTGCCTACACTCTTTAGCTGTATCCTCTGCAATATGCTGATGCCTTTCCATTTTTGGTTTGAAGCAGAGATTCTTTTTAAAGGCTGCATGGATGTCCTTCATAACAACAGAAACTTTCTGCATTTAAACGGGTTTAGGAGTGTAACCTAATGAAGCTGGCTGTCTCCTCCTGGGGGCTACATACATTAAAATTTCGAAGCCTAAATCAAAATGGCAGAATTTCAAAGTTCCAAGGATTAACCAAAATTAAAATTGTAGAACATTCAAAATTGTAGAATTTGTCAAGTGTTTTTTTAATCATTTTCATTTCTCATATTTGATAGTTCTACCAAGTGTCCTGAAAGTTTTCTTTCATTGACATTTAGTTGGTAGTGCCTGTCAGCATTTCGCTGTATCCTCATCTATATGTGTGGTTGTGTGTGTGTAATAATTTTTCCATCCAATGGATGGAAGAATTTTTATCAAAAATAAGGCGTCAAAATTGTGCTCCGCGTGCTGTTTCGTGAAATCTAAGAGCGCAATTAGTTGACTGGTCGGGACCGTCAGCATTTCGCTGTATCATTTTCTGTGTGTGTAATAATTCTTCCATCCAAAAGGCCGCAAAATTGTGCTTTGCGAGCTCTTTACTTGAATGCCGACGATATTTTTTTTTACTAAGTTTCTTCAATATTTTAGACTCTTAAACGTTGAATTAAGTAATTAGACTATAAATCAACTTCTCACCTTCTTATTAACATATCAAAGATGAGATTAGGTGCAAGAAATAATAATCTTCGCGGAAGAGATAATAAAATATTCGGAATTAATGGCACCAACGCAACGGGAACATCCATGCAGATCAATACAGATTTATAGATTTTTTGTTTTGAACAGATCTGAAAACACGCACAGTTCTCATTTTGTTTTGTGTCGTCGGGTGGTATTGCACACTATTTGTCATGATGCCAAATTTTATAATTTTATCGACTTTAAACAGTACCAAACAGTGTGATCGGCATGNTGATAACCCCCCTCAAATTTTTTTGGGGGGTACCCCCCAAAAAAATTTTATTGGGGGGGTACCCCCCAAAAAATGTATTATTTTTTGCCAGAAAAATAATAAACCCAGGTGTCACATTGGCAGAGTTTTTAAATTGGCTAAACGTCTCTTTAACATCTATTGGTCATTCAAGACGGGAGTTTCACCCTCCATTCGCTGGAAACTTGCAAACCAGTTTAACACATTGACCTCACCCAGCCTGAGTTGGGCCGGAAAATTATGCAGCATCACGAGGGCGTGAGCCCACGTAGACATCCACATAGAACAACCTTGTTGTACGTTGCTTAACATCAGTGATCTATCGGGAACTGGTGTATTCAACGTGCATAAACGCTGGCAGCTATTTATATTGCTTTGATATCAAATGCAAATGTGACTAAAATTTGTGTGAATAGTCTGATGGAGTTTAAGACACGTTTGTCATGTTTGATCCCTTTTGAAAACTATTCCATTCATCTTACCTTTAAAAAATTTCTGAATCGTTTGTCGACAACCAAGTCTTCAATACACAAGTGAAGAAACATTTAATTCGCTTTCGATAAGAAATCGTATTGATAAAATAGAAAATATCAACATTATATTTATTACAGATCTGGTTGCTGGTTGCTATGGCATAATACACAAAAAAAATTTAAAGCAAATAAGTTTGTATGAAAATCTTATCAAATATAGTGTGATAGAAGGCACAAATATAATAAACAAATTCGACAAACATGCATCAAATAAATAGTGTCAAAATTTTTGAATCATGACAAATTGCCTGAAGAAAAATTATTTATTGACATTTTACAAATGCCGTAGATTTCAATGAAAGAGTATGCAGAGCAGCATTTAGTACTATTTATATTAGTCCGATGTCCTTCGGGAGGAGCCAAACAGCGTCATTGCGTGACGGTCCTAAGCCCGTATAAATATAGCTGGTTTAGTTTTAGGAAGTGTATCCAGGCTTTAAAAAACTCTGCTTTAATACAATGATGAGAGATCCTCAGCAAAAAGCGAGTTTCTATTGATACAGTGGGAAGCAAAACGAGAGTACCGCGCCAGGAAAGGGTTACATCTAAAGAGAGTATGCTTCGAACAGAGGGTTGTGTCATGGTAGAATTATTAACGAAAAATCAAATATGACAGCATTCTGCCGCGCGTGATATTGGAGTGTCAATTTTGAGTGGAGTTTTATGAATAGCTCTGGCAGTCACCTTTACGGAGAAAAAGAAATTTCCATTTTTTGGTGTTACATTTGGTGTGTTGCTCCCTTCGAGTGAGTAAACACCAAACAATTTCGTGAATACCGACAAATGATTATTTCATCAAACCGAAAATTCATAAATCACAAAAATTAAGTAAATCTCCCCTCGAGAACCAAATTGGCAAAACCAAAATATTTATAGTATTCTAATGAGAGACCAGTATAAGTTCGGGACCTCTTGATAGATAACACCAAATATTTTTTGACTATGCCAAAAAAAAGTAAGCCTCGAGGTTTGTTTAAAAATAATGTGAAAAATTTGGCTGCTTTATGGTTTGGACTAATTTGGTTGGATCATTAACTAGTCTGAAAATATTACTAATGAGTCCAAAGTCATCTCTACTGCTCATAAATAATGCAAGATTGAGTTATCAAGCCATCGGAGGAGCACGGCAGTTCGTTAGTTATATGGTTATTGTTTGGTGCTCGTAACTTCGTGCATATATTTTTCTATGACTGTGGAATATTTTTCTTTTACTTAACGTCTCTTTAACATCTATTGGTAATTCGAGACGGGGGGTTTACCTTCCATTCGCTGGAAACTTGCAACCCAGCTACCCACATTAACCTCACCCAGTCTGGTTTGGGTCGACGGAGCTCCCTGCTCCATTTTCAAGGAAAAAACACGAAACATGGAACATAAAAAAAACACGATTTCATCGAGTAGGTATCATTTTTTTAATTTTGATATTTGCTATTAGCAATGTTACCAACTATTTCAAATTTTTGGTTTACACATTTATCATTATTCTACCAGATATTAGCAATGTTACCAACTATTTCAAATTTTTGGTTTACACATTTATCATTGTACTACCAGATATTAGCAATGTTACCAACTATTTCAAATTTTTGGTGTAGACATTTATCATTGTTCTACCATCAGATATTAGCAATGTTACCAACTATTTCAAATTTTTGGTTTAGACATTTATCATTGTTCTACCATCAGATATTAGCAATGTTTCCAACTATTTAAAATTTTTGGTTTAGACATTTACCATTGTTCTACCAGATATTAGCAATGTTACCAATTATTTCAAATTTTTGGTTTAGACATTTATCATTGTTCTACCAGATATTAGCAATGTTACCAACTATTTCAAATTTTTGGTGTACACATTTATTATTGTTCTACCAGATATTAGCAATGTTACCAACTATTTCAAATTTTTGGTTTAGACATTTATCATTGTTCTACCATCAGATATTAGCAATGTTACCAACTATTTAAAATTTTTGGTTTAGACATTTATCATTGTTCTACCAGATATTAGCAATGTTACCAAATATTTCAAATTTTTGGTTTATACATTTATCATTGTTCTACCAGATATTAGCAATGTTACCAACAATTACAAATTTTTGTTTTAGACATTTATCATTGTTCTACCAGATATTAACAATGTTACCAACTATTTCAAATTTTTGGTTTACACATGTATCATTGTCCTACCAGATATTAGCAATGTTTCAAACTATTTCAAATTTTTGGTTTAGACATTTATCATTGTTCTACCAGATATGAGCAATGTTACCAATTATTTCAAATTTTTGGTTTAGACATTTATCATTGTTCTATCAGATATTAGCAATGTTTCCAACTATTTCAAATTTTTGGTTTAGACATTTATCATTGTTCTACCAGATATTAGCAATGTTTCCAACTATTTCAAACTTTTGGTTTAGATATTTATCACTGTTCTACCAGATATGAGCAATGTTACCAATTATTTCATTTTTTTTTTTCTGGGCAAAGTAAATAGGATAACGAAAAATTAGCGAGAATGGACCCTCCTAATAGAGTATATAGGGACCGATGAAAAATAATTTTTTCATCGGAAATTTTCTGGTTTCTCTCCAATTTATGGCCGGTTTTCAACACCGAAAAATTGGAATTGAGAATCGCCACATCGGGATGAGCGTGAAAGCTGAAATTCGATAGAAAAGTGTTTCGCAGTACAAAAACTAATATCCTTGATTAAAATATTGAATTTTAATCAAGTTCCGCCAAATTTTAAAATTCAATTTTAAAAAAAATTAAAATTGAATTTTAATCGGTTCCGCCAAAAATCCAAACCTGAGAAGCTTTAATGTCACAATCTCAAAATTGTTGTCGAATTTCGTGACCGTAACAGGTATTTGAAATCTATAATTCTAATGGTTGCTACAGAGTGTTTCAATGTTTTTGAAGTTTGGAAACCGTTCTCAAGACATTGAGTTCCGTTCTTTATTGAACACACCCTGAACTGGTAATAAAATAATTTTTAATTTAATTAAAATTAAAAATTTACAACTTTGACTCGATTTTTAAAAACCCAAGGTTTTATTATATTAAACTTGTTTTTAATGTGCACCAATAAAATGCAATTAAATTTGAGTGCACTTTTCAATGAGAATCGTGCCATTGATATTTTATTAAAGGTCCCCTTACCCGGTGAGAGTTGCAATAATTGTAAAATGATGCGCTTTTAGGAAGGAGCAAGTGGAGCATGATGCTGCCTAAAATATTTATACTGTGCTCAATAAGAGCACGCAGAGCAACATTATGCGGCCTAAAAATGTTGATCAATATACTGTGCTCAATTTTTCTTTTTACTTTCCCTTCCTATAGCAGATGAAGTATTGTAATCGTGCAGAAATTTCAGACATTTTTTGAATTAATAGTAATTATATAGTGAACTGGCTGTTTGCCCATGCTTCGCTACAGTCTCTAGCATGGCGCCTTAGAATATACATTTACATTTTTTTTTACATTAAAAATATTGAGACAGAAGAAGATGCAACAGATAACACCCATTGTGACATAATAACACGAAGGATTATACATTTACATTTTTTTGCATTAAGAAAATTGAGACAGGAGAAGGTGCAACAAATACACACTCAGTGTAATATAATAACAAAAAGATAACATAATAACAACAAAAACATAATAACAAAAATACATTTACATTCTTTTGCATTAAGAAAAATGAGACAGAAGAAGGTGCAACAGATAACAACCAGTGTGACATAATAACACAAAGGAATATAGATTTACATGTTTCCTTACATTCATTCACTCATATGTATGAGACAGCAGCTCTAGATAAGTTGTAGTATACTGCCTATGTTTTTAATTGTCATCATACATCCGTTCTTGGAGGTTGACAATTGACATAGGCCCCCAGAACCATGACAATCACTGCAATATAATTACGTCAGTAACATAAGAGTTATAAACATAATGATATTACAGAGTTGCTTTCTGCGTTATTTTACACCATCAGCTCAGGAGGACTCGACCCGTGAGATTGTCACCCTCAAGTAACTTCTTACAATATCAAGTATGATTTACTTTTCCTCATGGAAAGTTATCAAGTCATACAATACTTTTACATTTTTTTTACATTAAGGAAAATTGAGACAGAAAAGGTGCAACAGATAACACCCAGTGTGACATAATAACATAGTAATATACTTTTACATTGTTTTTACATTAAGGAAAATTGAGACAGAAGAAGATGCAACAAATAATACACAGTAATAGAAACAGAAAATAATTCATCAAACAATCCAAACACTGATTTAATTTTTTTTTTAAAAAAAAAAGTAAAATAAAAACTGCGAGGTATTTAATTCCATTCAGTTTTAATTAAATTAAAAAAATAAAATATGAAATAACTTCAAAGTACAAAAAGTGTATTTCACAAAGCCAATAATTGACATTGTGTGAGAAACTTTGTAATTAATAAGAAATTATTTTTAACCAAAAACTTTACAAAGTTCGCTCGCAAATACCGACAAAGTTGTGTTCTCTTTTTTTTTTATATAATATATAAATATGCAATAATTGGCAACTTACTCGTTACCAAATTTACAAAGTCGGACTCTTGCAATTAGTTTGCAATTATTGCTAAAAGTTTACTGCATCTTAAGATTGACAGAATAACAAATGGGAATCTGAAATGCCTAAGTGAGTGATGCATTGTACAGAGCTCATAATTTCTCACAATCACAATTGAAACATATTTTAGTACTGGTCCATTTTATTTTCGAGGTAGTTACAAGGGTAGGGTTCTTCGTCAAAAGTTAACACTTGATACTTGAGAATCCTGACGGATAATGCAGTAGCTTCCCCTTGCTTTCTGCATGGGTAATACCAAAGATATCGTCTTCTATCCTTTCTTTAGTCGTCATTTACGACTGGCATGGACTTGGGTGCTTTGGAAGTATTCTTTTTAAGTCCTCCTATTCACAGGGGTTGGGTTACCAGTTACCAGATGAAAAAGTTCAAAAGCAGAACAATTCACATGAAAAAGCAGGACAAATAAAAAAATCAGGATTTTTCAATTTAGGTTTAGATTATTAGAAACCTAAGTTTAGATTCTTAGAAGCCTAAGTTTAGATTCTTAGAAGCCCAAGTATAGATTCTTAGAAGCCTAAGTTTAGATTCTTAGAAGCCCAAGTGTAGATTCTTAGAAGCCCAAGTGTAGATTCTTAGAAGCCTAAGTTTAGA
>CM022874.1:40499436-40536184 GCA_012654025.1 Pachypsylla venusta
GCCAAATTAAAAAAAAAAAAAAATGTTTTATTGTCTTAGACGCAGGTTAAAAGTAAGTAATAAATCTTAATAAGTGTTTTTGTGTAAAATATAAAAATAATTTTGACGGTAATTTGTTTTTCGTAGGCAATTTAAAAGGTAAAAAATTCATGTGCTTAGCTATATCAGGAGATTTGTTACGAACCCCTTCCTAGCTGAAAGAAATCTCAAAAGAGGAAAGACTTATTGGGGGATTTAGGTATAAGTTGAATGGGATTTAGAATGTGGTTGGATACAACAGGAGCCTAACTTCTTATCCGATTTTGGTAAAATCCTTCAGGTGTTAGGTTGGAGGACTTTGGTTTATGCAGACAATATAAGGAATCTTTTTAATATATTTCTTGTGTATGTTGTATGGGTTGTCAGTGTATCGTCACAACCAGAAAGTAACCTAAATATCTTGATTCTTCATATGACTCTTAAGCCAGGGTCGATATTGTGGCAAAAGTGCCTGTCACGGCGGACGGAAGATAAACGGATTTTTTTATTTGATTTTTGTATTCTAAGTACCTTGAAACGTAAAACATAAAATTTTGGAAGGAGCTATTTTTTCTTTCGTGACGATTTTAAAGGTTTATTATTAAAAAATCTGGTGTGAACATCACACGACTTTCCTTATCAATAACAAAAAAAAAAAATTGTAATGGGCTGAAATTTTGGATATCGAGTTTTCAATGCCAAAACACGTTTTGAAGTCCCCAGAGCGGAAATACAATTATTAAAAAAAAATCTACACTATATTACACTTCTGGATATATTACACTTCATCCTAAGTTGTATTTTTCAACCAAATAAAAATAAAAACAATAACAAAAAAAATTTTCACCATATTTGTTGTTTGTGTCAACTCTCGTAATTTCAACTTTCATTGTGTTGATATCAACTGACAAGAGCCGCCCTAGTCTGCTCTGTTGATACTTCTTAGAAGTCCACAGGACATCCAAATATTATTACCAAGTGCTTAATTCTTCAGAAGCCTTTTTTATTATTATTTTTTAATCTATCTATTGAGATACCTAATACTACCTACTGCTACCCCTCTATTGTGTATCTACCTAACTAGAATATTATTAGCTGTAGGTATAATAAGGTGATCACATTAAGCAGGGTCCACACTTATCTTGCAAATGTTGTACAACATTGCAACACAAGTATGGGCGTGTTTGGAAACTGTTGTCCGACAGTTGTCTAACAGTTGCATGTTTCCATAGAAGGTGGAACATTTTAAAAAATGTTTCCAGAAACATTGACATTTTTGATATAAGAGATGCAATATTTTTTAATAATTCTTCAAAGTAGCAAATTGTTATTCGAAAAAAATTGTTGAATCCAGAACACCTGTATTCCAAATTAAATTCATCAACATCGCCAAATATCAAATCCTTCATGAAGTCAGCTGTACTGTATTTATTTCTTCCACGAGAAAGACTCGGTCNTCAAATTTTTTTTTTTTTTTAATTTTGCCTGAATACCTTAATGTCATTTGAATAGCCGATGGATTAAGGCAATCTTGATTAACATGTTAAGGAATCCAAAGAACATCAATTTCCAAGAGAAACTACTGGATTTTCAGATGAGTCCGTAAAGAAAGATTTATAGATATTTTAGATTTGATCATGTCAAAAATTAGACAAAAAAATCTGGTGTGAACATCACATGACTTTCCTTATCTATAAAAATGAAATGCTGTTTCTTTGTGTTATTATGTCACAACTTTGTGGTGTTCACTACAGCAATGTAGGATTTTCCAATATCAATCATTATCTAATTACTTTGAATTTTCAATTTTACCTACAATTCTGGCACCTGATCGCTCCTCATTTTCATCACGAGGCTGAGTGACACACCACAGTGACAAATTTTCACCCCTGCCAGAATTCGAACCTCCCGAGTGCAAGACTAGTGCAGTGACCACAGAACCATGAGCCACGGGAACTATAAAAAAATAAGAAATTATTGTAAAGAGCTGAAAGTTTAGATGTTGAATTTTCAACGCCAAAACACGTTTTTTAGTGAAAACCACTGAAAATCGGCAGAAATCCGTCAAAGATAAATTCGGATATAATCTAATGTTTCTTATTGAGTTCTATGTATAAAATTGATCTTAGACAGTAAATTTTTCTCATTTTATGCAGGATTCACGAAAACCGCTAAAAAGGGGACAAAAACCGCCAAGGGTTCAGCCATAAGTTTCCAGTGTCTTCGATTGAATAAAACTGACATGCATACAAATAGAACATACGATGCTTGAGATATTGTAGTCAAGGACCAACAGATAGATTTATATGGACCAATGGCTGAAACTCTTTGTCGAGATTTGGGCTCTGTGGACCTCAGAACGTGTTTTGGAATTGAAAACTCGCCAAATTTCGGCCCATTACAATAATTTATAAGGTAAGTTAAAAATAGATCTAATATAGGACAGTTAAAGCTTTACACTCGGTTCCTAATAGCACCATCCCCACTCTTCGATATACCCTCTAGTCACCACAGATCTAAACAAAGGTCGCACAGATAGAATGTAAAATAGAAAGAGAGAGGTCTACAACTTTGAATTACCGAGTGGTCGGATGAGCGCACTTCGAATTATTGGTGCTCCCATTTTTTAGAGTATAAAAGGAGAAAGCAAGCAGAAGCTACTGGATTATTCTTTCATGCCTTCTGTGGATAGGGGGACTTAAAATAATTATTTCGAAGGCACCCAAGTCCATGCTAGTCGTAGAAGGCGACTAAGAGCAGGGTCGGAAATTATATATTTTTCATTATCCATGCAGGAAGCAAGAAAAAGCTACTGCATTACACTTCCTATGTCCCCTGTGGATAGCGAAACTTAAAATGTATACTTCCAAGGCAACAAAGTCCATACCGGTCGGCGAGTAAGGACAGGGTTGGAAACGATATTTTTTCCATTACCCATGCAGAAAGCAAGGGGGTGCTACTGCAATATACTTCTTAGAACTCCTATGGATTGGGGGGACTTGAAAAGAGTGCTTCCAAGGCACGAAAAAGATATCGAACACGCTATCTTTTGCATTACCCACGGAGAAAGCAAGGAGAGACTACTGCATTACTCGTAAGGATTCTGTAGATCTGTAGTATCAATAACTCATGCCGAGTTGTTGCAAACCAGCCCCACGGGTCACTACTGTTTTCGTATCAAGTCCGTATCCAGGACACAGATTTGAAAATGTTTGATTTGTCCTATAATCTCTAAATGGTAAAACTCCCTTTACATGATTCCCCCCCCCCCGAAATAAAATCCTGGATACTGGCCTGCTACCCATGATGTTGATGACAGTATTTATCCTACGATTGATTCATCGAGAGTTTGGATCAAGACCTGATTCATCGAGAGTTTGGATCAAGACCTGATTCATCGAGAGTTTGGATCAGGACCTGATTCATCGAGAGTTTAGATAAAGACCTGATTCATCGAGAGTTTGAATAAAGACCTGATTCATCGAGATTTTGGATAAAGACCTGATTCATCGAGAGTTTGGATCAAGATCTGATTCATCGAGAGTTTGTATAAAGACCTGACATCTGATTTGAAATATCAACAGAAACGAATCGTCAAAGTTGTGAAGAAGCCAACGTCTATGGCACGTTGAATAGTTCCCGTTGGATCATTGAATTTAAGCAACGTCCAGCGAGCTTGTACCATGTGGGTGGCCACTTAGGTTTGCGCCCTCGTGGTAATGGCTATTTTTCCGCTAACCCAGGCTGGGTAAGGTCAATGAGGGTAGCTGGATTGAAAGTTTTCAGCGAATGGAGGGTAAAATCCTCGTCTCGAATGACCAATAGATCGACTACTGTCACAAAAAATATATGATAATATATGTAGTTATATCTGAAGCAAATATCAAGGAAGCCAGATAGCACAACTTTGTATTCAATATTGACCTTCTTTTTAAATATATACAAGGCATGATTGGCCATCCAACTGTCATCTCAATCAATTGGCATCCCAGTTGCTGCTTCGCAGATAGTCATTAATAAATATTGGCAATTGATTAACTGATGGATCAATAAGATTAGAAGATCCAAGATTACCATATTTTTAAGTTTACAGCTTAATCCAAACCAGATCTATAAAATGAAGAGACCACCCTATCCACAACATCTGATTGATATCATTATCATCGAACATATACAAAACTGGTTTGACTTGGAGCTTACAAGTATAGACGAGTTTTCATCGGGAAAAACCGATTTTTGTCGTCATAAACGTCGTTTTTCTGTACACTAGTGGATCAAGATGATCAGGTGTACACGTTAGTGTTGTTGTCATTAATAGAAAAAAATATATTAATCAAATTTAAAAATTTAAAAAATAAAAAAAAATTGCGGGCCCCATGGANAATAATTTTCCAAAAACAAAATATTAGGCCCCTGGACACCGGGGGGCCCAGAGCTCCCAAAAACTATAAATCAAATTCCCTTCATACTCTAAGCATGTAGAACAAAATTCGTCAAAATCGGATGAAAATTATGGCTTGTATCGCGTAACATAAGAGTACATACACATAATATATACAAGTGCATTTCGGGATGTTTAAAGTTTCACAAATTACGAACGTTTTTTCCGTCCATTACGAACATTTTTTTCTGTCCATTACGAAAGTTTTTTCTGTCCATGACGAAGATTTTTTTTGTCCATTACGAACGTTTTTTCTGTCCATTACGAACGTTTTTTCTGTCCATTTCGAACGTCTTTTTCTGTCTTTACGAACGTTTTTTCTGTCCATTTTGAACGTTTTTTCTGTCCATTACGAACGTTTTTTCTGTCCATTACGAACATTTTTTTCTGTCCATTACGAAAGTTTTTTCTGTCCATGAGGAAGATTTTTTTTTGTCCATTACGAACGTTTTTTCTGTCCATTACGAACGTTTTTTCTGTCCATTTCGAACGTCTTTTTCTGTCTTTACGAACGTTTTTTCTGTCCATTTTGAACGTTTTTCTGTCCATTACGAACGTGTTTCTGTCCATTAGGAAAGTTTAAATCATCTTTGTACTATTTTTTTTTCTTCTTTTTCAAATTGTCCTTCTAAATTTTAAAATAAAGTTGTCTTTGAGCCAGCACGTCGTAAATAACAACGTTGTTGTTAAAGTCGGCAACTTTCAATCAATTGATGGCAACTTCAATATAATTAGAGAATAAAAGAAGTTATCTTGTTATACAGGGTGACTCATTTGTTTTGGAACATGTACCTACTTACTTTCCGTGTCCGGTTCAACATCACCAGTCACATCTTATACTTCCAGACAGGGCCATACCCAAGATTTTTTTCGGGGGGGGTGTCGCGGNGGGGCGAAGTATTGACAGCCAAGCCAGTAATAACACCTGATTATAATTTGTTGTTGTTGATAATGTTGTTGGTGTTGTTGTTCGTGCTGTTGTTGTGGTGGTGATTGTGGTTGTGGTGGTTGTGGTTGTAGTGGTGGTGGTTGTGGTGGTGGCTGTGGTTGTGGTTGTAGTGTTGGTGGTGGTGGTGGTGGTGCGGTATTGTTGTTGGTGGTGTAAAAATAGAGTATTATGATCAAATTTTCTCTTTTCCGAAATGGCATAGCTCTAGTAGGGAGTACCCTGAAGTAATGCGAAAGCAGTTCCGGGGCATAACTTTTATTTAAAGGCCGCAGATGAGGAGGTGGTCATGTGTCGTATGTGGAGATGGAATGATTATTACAAACAGTTCAAGATGAATTGGTTTGACAGGGATCTCCAACAAATTTATCATCTTGGGAATTGAGGAAATCTTATTACAAGCAGGTCAAGATGAACTGGTTTGACAGGGATCTCCAAAAAATATATCATCTTGGGAAGTGAGGCAATCATTTCAGAATCATCTTCTTGGGAATTGTGGAAATCATTTTACAAACAGTTCAAGATGAATTGGTTTTACCCAGTACAAGAGACGCAGCAACATAACTTGTCACAGAATTATTGTTCTAAAGTTTTATAAAGTTTGCCGATGATACCAATTAGTGGTAGCACTACCGACCGGACCAGATTGGTATTACGTTTATCATCTCCTGTCCGACATTGTTTTCTGTATGGTTTGTGATTTATTGTTACATTATTATTGGTACTGTCATGGTAACCTCTCTAGAGCTATAAATACTTCTGCCAATTTAGCATAAATTGGTCATTTGAAACGGGAATTTTACCCTCCTTTCGCTGGAAACTTACAAACCAGCTATTCACATTGAGCAGACTCCTTGGTTCAGTGGGTATCACACTGGCTTAGCACGCGGGAGACTCAGGTTCAAACCCTGGGGGAGTGGAATATTTTTCGTTCACTCTTCCTGAATTTTTTTGGGTGCGCTCAGCCTTGTGAGGACAATTGAATAGTATCATCATTATGTCTGATGGTAGCCAGATGTATGAGACAGCAGCTCCAGATAAGTTGAAGTCTACTGCTAAAGTATTTATTTGTCATCATACAACTGTTCTTGGAGGCTGATAATTGACATGGGCCCCCAGAACCATGACAATTACTGTAATATAATTACATCAGTTACACCAGAAAATAAGCTACAAATATAATGATATTACAGAGTTGCTTTCTGTGCCCGTGAGGATGTCACCCTCAAGTAAGAGTTCCTCGAGGAAAGTTAGGAAGTCATAAATGGATTGGAAGAAATTACTTCGAATTACCTGTACTAGAGGCCACTATTGCTTATAAAAAAAATGGGTACAGATTGCAACCATTCCACGTAACAAGGACATGATTTCCCAGAATGCTTTGCAATCACTCGTAAAACATAAGAGTTATTGGAACGGCGTGATGAATGTTTTTCAACTTGTACGTACTTTTGAAAAAATGCTCAATTTTGATCAGACTTTTTTTATTACTTTTAGCAAAATTTGATCCAGACCTTCAAACGGAGCTANATATTACAGAGTTGCTTTCTGTGCCCGTGAGGATGTCACCCTCAAGTAAGAGTTCCTCGAGGAAAGTTAGGAAGTCATAAATGGATTGGAAGAAATTACTTCGAATTACCTGTACTAGAGGCCACTATTGCTTATAAAAAAATGGGTACAGATTGCAACCCTTCCACGTAACAAGGACATGATTTCCCAGAATGCTTCGCAATCATTCGTAAAGACATAAGAGTTATTGGAACGGGGTGATGAATGTTTTTCAACTTGTACGTACTTTTGAAAAAATGCTCAATTTTGATCAAAGACTTTTTTTATTACTTTTAGCAAAATTTGATCCAGACCTTCAAACGGAGCTACGAATTTCTATATCTATTGCTTATCTATAAGCATCTATCTATCTATTGCTTATCTATAAGCAATAGATAGATAGGGCCACTACACCCCAGAGAGAAACTCGTGCAAAACAATCTGATAAGGAGACTGCTCAAACTCTAGGGGTCCTACATGGATCCTCATAGGCCTTAAATTTTAACACGTTCGTATCCGTGTCACCCTTATAAGGGTGACAGTGCCTGTCCTCCGTGTTCCATGCTTCTTAATGAAAAATGACGCCATGTCCCATTTTTTCAAAACAAAACTAAGTCATGTAATAATGTCACAGAAATCATTATAGAAAACTTATTTTTGTAAATTTTGAAAATCAAGGCAAGAGCAAGTTCGCTACGTTCCACCTGAACACATATCTCATAAGAATAACACTAAATCGGCCCCCACAGAGGGACGACAGGAACAAAAAGCAAATTATCTGGTATCACCCTCCTAAGGACTCGTACATGGGAGACATTGAGATGTCATCCTTCAAAGGATGACAGGAACATATAGGAACTAAAGGAAATTTTGGACGGATATGAAGGTGTTAAAACTATATATATACTGGTACATGGCCTAAAGGATCCCCGAAGGACATTACTGTAAGGTTTCAGGGCGTAAAGAAGTCTGGGTCTATGGCACGTTGAATAAACCAATTCCCGTTAGATCACTGAAGTTAAGCAATATCCAGCGAGGTTGTACCATGTGGGTGTTCACGTGGGTTCGCGCTCTCGTGAAGCTGGCTTATTTCGGGGACAACCCAGGCTGGGTGAGGTTAATGTGGGTACCTGGTATGAATGTTTCCAGGGAATTTAGGATGAAACCCCCGTCTTGAATGACCAATAGATGTTAAAGAGACGTTAATTCAAATTTAAAAAAAAGACCGTCAAGGACTCCAACTTATTGCAAA
Organism: Pachypsylla venusta; assembly: GCA_012654025.1. NCBI lineage: Eukaryota > Metazoa > Arthropoda > Insecta > Hemiptera > Aphalaridae > Pachypsylla > Pachypsylla venusta. Next base: position 40,507,642 of record CM022874.1, read on the forward strand.
TTAGAGGCATCAAAGGGTCATTATCATTCGAGACTCCCTATTGTATGGGTTCTTTAGGGGAGCCTGCGCCGCCTCTGCATAGTTCTTTTGCACTATCCACGTGGAAGCCAACTGACATTGTACCCTAAAATTTATACTATATACTCGTAGGTTGTATTGTTTTTTGAAAGTTCTCTCTCATTGATTTGATCCTATCTGTATATACGGTCAAGCTCTATTAAAGATAATAACAAATACCGCATCAGTCGGTGACAGTAATGATGAGCCAGGAATGTAATTAACGTCAAACCATTGCTAATTGACGGAACAAGATCGGCGCGGTACCGCAAAGTATGCCATTAATGTCACTTATTAGTAGATACCAGAGACTGCTAATAGCTTTGTCCAGTGGAGAATTGAAGAGGGAAAAATTGACAACCACAAGGATTCTGATGTAAAAGATCGGCGCGGTACCACAAAGTATGTCATTTATGTCACTTATTGGTAGATACCAGAGACTGCTAATAGCTTTGTCCAGTGGAGAATTGAAGAGGGAAAAATTGTCAACCACAAGGATTCTGTAAAAGATCTGCGCGGTACCACAAAGTATGTCATTAATGTCACTTATTGGTAGATACCACAGACTACTACTTCTGTAAAACCGAATAGCTTTGTCCAGTGGGAAATTGAAGGGGGAAAAATGTCGACCACAAGGATTCTGCAAAAGATCGGCGCAGTACCTCAAAGTATGTCATTAATGTCACTTATTGGTAGATACCACAGACTGCTAATAGCTTTGTCCAGTGGAGAATTGAAGAGGGAAAAAATGTTGACCACAAGGATTCTGTAAAACCGAAAGTACTCTTCCATTCTTTGTGTTGATTTATAATTGAACTATAGCGGGATGCGCCCGCTTTGCTTGAGGCCAGAGAGGCATTGTCATTTTTCCCGTACGAAAATTTTCATACAAAAATTCGAAAATCGACCGTACATCGAAATAAATTGTTATTATTATTTTTATATTTTGAGTGGGGCCATTACTATCAATTTTTCGATATCTCTTACCGTTTCAGCTGAACAATTAGTATTTTCTTAATTTTGCGTAATCTCGGATTCAAACTTGTAACTCTCGAATGGCTTGTCATAATTTTGCAAACTATAACCGAAATTCAAGATTATTATTATTAAACTGACTGCAATTATAACTGCGAACTTTATTTAGATCTATTGTGACCAGGAAGAGGCGGGGATGGAGTTTGAATCAAACAAACAGACCCTGTTTACGATTCTACTGCATAAACCAACTGAGCTACTGTGTCTGTAATTAAAGATTAAGAGGCCGCCTAAAAGTTTCTCGCTTTGTGTTATGTTGTCTCGACTAAATTTCGTTAGAAATCGGAAAATAGACCGTGACAACTGCAAAGCGCAGTATGGCACGATGGGTAAACCTAGAGACTTGGAATTTGGCACACATATTCCTTTTAGTATATAGTTTCCTAATAAAAAAGAAGAAAATAGAAAATTAAAGTGGAAGCAACCCCCTGAAAATAGTATTATAAGGACCTCATAAGAAATATAAAATTTTTATTTTCCGGTTTCTCTCCAATTTATNGTATGGCACGATGGGTAAACATAGAGACTTAGAATTTGGCACACATATTCCTTTTAGTATATAGTTTCCTAATAAAAAAGAAGAAAATAGAAAATTAAAGTGGAAGCAACCCCCTGAAAATAGTATTATAAGGACCTCATAAGAAATATAAATTTTTTATTTTCCGGTTTCTCTCCAATTTATGGCCGGTTTTCACTACCGAAAAATGAAGCTGAAAATCGTTACAAACGTGTTCGATGAGCCGATTTTACCCTAGAGGTAGGTACCGCCAGAAATCAAAAATTGAGAGGTACCAACTCGGGATGAGCGGGAAAAATTAATATCCTTGAATAAAATATTTCTTCTTCTAAATCGGAGCCGTGTTCACGTGCGGGGTAGGTTTCACCAATAAATCTATAAAGTATCACAACCGTAGCGAAGCACGAGGACAGAGCTAGTTTCACTATAAACCATAAAACAGTATCATTCACGAAATGTTCGTGGACGATACATTTAACATTTTCTACCGTTTTTATATAATTGGCAGTCCGCGTGTTGCCAAATTAAAATGAATATTAATTAAAGACAAGATTCATGTATCCTATTGGATCCGAACGCCTTGTCATGTTGTGGCTGAATGTCATAAGATCGGCAACAGACTCACCAGTCCACTAATGATAACATTATTAGAGAAGATATCATGTTTAGGTTGTCTTGTTCCAAGAGGTGTCAAGAACTTTATTGAGGGTGTCGCCAAATGCAACTCAAGGTCTGGTTACTCAAGTCATAATCAGAACTACTTATAGAAGAGACCAGGTTTCGTTACTCAAGTCATAATCGGAACTACTTAGAATAGACAAGGTTTGGTTACTCGAGTCATAATCAGAACTACAAACATAGAAGAGACAATCTATGTAACTGAGCTAAGATTACCTTCTATAACTTCACCCTTTCCCAATTCTATTTCAGGTCTGCGCTGCTTTCCTTAATTCTAACATGGCGCAAAAATTTGTACTTTGCCTACTCTCTTTAGCTGCAATCCATTCCTAGTACGGTTACCCTAGCATGCCTCTCACAGTATCCATTGAAAATTGCGTAAAACTCGCATTTTTCTAATGGCCTATCAAAATTAGTTTTAAGCCGAGGTTTTTAAAAGCTGGATGCCATTCCTAACACCAAACTCTCTGTATTTACACGGGCTTAGGACCGTCACATAATGAAACTGGACTGTTGCCCAATGAAGCTGGATACAAAATTGTAAAAATAAACAAATTTTATTAACATAAATATAATTATCACACATAAAAAAAAATATGTTTCTAAATAAAAGTAAAATATGAGAGATTTTTTCCCTATCATTCTACTCATCCAATTGTGAATTTCCAAATGTACAAAAAATAGTTACGAAAATAAACACCGCCACGCCATATATGTTCAAAGACACGACATTGCCATATATGTTCAAAGACACGACATTGCCATATATGTTCAAAGACACGACATTGCCATATATGTTCAATGACACGACATTGCCATATATGTTCAATGACACGATATGTTCAAAGACACGTCATTGCCATATATGTTCAAAGATACGACATTGTCATATATGTTCAAACGTACGACATTGCCATATATGTTAAAACATACGACATTGTCATATATATTCAAAGATACGATATTGCCATAAATGTTCAAAGACACGACATTGCCATATATTATCAAAGATACGACATTGCCATATATTGTTTAAATACACGACATTGGCATATATGTTCAAATACACGACATTGCCATATATGTTCAAAAACACGACATTGCCATATTTGTTCAAAGACACGACATTGACATATATGCTCAAAGATACGACATTGCCATATATGTTTAAATGCCACGACATTGCCATATTTGTTCAAAGATACAATATTGCCATATATGTTTAAATGTCACGACATTGCCATATTTGTTCAAATGCCACGACATTGCCATATATGTTCAAAGATACGACGTTGCCATATATGTTCAAATGTCACGACAAATTTTCAGTAAAATATTTAAAAAATGCTGTTTCATTGTGTAGCGACTTTGGTTATCACCATCCAAATACTTTGAATTTTATATATTTACCTGCAGTGCTGGCACCGGGTAGCTATGAGCATACAGATTATCCTCAGAAGACTCAGAGGGCCCCAAAACATTGTAACCGAAGTGACAAATTATTGCCCCCGCTAGCATTCGAACTCGGATTTTCCAAGTGCAAGACTAGCGTAAGAGGGAATCCTTGAAGTGAACGGTTCTAGATATTGAAAATCTCTGATACGGTTTAGGAACACATTTGGTCCACACTGAACATTAAAACCAAAGCAATAAATCTTGATCTTAAAATATGAATTCAACTTTTATTTCTTCAACAGAAGAAACATAATTATTTTCGTATTAATTATTTATCAATATTTAAAGACCAAACTCCAGCTGAACAACTACTGATAACCATTTCTAAGCCAACGACAACACGGGATATTGGCGTATCAAGTGTAGCCTACAAAATTATGTGTGGTATGTTCGTAAAGCAATGCCGAGCCGACCCCACATAGAATTTGGAAAAGGTGATTTTTTTTTAAATTTGGCTTAACGTCTCTTTAACATCTATTGGTCATTCAAGACGGAGGTTTTACTCTCCATTCGCTGGAAATCCGCAAACCAGCTACCCACATTGACATCACCCAGCCTGGGTTGGGCCGGAAAAACAGACAGCATCACAAAGGCACCCACATGGAACAACCTCGCTGGACGTTACTTAACTTCAGTGATCGAATGGGAACTGGTGTATTCAACGTGCCATAGACGCTGGCTGGAGAAGTTGAATTTAAGGAAGAAGAATGAAGTAATTCTAGGGGACCCATTTCTCTCGTCAAATTTGCAATCCCTATTACCTATAGGGATCGCTAACAAAGATCTCGAAATGTTTCAACACTAATTACAGGAACCAACAAGGAGGTTCTGGGAGACGTCATGGGAGTGATGAAAGATGAAATTAATAGTGATCATAAAAAAGTTCTAGGAGACTTCCTACGAGTGATGAAAGATGAAATTAATAGTGATCATAACAAGGTTCCGTGAGACTTCACACGAGTGATGAAAGATGAAATTAATAGTGATCATAAAAAAGTTCTAGGAGACTTCCTACGAGTGATGAAAGATGAAATTAATAGTGATCATAACAAGGTTTCGTGAGACTTCACACGAGTGATGAAAGATGAAATTAATAGTGATCATAACACGAACAGCGACAAATTAAAAGAACTACTTGAGGTGGTATCACACTATTCGCCATGATTCCAGACACTATTTGATGTTTGATGAGTCTTTCAGACAAAATATTTTTTTTTTTTCAAATTTTGTTGTGAATTATAGCAACCATAGATAGATCTGTAATAAATATAATGTTACAAATTATAGATCTGTAATAAATATAATGTTGATATTTTCTATTTTTCCAATACGATTTCCGATCGAAAGTGAATTAAATCTGTCTCACCACTTGTGTATTTTTGATAATTGAAGACTATTTTTGATAATATTAAAGATCCGCAGACGCTTCAGAAATATTTTTTACAGTTTTCAAAAACGATAAAATAATGATAAAGGTGTTTGCCTAAAGATTCTATGTCCAATCTTGTGTCGAAGAGGGGGGGGGTGGAGTTGTATTCGAACCAACAGCCTCCTGGTTTAGATAAAGTGACTATTTAGATCAAATTTTGGTCAGTTTTTTGTTTGAGCAATCAAATAGCCAATTTAATGAAATATACCTATGTGCGAACCACATTGTTTGGTTCTGTTTGAAGTCGAAAATATGACAAAATTTGGTATCATGACAAATGTTGTGATACCACCTTCCGAAGGGTGAGTCAAATTAAAGAGAAGTGTAAAGAGATCACGAGTTGGTTATATGTTATACTGCAATCTTGAATACAGGCTGGATTTGACACAAAGTACACGAAATCACCAAAATACAACGATCATATTTCGACTTCCTGATGGAAAACTTGTAGTGGATTCGTAAAAATTATTAACTACTAGCAGGATACGCCCGCTTTGCTTGGCGCCTTATAGGCATGGCCGTTTATAGTTTCAACCCCTTTTTTTCGCGATAAAAAGTAGCCTATGTCCTTTCCTAAAGGTTAGTCTATCTCCATACCAAATTTCATCAAAATCGGTTCAGTAGTTTAATCGTGAAAGCGTAACATGCATACATACATACATACATACAGACATAGTTACTTTCGCATTTATATATTAGTATGGATTTTTTAAACGTACTCCACTATTCGTGGCATTTCAAAGTGATTTGGCTATCTTGTTCTTTTTCCAGGTGGAGCACACCGTATACAGGGTTTGCACGTTCCGGTTGTGACATAGGATTTTACATGGAAATGTCGACTTTCTCTTTGGCTTATCCACCCAATATGTCACAAAACGTACGTACGAGTTTCTACACAGTTTCTATAGATATTGTGAGAAGCAAATATACATTTTTGAAATTTTTGAAGAAACTCAATTATTAGAAACTGTGTTGCCTAATCTAAAAGGGCGTGGGTTCGAGTTTTCTAAATACTTGATTTGTTTTTAGTGCATAATATAAATATCTTCTGTTTTTCATTTAATGAAATCTTGTTTAATTAAAATGACTCGAATTAAAAGTTTCTGTCGAGCCCAAAAGTTCAATTCTCGCCCGAGGTTGCTTTTTCTGAAAAGGAGAAATTATTTCTCTAATTGACTGGATTTCTTCTATCCTACATCTTCTTCACTCTGGTGTCCAAACGCTAATATTTACAATGTTTAGCTCCTTCTATCAAAGGGCACTCTCCTAATGACATACCTACCTAAGTGATCAATGACTCCGTGCAACACCTGTAGGTACAATAGAGTTCTGCAACCTCTTATCAAAACCTGTAGGCATGTTGCCTACTATCATTTAGAAAATTTGAATCGGTCCATTTCATTAAGCTTTACCCCTCAAAGTTTGGAATCCTTACACCTCAGCCGCATAAGCTATTTGTATCTTGGGGTTAAGCTTATTTCTCTAGCTAAGGTTCAACTGCTCAGAGAGTTCGAACAGTCTTCTTACCAGATTGTTATAGACATCAAGTTCCTCTTTGGGGTTTAGTGACCCGATGGTACTCACTCTCCAGTTGAGAAGCACACTGCAATCAAAGATCACACGAGAGGCTGTTTCCTCTTCCCCCCACATTGTAAGTCCATAAACGTAAATCTGATTCTCGTAAAAATAATTTCATGGGATTCTTCGTTAAAAAATACAAGAAACTCCACTATTATTTCTATTTTGTGATATACGGGGACTATTTTAAAAGTATACTTTGAAGGTACCCAATACCATGCCGGTAGTAAAAGCCGACTATGGACAGGGTCGGATAAGATATCTTTTCCATTACCCACACAGAAAGCAAAGGGAAGCTATAACTTCTACAGCATATATTCTGTGTCTTCTCTTTGCTTTCTTTATGTCCCCTGTGGATAGGGTATTTAAAAAGAATCCTTCCAATGTACCCACGTCCATGCCGGTCTGAAAGGCGACTAAGGTTAGGAAACGATATCTTTTTCAATAGCCTTGCAGAAAGCAAGCAGAATCTACCGCATATCTCAAGTATCAACCACTCATGGCGAGTTGTTGTAAACCAGCCCCACGGTTGTTAACATATGATGATGACTGGGACGATATGCCAAACATANAACTCATGGCGAGTTGTTGTAAACTAGCCCCACGGCTGTTAACCTATGATGATGAGATGTCTTAATGCAGAAAGCAAGGAGAAGCTACTGCATTATCCGTAAGGATTCTCAAGTATCAACCACTCATGGCGAGTTGTTGTAAACTAGCCTTACGGTTGTTAACATATGATGATGACTGGGACGATATGCCAAACATAAATCGAAATTACCATGTAAAATCCTATGGGACAAATAAAAAGTTCAAAACCTGTACACAATTTCCCAATTCTATTTGAGGTCGGCCCTGCTCTCCTAAATTCCATCACGCCACAACATTTTGTTCAGTGCGTGCTCTCTTTATCTGTAATCCTTTCCTGACACGATAACTCTCGCTTTTTCCTCACAGTGGATATCTATAGAAAATGTGTGAAAACTCGTTTCTTGCTGATGATCTCTCATCATTGGTTTGAAGTTGTTTTTTTAAGACTGTATGTACTTCCTCCAAACCTTCTGTATTTGCACGGGCTTATGACCATCACCTAATGAAGCTGGCTTGCTCCCTTCGGTGGCTACATTAAAAACCCTGTATACAATAATCCTTCTAAATATTTAACTATAAATTAATAACTAACCTATAAAAGCTCAACTGAATACCCGTTATCCTTTAAACACGGTAAATATCTCTTTAATAGGCACCTCCAAACAGATTAACGCGTGAAATATGACTCCTAGCTCTTCCTAGGTGCTAAATAACACCTTAATAGGATTAGCCAAATCAACTCTATTATAGCTATAATCCCTAGAACGATTAGATTGCCTATCACCGTGGGCATCATAGCTAATATTTAACTGCAAACTGATATCCGTTTGGTGATCCCAAATTAATAATCACTCAAATTAGGGCCTATAAATTATTATCTACCTATTATTGGCATTTAGAAATGTTTTGCTAATTTCTTTTTTAAAGTTTTTGGTGTGAGAATTTAGAATGTTATTAATTTCAATTCATAATTAGGTTCCGATCTATTGCAGTTACGCAGAAAAATCTAGAAAAGATATAATCGCAAAATTAGTCGAACTCCGGGGCCCAGTTATTAGGACGATTGACTCTTGGTTCGGAGATTGTGGGCTCGAATCCCACCCGGAGCTGTTTTTTATTTTTGGTTGATGAAATTTCTCATTTTCGGAATGGCATGGTTGTAAAAAAAATATATGGGATAAAAAATCGAAATGATAAAATATTCAACATTAAAATCGTTATTGGAAAAAGTAGAAACAGTCTCAAAAATTGTCGAAAACATACAGAGAAACAGATGAATTCAAGGGAGAAGTTCTGGAACTAAATTAGGAAAGGGCTGATAAAAGTGTATAGATGAAAAGACATAGTCTCGAAATATTGGGACAATTCTACAACAACAAGACAGAAATGGAAGAAATTTGAAGCAGCTACCGAAATCCTCGAAAAGATTCAATATGATATAGAGAAGAGGTTTCCAAACTGGGGGGCGCGGCCCCATCATTCATAATTTATAATGTAAAGGGGAGGGAGGCGTGGGAGGTTTTCATTTCAAGAAAAGGGGACACGGTACCAAAAAGTTTGGGAACCCCTGATCTAGAGAAACAACAAAAAGAGGATTTCAAATCAAGTGAATAAGAATTTTATAAATTTGAGTAGTCAGGTGAAAAGATTCAATATTGCTATTAGAAAAATCCGCAATGTCTTTAGAGAATTTAGAAGCATCCAAAGAAATCCACGCAAAATATACAGGTGACAAAAGACCTAGAGGAAAACCAATAAGGAAATTGAAGAGGATTTCATCAAATATAAATCTTATCAGAGGACTCAGAAGAAAGGTCGCATGTTTTTGAGACCAAATACGAATTGTGGAATTCATTAAAGGGCGAAAATATGAAAATTTAATTGGAGATTTTTTTCTTACCGCAATCGTATACTAGAAAAAGTAATTCCTTCTTTACTTTCCTTATTCTATAAAAAAAATATTGCTAAAATTTTCTATGTCGAATTTTCCATGTCAAAACACGATTTGAGATCCCTAGAGCCCAAATTTCGAGTTTAAGCCATTGGTCCCTGTGTGTGTGTCCATCCGTCTATCTGACGGACTATATACAAGCTATCTCAAGAACGGTATGTGTTAAAGACTTGAATTTTGGTCGTATGTCAATTTTACGCCATGAACGTCACAGGAATCTGGTTGAAATCTAATACACCGTTTTTGGGTTTTGCCATTTTTAGCGATTTTCATGAATCCTGCCCGAAAGGAGAATAGTAAGAACTTTAATTGGTGCTTATTCATATCTATTTCATGCAATTAATGCACAAAGACAATTTTGTTTGAAGTCTCATCTATCTTTGGCGGTTCTTTGCGCTTTATGGCGGTTCCGACTAAAACAAGAACAGTAATAAGTATAGAGCTTGAAAATTGGTACCTATATGTATCTAACAATTTTATGCATGAAATGCTCAAAGATACTTTTGGATGAAAGTAAATCTACCGTTGGCGGTTTCTTGCCGCTTTCTGGCGATTTTCACGCATCCTGCATGAAATGAGAACGGGAAAGTAGAGTTTCAAATTTGGTGTCCAAACATAATATCAATTTTATACATAGCATAGAACACACTAAGAAACTTTTTATTTAAGTCGAATTTGCGGTTAGCGGTTTTTTCCCGATTTGTGCCGGTTTTTGGATCCTTTTTTTGCAGTTTTCACTGTAAAACGTGTTTTGCCATTGAAAACTCGACATCCAAAATTTCAGGCCATGTCCATAATTTCTTCTTTTTTTTGTAGATAGGAAAAGTCGTCTGATGTTCACACAAGATTTTTAATTTTATGAAGATTTGGGGTTCTAACACATTATTTGATAGTTCTATCAAGCGCCCTAAATGTTTTCCTTCTTTGATATTCTATCCCTATATGTTTTCTTTTTCTGACTTTCTATCCCTATTTTTTTTTTTTTTTCTTTGACATTCTATCCCTATTTTTTTCTTTGACATTCTATCCCTATTTTTTTTCTTTGACATTTTATCCCTAAATGTTTTCTGTCTTTAACTTTCTATCCCTAAATATTTTCTTTCTTTAACTTCCTATCTCTGTATGTTTTCTTTCTTTGACATTCTATCCCCACATGTTTTCTTTCTTTGATATTCTATCCCTAAATGATTTCTTTCTTTGACATTCTATACATAAATGTATCCTTTCTTTGACATTCTATCCCTAAATGTTTTCATCTTTAACATTCTATCCCTATTTTTTTCTTTTTTCTTTCTTTAACATTCTAACTCTAAATGTTTTCTTTCTTTAACACTCTATCCCTAAATTTATTCTTTCCTTAATATTCTATTCATAAATGTTTGTTTACTTTTGGGTCCTGATATAAAATTCATCTGGCTCGTTGTTATAAATTATTTAAATATCCATCAGCAGCTTCCGTCAACGTGTAGCTATTTATTAGGTCAGGACGGTCTCCAATATACGGGTAACCTTGATTATGTTTTAACAAGATAATATGTTGACCTTGAGGAGTATAGCCAACTGTATCAGCCTAACTTTACTTTAATGCGGGTACTGCCTGGGACCTACGGGCTACAAGACGGTAACGTACGTGATTTATATTAAAATGTTTTATGGGTTTTGGGTTTGGTCTCAAGTTTATATAAGATTGGTATCTTTGCTTTAAATGTCAAAACTCATCATTGACACCAAAGTTAGTTTGAGTACAGAAAATAGTCACTATTAGTGTATTGTGTAATATTATAGTATAGTTATAGAAATATCCTTTTTACTTTCCTTATTTTATAAAAAGGAAAGTATTGTAATGGGTTGAAATTTTCGATTTCAAGTTTTCAAGGCCAAAGCACGTTTTCAGGTCCGTGCGTGTGTGTCTGTTCCTCTATCTGAGAACAAGATATCTCAAGAACGGTAAATGCTAGAGATTTAAAATTTCTTATACATGTCAATTTTCTGTCAGGAACGAACCAACAAGCATTTGGATGAAATTGAAGTTACGGTTGGTGGTTTTGTGTCGCTTTAAAGGGGTTTTAGTGAATACCGACTAAAAAGAGAAGGGCAAGGGCTTGAAATTTGGTGCCTATTCACATTACTTTTATGCATTAATTGCCAAAAGATACCTTTGGTTGAAATTTAATATATCGTTGTCGTTTTTATATGACGTTTTGAGGTACCCACAGCTCAAATCTCGAGTTTCAGCCATTGGTTCGTGTTTTGTGAACACAATATATCAGTAAGATTTGTTCTATGTTTATAATTATCATACATAATACCAAATTTTAAGACTCTGTCACATACCGTTCTCTTTCTAGGGAGGATTCGTGAAACACGCAAAATCGTCCGAAACTATTGAAAATCGCATTCGATTGGAATTCAATCAAAAATGTCGTGTCGGAAGTCCCGCTTAAAATTGATATGAATAAGAACCAAATTTTAAGCTATAGCACTTACCCTTCTCTCAATAGGCAGAAAGCGACAAAAAGAGCACGAAAAGCGCCAAAAACGACAACAATATATTAAATTTTGTTTAATATATCGTTTTTAAACGCTAGTTTTAAACGTTAAAGGCTTGAAATTTGGTGCCTATTTACATTACTTTTATGCATTAATTGCCAAAAGATACCTTTGCTTGAAATTTAATATATCGTTGTCGTTTTTGGCGTTTTTCGTGCGCTTTTTGTCGCTTTCTGCCTATTGAGAATAATTATAAACATAGAACAAATCCTACCGATATATTGTGTTCACAAAACACAAACCAATGGCTGAAACTCGAGATTTGAGCTGTGGGTACCTCAAAACGTGTTCTGGTATTGAAAACTCCACATCGAAAATTTCAGCCCATTACAATACTTTCTTCTATATCGTTGAATATAGTCGTATGATGTTCACACAGATTTTTTTGGTTAAAAAGATATTATGATATTCCCAGACTTATCCGATAGTGATTTCCACGGAGCCTTTGGGGCTTAAGCCCCCTGATTTTTTTTGAGGAAGATTTTTTTCGAGGGGGGGGCGAAGGATTTACAGCCAAATCAGGACTAACACCTGTTGATGTTGTTGATGTTGTAGTTTTTGCTGTTACTCTTGATGATGTTGTTGTTGTTCTTACTGTTGATGATGTTGTTGTTGACGTTGTATTTGTTGGTGGTGGTGATGATGATGCATAAAACACTTGGTACGGCTTTTTTCGGATTTACACCAGATAAAATTAAAAAATATGGGTTATATTTTATACTATGCTTATATAGGTATGTTTTTCAGCCCCTCACCCCAGTATTTAAGGCTAGAACCGCCTATGAATACTAACGTTTTTTTCTATCTACGACAAAAAAATCGTCACGTTGATCCACCCTAGCATACCACCTTTCTTAATATTGAATTTCAAATTTACAACTCCTGCTCAATCAATTAAGTATTTCAATTCATATTAAAAGTCATTTGAAATGTTTTGGCTCCTTGATTATAAACTGACTGACTCCTTCGGGTTAACAGATTAACTCTAAACCCCAAGAAGGCAGGTAGGTATAACTTTTAAAACAGGGGTTCTCAAAATGGGGACGTGAAGGCAAGCTAAGGGGGGCGCGAGACCAGTTGAATTATTATCATGTAGTAATTTTGTTGAAGTTGATGTTTAGAAAATTTGAATGAGATATCATTCAGCAATACATTAGGATTTTTAATGAGATAGCATTCAGCAAAACATTAGCGTTTTGAATGAGATATCATTCAGCAAGACATTAGCGTTTTGAATGAGATAGCATTCAGCAACACATTAGCGTTTTGAATGAGATATCATTCAGCAATACATTAGCGTTTTTAATGAGATAGCATTCAGCAACACAAGAGCGTTTTGAATGAGATATCATTTAGCAAGACATTAGCGTTTTGAATGAGATAGCATTTAGCAACACATTAGCGTTTTGAATGAGATAGCATTCAGAAACACATTAGCGTTTTGAATGAGATGGCTTTCAGCAATTTGAATGAGAAAGCATTCAGCAACACACATACCCATTCATAATTTATAATGTAAAGGAGGGGAGGAGGCTTTCATTTCAAAAAAAGGGGGCGCGGTACCAAAATTTTAAGAACCCCTGTTTTAAAAGGATGCATTTGATGGACACTATCAATAGTTTTAAAATAGGGAATTACTGTCTAAGAGCTACTCTCTTTGACTACCGGTTTAGAAGGTAACACAAATGTCACTTAGAAGTCAAATGGGTCGCCTTATTGACACGGGTGAACAGTGAACATTTCTATTAAATTATGTTCACAGTTGGATGTACTCTCCTTTTAGTGTCCCATTTGACCCCCCCCCAAAAAAAAAAAATNCCCCCCCCCACAAAAAAAATATTTCTTGCAATAAATAAAAAAAAAAACTGCTAATGTGACACAAAGGTTTACCATTTTACTGGCTGAAAAAATTGGCCCCCTCAAAAAAAATATATATTTTACGTTTTAATGTAGGTACCTACGTAGAATCCAAAAATCAAATGAAATAAATCCTTTCGGCCAATACCAAAAACCTCTGAAGAGAATTGAACGCTACAGGCGCACAATTAAACCCCAAAAACGGAACCTATATCCAGAAATTCATCCAAATTTTGAGGGAGCGTATTTTTTTTGGGGGGGGGGAAATAGCCCCTCTCAAAATTTTATATTTTTGGTTCAAGCTACGTATAATCCGAAAATCGAATAAAAAAAAATCCGTTTGTCCGCCGACACGTCGGCGTCGTACGCCGTGATGGGAACTTTTGCCATTTAGCATTGACTGATTTGTATGAAATATGGTATATTGGTTCCATATGGGTCCTAATTGAGCCCCGAAACTGTAATTCCAATTATTTGTAATCGAAGCCGTTTTTTTCCGCTTTTTAGCGGTTTTCCTTAATCATGTGTAAAAAGAAAATATTAAACTTGAGACATGAATTTGATATGTATGTCATATTTGGAGTTTCAGTATGGCACAAAACTTTTGGCTGCAATCCAAGATACCATTGGCGATTTCTCCGCTTTTTAGCGGTTTTCAATTATCCTGTCTAAAAGGGGAACGCTAAGAGCTAGAAACTTGAAATTTGGTGTGTATGACATATTTGGAGTCTTAGTGTGCCATTCAAAGACATACTGCAATCGTATATACTGTTGGCGGTTTTTACCGCTTTTTAGCCGTTCTCATTAATCTACAAAGAAAATGGCAAAAGCCAGACACTTGAAGATATGTATGTCAAATTTAGGCTCTAATTTTATTAACATTATCGTTATACATTTCGATGGACCTGAGCGGTTTACTCTACCGCTTCTTCCTACATCTTGTATACATGGGCCCGCAAGGGCATAGAAAAAATATTTAGGCTGAATCCCTAGTGTCTACTTCTGTGTATGTATGGCCCATCTATCAAAGTTATCACACCTCTGGTAAAAATCACCACGACACTGTTAAATCCATGTCAGCAGTGGTTAAAAACACTACACCCCTGGTAAATCTATATCAGCACTGGTCAAAATCACTACACCACTGGTAAATCCAAGTAAGCACTAGTAAAAATCAGCACTGTTAAAACAAAGTAAGCACAGGTCAAAATCAGCTCACCACTATTAAATGAAAGTCAGCATTGGTCAAAATCACCACACCACTATTAAATTAAAGTAAGCATGGGTCAAAATCACCACATCACTGTTAAATCAAAGTAAGCATTGGTCAAAATCACCACACCACTGTTAAATCAAAGTAAGCACTGATCAAAATCACCACACCACTGTTAAATCAAAGTAAGCATTGGTCAAAATCACCACACCACTGTTAAATCAAAGCAAGCTTTGGTCAAAATCACCACACCACTGTTAAATCAAAGTAAGCACTGGTCAAAATCACCACTAAAGTAAGCATTGGTCAAAATAACCACCCCACTGTTAAATCAAAGTAAGCACTGGTTGGGATATTAATTTCAGGTTCAATTATTATAATCATCCAGCTTAAACATTAACCGCTCTGACTCGCATGGGCCTAAAACAAAATCTATGAACATTGGTATATTTTTCGGTGTTATATTTCTAACCCCAGGCTGAGAATTTTTAAATTTAATTCACTCATCATCAAAAGTTTCAGGCACTTCCCGTATACCTAGAGCGCTGAAATTTTGCATGAAGTTAGCAATTCACATCCACGTAAAGGGAAAAATCCGAAAATTTGAACTTTTTAACTCTAAGTGCTCCAAAACGGTGTCGCTTTAGGGAAGACAATACAACGTATTGTAATGTAGTTTTAACTGATAAAACACTGAAATCTTGCACAAAGTTAGATATTTACATGCNACTCCCCCCAAAATTATGTAAAAAATTATAAAAAAATGTTCACACCCGCTGTGAACTATGATGACAGTATCACCTGAGTGAACACTTGTGAACAATGTAAATGGAGAAGATTTTAGGAATTGGTCACGTCAATGGCGCTCTATAATATATGTATAATGAAATAGAATATCGGGCGTAGAAAAATCAGGGTTTCTGTTTTTAAAGGCTTTTATTTTCTTTCCGTATCCTTATAATAATAATTTTATTTATTTGTAATATTATTTTACAATTGGATTGGCAAATATTATAAATAACCATATCTATAAGTAACAACATAATAATAGATAATATGCACTAAAAAGATCCTATAGTTTGCATTGTTGTAGGTCCTAGTTTAAAATAGTTCATTATGTAATGTTCAATTTGTCCCACTTGTACCCANATTTATTTGTAATATTATTTTACAATTGGATTGGCAAATATTATAAATAACCATATCTATAAGTAACAACATAATAATAGATAATATGCACTAAAAAGATCCTATAGTTTGCATTGTTGTAGGTATTTTAAACTATAGTTCATTATGTAATGTTCAATTTGTCCCACTTGTACAAATCTATTCTATATGACGCACTGCGGAAACATAAAATAGGACTAACCTATCCATGTCCTTTTGAGTCGGTTCCGACAGCATTTTCACAAATCTAAAAAGGTTGATCTTCTCAGTATCCCACGTATTATTTCTGAGTTGATCAAAGTAAGGACAATACCAGAAATCGCTTTCCTTATCCTATAAAAAGGAAAGTAAGACGTATCGGTGGCAAAGAGCGAATCACATCGGTTTGCACCAAGAAGGTTCCGGGTACGATTCCTAGACGGGTCGAAAATTCGATAAAGATTTTTTTCAAAATTTCTACTTGGTCTGATTGTGATTGGCAGTAACTCAGCCTCCTGAGGACAATTGAGTAGCAATGGTAATAACGACAAGTGGTAGCATTATAAAGAAATTGTTAAAGTGTATAGCTTACCTAAGCTTAGCGATATTGGAGTGATTGTTAAGAATACTTTGTAATGCTGTGATGCCCACTAAAAGTGAATTGTAATCGGCTGAAATTTTCATTGCTAAAATATTGAGTTTCAGCCATTGGTCCTTGTCTGCCTGTCTGTCTGTCCGTGTCTCTGTCTGTAAACAATATATCTCAAGAACGATAAGTGCTAGAGACTTAAATTCATTCCGTGAACAAACTGCAAAGCTTTCGGATGAAATAGAAGCTACCGGGGTCCCAAAACCATTATTCCTACAAAATACTAAAACTCGTCAAATATATACTTGGGTGACTGTGCATACCAAATTTTAACTACTTAAATCACACATGTTTTATAAAAAAGAGCAAAAATCCTACAAAATACTCAAAATTGTCAAATATAATACCAAATTTTATCAAAATGAGACAGACTACNAAATTTCATCAAAATCGGACCAGTGGTTTGGCTCCCACAGCTCTGCGCAAGATACACAAGTGGAACGTCATACTTCATACGTCGAACAGCGCGGTTTTTTGGACCCCGGAAATAGTGAAAATATGGTTCAACAGCAATAGGAAATGACATATTTGATCTTTATTTTGGATTTTGGGTTCCAGTCAGTCGATTTTTTGGGCCAAAAAAATTCCATAATTTCTGCACAATTACAATACTTCTTTATCTTCTATAGGAAAAGAAAGTAAAAAAAAGAGACATGGTGAACATACGATATTTTGTTTTTGTGTTTTTTTGCTGTTCACATAACAGCAACTCAAGTTATAGAAATTAAAGGGATATATTTTCTCAAGTTTTTATTTTCTTTTTGTAAGAAGAAGAATTTTTTTCTAGGTACCTATAAAATTAAATTACAAGAGAAATATTTTCTGTAATTTTTTGGGGGGGGTCAGAGCCCTTTTGTCCTTAAGGAGCAGCCACCACTGATGATTAATGATGTAAAAGTTTGATTTATTACCATTTTTTCTGTCATCTTCTCGAAACGAAGTTCGGGTAATCAGCTAATAGATTATAAAATATGTATTTGAGAATGGCCCTAAGTCACGCATTCAATAGTATTTACTTAAACACGAAATATAATTCCAAGTGTGTTAGTTCACTAAGTCGGCAGTGTCACCACGGCATTCTCTCCAAATCATGACGTGGCTAGTTAGATCCATTATTTGTGTCATTTTTGTTGTAGCATATTTGAAGAAAAATTGTAAGTATTTTACCGAAGGCATAATTTCTCCCAATTCAAGTATGTCCTAGAAGATGGTATCTTCTAGGACAGTGCTTCCTAACCTTTTTCATTCAATTATGATTTACCATCTTCTAGGGCAGTGCTTCCCAACCTTCTTTTCAATGGCCGCCCCCTTTCAGAATTTTTAGGATGTAAAATACTCCCATCGTCCCCTTATAAAAAACTTATAAATTATTAAGAATATCTATGTTTTATTACTCCCATCGCTCCTTTATAAAAACTTATAAAATATTAAGAATATCTATGTGGAACCGACCCCTGAGTCAACACGGCTCCTATTTAGAAAATTCAATATTTTACTCAAAGATATTACTTTTTGCACAGCGGAACACCGTACAAAATTTCAGCTTTCTCGCTCATCCCGAAGTGATACTTCTTAACTATAGGTTTTTGGTGGAACTGTGGAACCGACCCCCAGAGTGAGCACCACTCTGGGGGTCGTTAGAAAATTCAATATTTTATTTAGGGATTTTGTACTTCGGAACACCTTGGTATCAAATTTCAGCTTTCTCGCTCGTCACTCGCTTCTCAATTTAGATTTTTGGTGCTGAAAACCGTCCATAAATCAGGGATAAATCGGAAATTTTCAAATTTTATATTTTTATGTGGTCCTTATATACTATTTTGGAGGAGTCTATTCTCGGTAATTTTTCGATATCTCTTTTAGTTTGCCCAGAAAATAATTGCAAAAAGACCCGCTAAATTCGCGTCATTTTTGGTGGTAACTTGCTCCAACTTGAACTTTATTTTTTTTCCCTTCTTATTACGTCAAGTTTCAAGGCTCTACGTTTAGCCATCGTGGAGCTACGTTGATTATCAGTCAGTCAGTATACCAACTGGGCTTTGCGTTTTATAAGTATAGATCAGCTGTTTGGCTGTGCTTCGCTACGGCTGCAAAATCTGTAGCCTATTTTAAAAATATCAACATTTTATTTCATTTTCAATATTTTATTCAAAGCGAAATTCATTTCTCATCGACACATATATTCATAAATTTAAGTATTTCAATTTCCTGGTTCTCCCCCAAAATTCTCCTCTGGATCCGGCCCTAAGTGTATAATCGTCCTATCTTTCCATACAGGTGTTGCGGAAAAATGGGGTTGTCGTTATAGAGACGAGAACATGTTTACACATACCGCACAATATTTGGAAAATAATGGACAACTTATATATGGCATGAGTGTTCCTGGAGCAATAATAAGTGACGAAAATGCTTTACAACGACTATTGGTGGAAATTAAAATAGTGCTTACAACGGTGATTACAAGGAGTCATTATAATACACTTGACAATATCATAAAGTATGTAAGGTTCTAAGGGGTACGCACTAGATGCAACACGATAAATATTATCGGTTGATATTATTTTATCGCAAGTGATTTTTCTCAAAAAATATTATTTTTAGCTTTGAAAACCCAAGAAATACTATTGCGCCGATGTCGGCGATAGCAACATTTATCAGCTAATAACTAATAATTGGTGCTAATATAGAGTGCGGCACAACCGAAATCGTTTGGGGTGGGGTCGGAATTTAAACTCATTAGGTATTTCGAAGTAAGGAAAAGTGGATAGCGGGGTCCAAAATAGATTTCATATCTCTTCTGAGCAGATGACTTGGCGGGGAATTTTTGAATGACGCAGTGGTATTTTTTTTTTTTTTTTGGGTGGGGGGTGAACATTTTATTAGAGAGAGAGAGAGAGGAAGATTTTGTGAGTCTTCTTAGAATTATAATAGTCGTCATTATGTCTTCATGGAGTGTTGAGATACATTTATTTATTAAATCAGGAGAGGGTGTTATTAGGACTTCGAGAGCTTTTCGCCCAAATTTTAATATCAGTACACGTGCCAATATTCCTTCTCGGAACACAAGGTTCCCACACGGTGCGCACTCCATCCAATATTGAAAGTGTTCGAGTGTCGCTTATTCCTAGATCTTGTAGTTCATCACATTCACAAGTTTTGCGTATAAATGATCGATCACTAAGAATTATTTTATCTTAGTGTAGTGCGCACCTTTTCAACTCAGCTCAAATGAGCTGAAACTAAAAGAAGAATTGTCATTACGAAAGAAACATTCATCAAGAATTCCAACCTGTTGATGAATGATCACTTGAAAATGGAAACCCGTAAGAAATTTAGAAAAACCTTTATCTGGAGGGTTATATGTTTGCGAAACATGGACCATAGGAAAAATTAATGGCACAGATTGGAAGTGGTGGACATGTGGATGTGGTGAAAATTAACAAGGACATCTTGGACAGAAAAGAAATCGTACAAAAAGTATTGGATGAAGTTGAAGAAGAAAAAAAAAATATTAATACAATGAAGAGAAAATTCATCATGGTTGGACGTTTATTAAGACATAATAGTTTGATAGGAAATATATTGGAAGGAATAATTTCTGGAAGGAGAAGAAGAGGCCGGCCAAGAATGTGTTACTTCCAGGACTTTAACAATTTTGTGAACGTTGTTCATATGAAAAATTAATACGATTGTAACCGCCCCGGCTGTTGAAAGTGAACGGTTCTCAGAGTATGATATGAAAAAAACATAAATTTTGTTTGATTTTGATAAAATTTGGTATGCACCTTTGCCCAATTACTATAATNTAATCATTATTAATATTATTATCTAACCAAGGAATTATTTAATTCTTTAACTTTAGTACACTTTCACTTATTCTAGAATTCTAGGAAAATAGAAAGGCGAGAGTTAGAGTCAATTCGGGACCTTCGTATTTTATATTTATAGAGACGAGTCCACAAAATGATTTACAAATAACTCTTGTTTTAGAAGTATCCCAACTCCTCAGGATTACAGCTGCCGGGGCGCTTACACCATCGCGTTTATCAGAGAGGAATGGCTATATTGACAAGACTCAGCCTTTAGAAGATGATGATGAGTGCGAACCATGTGGGGAGGTCCGTGTGCTAAAGAACTGAGGTTTCCAGTTTCTCCAAAACCTTCGCACCCATTCATGATTTCATTTTCTCCGAACACTTGTACTCACTCATTGCCATGCCTACTTATGAATAAATGATAATTGTGAAAAGACTAACATAACAAAATGTCAACACATAACGCGCCGTATGTAACCTTTCTACATCCCCTAGTTCTCTTGTACCAGCTGTACAAAAACCGTTTAGTCGGTGGTGCCGCACACTGTATTACTTGCTGAATGCTGGTTGATAACGATAAATTATTATCCCCCCAAAAAACACTTCGCGGTAAAAAGTTCCGCCAAGACATTAGTAACAAAAAGCACTGAAATCGAAACAGTGCGAAACAGTTGCATATTTTCTTCTCCCTTTTAAACCTTAATTTCACAACTTTTAAAAATCTCACAAAACCCTCATTTACGGCATTTATTTGCAACTTTTTGCTCTTTGGAAACTCACTTAACACATTTGGTGGTGTGGCTTCTTAAAAACTCTAAATCATTAAAGCAAAGTTGCGAATAAAGGGCCTAAATGAGATGTTTGCGAGATTTATGAGATTTTTAAAAATAATGAAATAAATGTAAAAAAGGGAGAATTATAAAGGGAGAAAAAAGATATGCAATTGAGGCTGACACTGTTTTGATTTCAGTGCTTTTTGTGACTTTTTAGGTCCAAATTATTTTTGTTTTTCATAACTTTAAAACTAAGTTCAGATAAGTATAATATAAAAAATAAAAAATTGAGAAGTACACTTCGGCTAAAGCTAGAAAACTGAAATTTGGAACAAAGATATTCCGCAGTACATTAAACATAGCAAACATTTCTTTATCACATTTAATCTTTTTGTTGGGAACGTATATTTGCCCAAAAAACCGGTTTTTTGGGTAAATAGTGGAAGTACTTTTTTACAATAAGAATATCGAAAGCTACCAAATGAGACTTCCTGATCAAGATGATGATGATGATGAAGGAGACCGAGACAGTGTAAAAATGGCTCTTTTCAAACGTTTTTTCTTCCCTAAACTTTTTTTTTTTTCAAAATATTGATTTTATCTCATCACCTCATCCGATCATGAAATATTCAACAAAAGTCAGTCTACATATTTTCCCAGACACCAGAGAGACCTGAAAAGTACACTTTGTGCCGTGAAGAAATTTATCATTTGTGCAACGCTCATTATATTTGACTTGGCGGGCGAAGGGCTGCCGCTCTGCTCAATCGTAAGCAACTCATAATCCCCAATTTTCTTCTCCTTCTGATGTTCCAATAATTGACAATATCTTCTTCACCTTGATGAAATGGTAAGGAAGCTATTTTCACGTATATACTTGGCTCACAAGCCTGTGCAACAAGCAAAGCTGATGATGAGTACAAGGGCAATAGTACAGTAGTACAAGAAATGAAAATGATAAAAAAAACACTTGACTTTATGCTCTACAATTTTATTGAGAAGCGCGGCAGCGCTCCGCCCTCCAAGTCAAATACAATGAGCGTTGCACAAGTGTTATATTACTTCACGTAACAAAATGTACATTTCAGGCCTCTCCACGGCCAAAGGAAAAATATGTGGAGTGACTTTCTCTGCATACTTGATAATTAGATAGGTAGATGATGAGATAAAATCAACAATTTGAAAAAACAAATTAGGGAACACTGAGAAAAAAACATTTCAAAATAACTACTGTCTTTCTTTCTTTCAAAATTTTCAAGTGGTTTTGAATACTCTTGAAGGTGATAACCGCCATTGTCGATACATTGCTGAATACGATTTTAGAAATTTTGAAGCAACCGCTTAATTTTCGTTCTCAAAAAAATAAGGACCAATGATTCCTATTCTTGAAATCGCACACCAGACTGTGGCCCTGTCAATATGCAGGAGCTTCTCATACAGTTCTCTAGGGTTTTTAATAAGCATTTAATTTTTTTAAAGCGTATAGAATCTCGGGAATGAGATAAACAATTCTTGCTATGTTTTATTATTGTTCAAAAAGTTATAGAAGGCAGAAAAAATTAATATGGAGGAATTAGGAGGCATGTAGGAAGGGGAAATTTTAAAAAAATGGGGAATCAATCAAGTTCATTCTAACTGTATAATTATACTACTGTGAGAATTGATGTGTGGTCAAATAATACCCCTGAGTAATACATAATCTTTTCTCGATAGCAGCCGTGTTCAACCTAGAGCTAGGAACTGATAAAAATCCATAATAGAGAAATAGCACATTGGGATAAGCTAGGAAGCTGAAATTTAAAACAAGGTGTTCTACAGTAAAAAAAAATAACCTTCTTGATAAAATATTGATTTTCTAAGTGAATAGGAGCCGTTTTCACTCTAGGGTAGGTACGAACAAAATTCCAAATTTTGAGAAGTACACTTCGGGATAAGGAAGGAATGTGAAATAGAAAAACAGATGTTCCACAGTACAAAAATAACATCCTTGAGTAAAATATTTTATTCCATATTTTATAGGATAGGTACGAACTAAAGTCGAAAATTGAGAAATACACTTCAGGATAAGGTGGAAAGCTGAAATTTGAAACCAAGATGTTCTGCAGTACAAAAATAACATCCTTGTCTAAAATATTAATTTTCTAAATCAATAGGATTTGTTTTAACTCTAGGGTACGTATGAACAAAAGTCCAAAATTGAGAAGTACACTTCGGGATAAGATAGTAATATCCTTGATTAAAATATTGATTTTATAAGTAAATAGAAGCCGTTTTCACTCTAGGGGAGGTTCGAACAAAAGTCTAGGTGAGGTACAAACAAAATTGAGAAGTACAATTAGCAAGAATTGGATTAGCAAGAAAGTTGAAAAAAGATGTTCTCTAGCACAAAAATAATATCCTTCAATTACAGCTCGTTACCTATATTACACAAAACCTGATTTTATCACAATTCATTTGAAGTTACGATGAACACATAAATTGACCCTTTCAAAAAGAATTGAAATCCCCTTTGGAGAGATAAGAAAAAACGACATTTGGAGAGATAAGAAAAAATGATTAAAAAACATTTAAATTTATTTTCTTTTTAATAATTTTAATATATTATTCGGATTTTACTCCATCATCAAGAATATTCTTGATAATGAAGTAAAATCCGAAATACGCGTATCGAATAATATAATCCCCCCCAAAAAAACACTTCGCGGTAAAAGGTTCCCGCCAAGTCATTAGTCTTATAAAGCACTGAAATCAAAACAGTGCCCGCCTAAATTGTATATATTTTTTCTCCCTATTAAAACTTTCTTTTTTACATTAATTTAACTTATTTTAAAAATCTCACAAATCTCGATAACCTCTTTTTTGCGCAACATTTCCCACTTTAGAATCTCACTTTCACACGTTTGGCGGTGTGCCCACTTAATTAGTTTAAGTTGTTAAGAAGGCACACCGCCAAGGGGGTGAAAGTGAGTAAAGTGGAAAAGTATTTCGGATTTTACTCCATTATCAAGAATATTCTTGATGATGGAGTAAAATCCGAATAATATATTAAAATTATTAAAAAGAACATAAATTTAAATGTTTTTTAATAATTTTTTCTTATCTCTCCAAATGTCGTTTTTCCTTCTGAGTTATTCACTCAAAATAATTCTTTCAGATATTACAGAGCAATGCACACGCGAGTCAAAAGTCGTAAAGATAATTGGAATGCTCTCCCTAGTGCTGATTTTATAGATCGATTTTTTAAATACAGACCTACTTATGATGTTGATTCCGAATACGGAATCCTTGCAGAATTTCTACAACTTTTTATTGACGAAAATCGTCAATATTCGAAAAATGTTTATTTTGCGACGGCGTATAAAAATGTACCTGAAGAGTTTGTAACAGATCAAATATCAAAGACTGATATAGATGCGAAGTTTATTCACAGTCATGTTGCAGGTAAGTTTTACAAATTCTTATTCATTTTAAAGGTTCTTTAAAAAATAATTCGGTAACCGTTAAATATAGGAACAAAACGTTCTACATAATACATACTCTATACAAACACTCCTTACTTTTTGGAAGGAAATTGAAAGGGCCATTTTAAGGTTATCCTCTTTTTTTATTAGAACCCTGTATATTTTATTATGGGTTCGAGCATAAATCCTTGATGTTTCGCAAAAATTAACACATTTATGGCCATATTTCAAAATGGGTGTGCCGATAATACTTCCCTTGTTTGATGAAGCAAAACGCTAGTTTTGAAACCCCAAGAAAAACAAGACGAGCGTGGTATAAGTACGCTAAACCTAGTTTGTAGGTATATTTACTTTCAATTCTGACCCTTTTTAAGTAAACTTTTTAATTTTTTTTTTTCATATTAACTTTTGGGGGTCCCAAAAAATTGTCAAAAATTCATACTTTTTTTTTCACCTCGCCCTTACCACGACCACTGTGTTGAACATTAAGAAGCGGGATTTTATATATTCGGGGTCCTCCTGGTTTTAACTCGAGATTTTGGCATACATTTTTTATTGTATTATAGTAGAGATCATGAATAATGATCTCGACATCTTTCAACACTCATCACAAGAACCAACAAAGAAGTTCAAATTAATGTTTACAAGTTATGAGTGATCATAACACAAACAACGACAAATATAAGGGACTGCCTAACATCCCAACGGGCAGTCAAGTCAGGAAGATGTGTCACGAGATCACAAGCCGGTTATAAGTTATTCTGCAACCCCACTGGAGCGTTCCTCATTCCATCATCTTCCATACAGGCTGGATTTGACTCAAAGGACCACAAACTACAAGTCCTACGATAGTATCCACCCAACCCATCAAAAATATATAATATGGACCATTAAAAATGTAAATTCATATTTTAATAAAAATAAGACAACATATTTTAATAAAAATAAGTCAGCGTCTATTGCACGTGAATACACCAGTTCCCGTTAGATCACTGAAGTTAAGCAACGTCCAGCGAGGTTAAATTGAGTGGGTGACCAGGAAGTGGGACGAGGTTCGCACCCATGGAGTTCCTGACCCAAACTGTGTCAGGTCAATATATGTAGCTGATTTGTAAGTTTCTAGCGAATAGAGGGTAACACCGCCGTTGTATCTTTCAATTTCTTGGATGGAATAGGTACCAAATTTCAAGTTCTAGCTCTTTCCATTCTGGTTATAGGCAGAACCGCCAAAAATGGTCTTCAACCTCTAATTTGCGGCCAACAATATATTACACTTCAATATTACCATACTGACCACGTTCGACGTTGCTTAACTTCAGTGATCTGACGGGAACTGGTGTATTCAACGTGGTATGATCGTTGGCTAAGTTGTATTTTTTAATTTCAAATTTAAGCTCTTTCTATTCTCATTTTAAGCAGGATATGCGAAACCGCTAAAAAGCGGCATAAAACCGCCAACGGTATTTTTGATTTCCACCAAACTTCAGTCTCTAGCACTTGCCGTTCTTGAGATATCTTGTTCAGAGACAGATAGACACACACACGGATCAATGCCTGAAACTCGAGATTTGGGCTCTGGGGACCTCAAAACGTGTTTTGGCATTAAAAACTTGACATCGAAAATTTCAGCCCATTGCAAAATTTTCCTTTTTATAGGATAAGGAAAGTAAAAAAGAGACCTCTCTCACTATAAGATCAAATGAAAAGTTATAATTTTGATTCCATTAACCGAATGAAGTTTTGACCACGATTTTTATTTGGACGTCTGTTTTTAACAGCGTCAATCCTGAATTACATTGTCTGATTTTGATGAAATCGAGAATGGACATTTATTACGTTTATGAAAATAGCAGATCATTTATTGTAATTTATAAAGCAAAAAAGTACACTTCCATAAAATATTCTGATGTTCTATCATTATCGATGGGGTACCAAAATATTCCAGGGTGCCAAATTTATAAGGTACAATAATTTTTATCTTGCGACTCTTTCAATAGCTCCGCCATTGTTAATGCTTTAAAAATGAAACTAGGTCAAAAGAAAACATAAATTAGTGGGTATACACCGTATACCTGTCTTTTCAACTGTCTTAAGAAATAGTCATTATCAAAAAGTACCATCTTAGAATTCCGCACTTGGATTTGCTAGGCATACTTTGGTACCGACTTGACGAAAAATAGTAATATCCCCCTCAATAAACACTTCGTGTGCAAAGAAAATGTCTCTACAAAAAAAACAAAAATTCAAGTGGCTGATATCTCTCCTAAAAATATGGTCACAAAAGAAGTTTTCTTAGAAGCTTTAAAAGCTTAGGAAAAGTACCTTTGTAAATTCAATTAAATGAAAATAAATTATTAATTTTTTTTAAAAAAAAAAAATCATATGAGTGCCGAGTTCATGTCATTTTCAAAGGAAGTGATACCATATTAATGCCAAGTTCAGGTCAAAATATTTGCCCTAAAGGTGATTCGAAAGCTACAAACAAAAACTAGAATCATCTTTTTGTCCCCGGGCACTTTGCGCACATTCTTGTGCAAAATTTATAGAGCGGTCATACAGCGAATAGTTAGTAGAAATACGCACATTAATATTCAGATAAAATGTGCGCCAAGCGCCCGGGGGTATGGGCGTAGGAAGGGGGGCAGTATGGGCAGCTGCCCCCTAGAAATTCCCAAGAGTATACAGCACGGAAGGGGCAACTTAGATTTACACTAGATAAAATTATTTTTGGAAGCAAAAATGTCTTGATGTATCGAAATACGATAAATGTCACATTTTGTCCCTAATCCAACAGCACCACTGTAAACAATCGAATGTAACTGTGGCAAACTTGTCGCATCGTTGAATCGTATTTGGTAATTTGATGAGAAAATTCAAAAAAAAATAACAAACGTATAGTTTTCAACTGTTTTTNTTTTTTTTTTTTTTTTTTTTTTTCGGCTTTCAGTAGGTAAGAATGACGGATTCGTAACCAGCAGGCTGTTGGTTCGAATCCAAGCGAAGACAATAAATTTGGTAATATCATGGGGAAGTGCATTGTGACAAAACATTAGCTTTAACACAAATAAATTCCTAAAAAAAAAAAAGTTCGTCTTTGATCTGCAATTTTTTGTTCGGTAACCGTAACATTGGGGTATTCTACAGCAAACGCTTGGTGTTGATTTTGGCGGAAAGCTGTGGAGTCTGCTTCTGGTCGTGTGATATAGTAATATGTGCGCAAGATATATGCATGTTAATATCTTGGGTCCACTTCGTACGCACTCATTTTCTTCCTGCTAATGTGGTCTCAGGTAACAAGACACTGCGTAACTGAGAATCACTCCTAGCAGTGACAGTTCTTCTGGATGTATTTTGACTGCTATCATTTGTGTCGGCATTTTGATTGCTTTCGGTCCCCGGTCGCAGTCTGTCGCATTCTTCTTGTCTCCCTGCGCGATCACTATCGGCTCGCATGCTGTCACTTCTAGCGTTGGCTTTAGAGGTGCCCTGGTGCTGCCCCCCAGGAGGTAGCGTTTTTCCGAAGTCTTAATAACAATCGTTTTTTCTCCATTGGGAGATCGCAGTTGATGTTCATGTGTGGTATTAAAATGTTACCACACTACTTCCTGGGACGTTACTGATACTTGTAACTATCCAGGGATCATCAACCACTTGCTCGGACCCTGGGGTCGATCCTCCCCAATAACTTAATCATTAGTTACCCCTAGAGGTATATTATTGAATAAGTAGCGATTTACTTTATCGACCCCTCCCCCCGTCCCGACATGAAGATCTCAGCTGCCCCCCCC
>CM022874.1:40538915-40557426 GCA_012654025.1 Pachypsylla venusta
TATTAATTATAATAATGAAGAAATCTAACTAATTAAATACTTTGAGTTTATAGAAAAATTATTACAATATTTTAATTAACTTACGTGATAATAATAATAATATTAATTATAATAATGAAGAAATCTAACTAATTAAATACTTTGAGTTTATAGAAAAATTATTACAATATTTTAATTAACTTACGTGATAATAATAATAATATTAATTATAATAATGAAGAAATCTAACTAATTAAATACTTTGAGTTTATAGAAAAATTATTACAATATTTTAATTAACTTACGTGATAATAATAATAATATTAATTATAATAATGAAGAAATCTAACTAATTAAATACTTTGAGTTTATAGAAAAATTATTACAATATTTTAATTAACTTACGTGATAATAATAATAATATTAATTATAATAATGAAGAAATCTAACTAATTAAATACTTTGAGTTTATAGAAAAATTATTACAATATTTTAATTAACTTACGTGATAAAAATAATATTATTAATTATAATAATGAAGAAATCTGACTAATTAAATACTTTGAGTTTATAGAAAAATTATTACAATATTTTAATTAACTTACGTGATAATAATAATAATATTAATTATAATAATGAAGAAATATAAGTAATTAAATACTTTGAGTTTATAGAAAAATTATTACAATATTTTAATTAACTTACGTGATAATAATAATAATATTAATTATAATAATGAAGAAATCTAACATCTATAAAGCAAAATATGAAAACTTGCATCACAAGCAAAAACGAAATATTCCCAAAATACCTTTTTTGAACAGATTTTTTTTCCCCGAGAAAACATACTTTCTTATCAAGTGTAATACCACGTTTGGTAGTGGGACCAAGTTACCGCCATGTGGGACCAAGTTACCGCCAAAAATGACGCTTTGTAGAGGTCTTTTTGTAATTTTTTCATGGGTAAACTAAAGGATAAAAATGACCGAAAATGCCCCCCCCCCTTCCTAAATAGTAAATAAACACCCTATAAAAAATAAAAAATTTGAAAATTTCCGGTTTCTCCCCGATTTATGGACGGTTACCGCCAAAAATCCAAACTTGAGAGGATTTAATGTCGCAATCTCGAAATTGTTGTTGAATTCCGTAACCCTAGTGAAGCACGGGCAAACAGCTAGTTTAGATATATGTATCATTTGTGAGAGACAACTCGAAAGCATGGAAATGTCGTCTTGCAGATCGGCGTGGACTCTGTTGTATTGCTGTCGCAGAGCTTCAAAGTTTTCGTGTATTCTAACAGTTCTTGTTCTGCATGGAGGCTTCTTTGTCAATACAAAACCAGTCTCTCAGAAATATTGGACCCATTGCAGAATAGTTTTTTTTCGTGTAGGAACCCTTCCACGTGATCTAATCTGAATAATGGCCACTTTTGAAAAATGTCTCCACAGCAAATGCACGATGCTCAGGGGTCCATGACTTCATTGTAACTAAAGCCCTGTTGGGAAGAAAATGACACCAACATCAACAAGTTATGATTTGGTAGTGAACTTGTTAAACTCGTCAGGTTAATCTGGCGCATCCTGTTTAAATCAGAAATCTTTGTGTATCTATGTATGAGGTGTTGTCTGTTTCAATATTACAGTACAAACGGCAGCAGATAGCGAAAATTGATGAGAATGGACCCCACCAAAATCATAGTCTACGAACTAGGAAAATTATCATAATCAAAATTTTCAATTTATTTACCGAATTCGGAAAGACAGAAGGGGGGGGTGTTAGTTAGTTAAATAATAAACCCATGTGTCACATTGGCAGAGTTTTTATTTTAACAATATTTTGTTTTCAGCTTCATGTGGATTTAGTGGATGAAGCCCTGGCAGAAGTTCTCGTACCTAGCATGAACTATGTAGATAACCTCAATAACCTTGATACTTATGTATACAAAGATAAATTAGAAGTGTACAAAACCATATTTCAAAATTCTGCGTTTCTTAAATTGTATAGGGAACTGGTAGAGTGGTGTGCTGTACCAGGAACTCTCTGTGACACGAGGTGATGACAATTTTACCTTGTGGTGCACTCTAGAGGATTTTATAAATACTACTTTCAGTTAAAGAAGAAGAAAAAAACAGTTCTAAATGAAAATCATCATTTTGCACAACTAATACAATAACGTCACAACTCAAAAACCACTTCTTTTCAGAAGAGCAAAAAATTGATTCTTTCAATCCCTTTATGTCGAAAACAGACCAAAATGCACAAATTAAGATATATCAATAAGAATTTTTGAATTTGAAATTGAATAACGACACATTTTAAGTTGAGACAGACTATGAGCAACAACTGAACGAATCAATGCCTACATTTTGAGTGATACCCGAATATTTCCTAAAAATTGGCATGAAAATCACAATTTGAGTTGTTCTTTCTTCATTTGAATTTAAATTAATTCAATAGTGCCACCGTATGTCATCTAAAGGGGAAGGAGTGGAGCTACAGCCATGGGGTCTTTACAGTAGATGCGCGATGCTTTAAAACACAGGAATATGGTCTAGTTTCATAGAGTTACGTTATTGCATAAGGTGTGCGATTTTATTTCTCCTTTGGTTTCAATAATAAAATATTTTTGGTCTAATTTCCTTGATCTCTTCACCGACATGCGGTCTTGGTTCGGTACCTCGTTTTATATATCTATACTTTTATAAAACGCAAAGCCCAGTTGGTATACTGACTGACTGACTGATAATCAACGTAGCTCCACGATGGCTAAACCTAGAGACTTGAAACTTATACCCAAGGAAGGTTATGTTAACATCAACCAAAAATGTTTTACCCTTCTTGGATATAAAAAGTGTAAAAAATGAAAAAAACAATGGTAGCTCTAGATTGAGAATAAAAAACTTAACTGATTTGATGTATTACACATCAAACTTAATGAGAATTGAATTTGACGTCGAAGAACATATTTAAACGTTAAATTCGGTTAAGCGGTTTGGTTTAAACAAGACAAATTATAGGAAAAACATTACGAAATTTTACGTGACTGCACGAGAAAAAAAATTGATCAAAATTTGAGAAGGCATTTATTTTCACTTTTCTTAAAGACTTTTCTACATTTCATTCTGCTATACAGGGTGTCCCAAAAGTCCGAGACCACCTGAATATCTTTTGAACAGCTTTCTGTGGAGTTTTGAAATTTTGCATGGTATTATATCCCAAATTAAACCACCTGATGTTGTGACGAATTTTTCAGGGGCGGGTCCCATGTGGCCCCCTGGGGCACCAAATTTTGTTTTTTAAATACGAATCCCCATCTTGTGATACATTTTCAGAAAGACAATAAAATTAGAAGTACTTTGCAAAAAAAAAATTTACACGTCTAGCGTGTTTGGTTTTAAAATGGCGGCCATTTGAAATTTCCAAGATATGACTTCCAAGAGTGTCTAAATCTAAACATATTGCGATCTAGGCGCACGGCAGTGTTCCAAGTCAAGTCTGGCGACTGCAGTTGTGTATATTTACAAGAACTATATACTCCTTTATCTCTCGATCTAGTGGACCTATGAACACGACATTTGGCTCGCATAACAAGGTCCCATACTTAGACTTACTATGTTAGAATGGAGGTTGCACATGAAAAGTAACGGAGAAAAGGGGATCTGAAAAAAACAAAACCACGCTGATTTTGTGACTCTCTCACTTATCAAGATTCAAAAGTACTTCCAGAAGAACTAGAAAGCTGAAATTTGATAGGCTATATATATATATAACTTAAAAACACCAAATTGTGATTCGTTCCTGTGAAAAAACAGAATTCATAAGAGAAATTATTTATTGCTCGAGATCACTTCCGGAGTAGGTAGAAACTTGAATTTTAGTATGGAAGGTCTATTTCAACTTAAAAAACATCGGGAAAATGATTTCAGAAGAGATGGGATTTATAACTTGACAAGTTTTGTGCGTTGAGTTTTTATCAAACAAAAACAACAACTTGCCAAGTAAATCTGAAAAAGAACATAAATATTTCCGTCGTAAAATTCAAAATTTTTGGATAGTTAGTCATCCGAAAGTTTAGATCATTAATTGATGTGTCTACATTAATTTGCGTTTATTTGGAAACAAGTTGGGCATATAATTTTAGATACCTCCATTAATTTCTGGTTATTCATAGAAAAACTTGGCCTCATTTTAGATCTCAGAACTTTTAATGGCAGAACTTTTTGGCCATTGGACCTTTCTTACATTTTTATTCTACGGAACCTATAGATCCTCAAAATTTGACGTATTTTTAAATCAATTCTTGGTATACTGACTGTATTCTATTTCCCTAAAAAAAGTTATGAACGAAAAATGAAGTATGGCACTATTATTTGGTCCTGTGGTTTGTGTGATGCTTTTATAAAATTTTAGAGGGATTAACATTAGATATATCAAAAGCTCAGTAGTGATTAAAGCTTGAAGCCTTGTATTTAAAATAAAGAACAAACATTAAATGATTTATTAAAAATCAAGAGCCACCTAGGTGTAGCAGGAAGACGACCAAGGCCTTTCTGGCCCTGAAAAAACTATGAGACAAGAGAATTGCCAAAACAAAATTTAGAAAATTGCGATCTGTTCAATCTATTTAGTCCCCATACGAAGCACCCGTCATTGTTGACTCCATCACCGACAGCATCGTGACCATCTGCTTGAAGAAGATACCAGCAACCTTTTTGTATGGATGATTGGTTTATCAATGCTAATCCAATATGATTAATAGATAATTCCAGGGAGCTCTGATCAGAATGTAAAATTGGTATTGTGGTTAGAAGATCTTGGCGATAAACTTTGCAAAGGATCACAAGTTGTGAAGATCTTGAATGCTCCTGGGAGAGGTACTCAGTATTGGTAACTATTAATGCTTTCACCAAGGAGCTCTGATCAGAATGTAAAATTGGTATTGTGGTTTGAAGATCTTGCCGATAACTTTTGCAAAGGATGACAAGTTGTGAAGATATTGAATGCTCCTGGGAGACGTACTCAGCAGTGGTAACTATTAATACTCGAACCCAAGAGCTCTGATCAGAATGTAAAATTGGTATTGTGGTTTGAAGATCTTGCAAATAACTTCTGCAAAGGATGACAAGTTGTGAAGATATTGAATGCTCCTGGGAGACGTACTCAGCAGTGGTAACTATTAATACTCGAACCCAAGAGCTCTGATCAGAATGTAAAATTGGTATTGTGGTTTGAAGATCTTGTCAATAACTTTTGCAAAGGATGACAAGTTGTGAAGATATTGAATGCTCCTGGGAGAGGTACTCAGCAGTGATAACTATTAATACTTTCACCAAGGAGCTCTGATCAGAATGTAGAATTGGTATTGTGGTTTGAAGATCCTGGTTATATCTCGAGATATTCAAGGCAGCCTTATTGATGCCGGTCGTAAAAGGCGAATATAAGAGTAGGGCCTGAAACGATATCTTCTCCATTACGCATGCAAAAAGCGAGGAGAAGCTACTACATTCTCCGTAAGGATTCTTAAGTATAAACAACTCATGATGAGTTGTTGCAAACCAGCTGTTAATCAGTGATGATGAAGATCTTCTGATCAAAGTTTCTACTTTCAATTCAGAATTCGCCACCAATTCATCATTCTCGAGAGGATTCTCGATAATATATACAATTGTCCATCGTACAATGTACACTAAATTTAATATCACACGCATAATAGTAATATTTGTTATGCAAGTTTAATATCTGTACCTAGCGCAAGAACCGTTTAACAAGTGTTGAGTTTTTGATGTCACCCTGTATTCCTAGATTCCATTCCATTCCGTATAACTTTATTGTATTTTTTTTTTATCTACAATCTTCCGTCCGAATGAACACGAAAATATTTTTCCAACACCTTTGACAAATATGTTAACAATGCAAGACTGTCTGTTTATGATTTATGTCATTCGGACAAGCCCAGGTATTGTTCACGACATTATATTGCACAATATACAGAATAAATTCTTTGAGGGAATCAGATAAGTCAATAACAATATTTACAAACATTAAATTAATTTACCTAATCTCTCACAAAGGAAAATATTTTTTTAGTAATAAATTAGTTTGTGAACAAAATATCTTTGTAAAACGTTAGAAAAATAAATTACTAATAATCTATCAGGTGGAATTTATCTTCATTTTTTTTGCTTAACTGTTTAACCGAGGGCTTAATTTCTTCCAATCCATTTAAGTTGAATTTTCATAAGGAAAAGAAAATCATACTTGAGATTGTACGAAGTTACTTGATCCTCATGGGCAGAGTCCATCTTGATGCTGTAAAATAACACAGAAAGCATCTCTGTAATACCATGTATGTTTATAACTCTTGTGTTACTGACGTAATAATATTGTAGTGATTGCCATGTTTCTGAGGTCTCATGTCAATTATCAGCCTCAAAGAACAGATGTAGGTATGATGACAAATAAAAACTTTAGCAGTAGACTACAACTTATCCCGAGCTACTGTCTCTACATCTGGCTACCATCTAACGCAATGATTCTACAACTGAATGAAAGTCTATTTAACATCTATTGGTCATTTAAGAGTTAGGACTAGGTTTTACCCTCCATTCGCTGGAAATTTACAATTCAGCTATTATCCACATTAACCTCACCCAGCCTGAACAAGCAATATGAGGGGAAAGTTTTGTGCGACTAAGAAATTGAAATAAAAAAAGATATATAGGTATCTACTTATATATCAGTGGATAGATGATTTCAACAAAACACAAAAATGTCTTTTGAAGAAAACAAAATCATTGTGCCAAACCGATAACCAAGAGGATCTATTGCCAAACACACAAAGCGGGACAAATTCTTTACTAAACCAAAATGTTCTAATCTGAATGTTAAATCTTAGGATTCCGGATTAGGTCTTGATAATCAATTTATTGTGTTTGTTTTCAGAGACATTTAGAATCTAAAAATTTAAAGTCAAATCTTGTTTGCCTAAAGTATCCCAGAATAATATCTAAAATTTAGGAATTTGCCGCTGTTAAACCGCGCAATAATCGAATTCATATTATAAAATATTCTTTATTATAATCGGTTTATAATAAGCTGTTTGCGATTTGTATCTTGCGACAATCTATGTTCCGACATAGTTATTTTGATTTAGGTTCTAGTTTGATCTTTTACAAAATGAATAATATCGATGTTTTACGTTCTGGGTAGGATTACTATTAGATGTCCGACGTTGGCAGGACCTGTCCTGTTTTTTTGCATTTTTGTCCTGCTTGCTTTTGAAAATAATGAAATATTGTTTTTTTAAATTCAAACCAAAACACACTTTATATGTCAAATTACCTGAATACAAAAATAAAGGTCCTACACCGAGGACCTACCTCTTCACATAAGTTTTTTGAAAAAAACTTAAAGAAAAAGTATTGGCCGTCAATGGTCCATGTTGGATGGTTTTGCAAACGAAATAGAGGCATGGCCGCAAAAACGTTTCCGAACCTCTCTAATTGGGTTAAAATTAATTATTTTTTTTTTTTTGGATTGCCTCTCCAGATCTCCCCGGTGTCAGATCCCGGACAAAGTCATTATAGTCCGGCAGCTTCCAACCCGATACTTTTTCAACAAATCAGGTTGATTATTTTCTGACCAGCCGATAATTTTATCCACCCTACCGACATAATGTTTATCTTTACCAAGGATACTTTTTATCGTGTCGGTTTGGATCGGTAGCTTTCGCACTCATGTAAATTGTAAGATTAGATCTTCAGCTCTAGCAATTTACAATTTGACTATGAGATGCCCAATGACTTCATCGTACTGAAAATATAAATAATTTGACGGATTTCTGAATCGATATGATGGGTCCCCTAATGGGCTGCACACTCAATCTCACGAGATAGTCATTGTTCCATGGAACCTCAAGATACAATATACCTCAAGGTGTATTCAATGTTTCCCCTATCATTTTGAATAAAAGGAGTTGGCAAACAAAAAATGGAGTATTGGACAACAGTCATTTTTCCTGTCCACGGTAACTGGAAAAACTATTTTAATAAGCGGAAACTACAAAGTCTACATGTTCAGACCTTTCTTAGAATACCCATTTTGATAGTTTTTGAAGCTCTTTATTTTTGAAACCCATTTGTGGGTTTTTGGGGCCCGTTTTTAGGGTCTTAGGGGTGGAGTTTGAAGTGCGCCAATATGTTAAAATTATT
Source organism: Pachypsylla venusta (assembly GCA_012654025.1). Taxonomy (NCBI): domain Eukaryota; kingdom Metazoa; phylum Arthropoda; class Insecta; order Hemiptera; family Aphalaridae; genus Pachypsylla; species Pachypsylla venusta. The sequence continues at coordinate 40,547,105 of CM022874.1, forward strand.
GTATCATTATGAACTTGCAGTGATAAAAAATGAATGTTTTCCTCACTATGTCAACATGTCCTGTGCTATTCCGCCCCACTACTTCCGCTTCGCTTGGCTCCTTAGAGGAATGATCCTTTCCGTGTGGCCGACATACCCACAATTCTCCGTTTTTACCGAGTTATGCCGCTTCACTATTAGAGCCTGCTGGAAGAATATAATATCGAAAGATATATTTTTTGCCCCTTCTATGTCCTTCACGCCCATTTCTCGAACATTACACACATTCTATCACATATATAGATTGAGTATACTAAGCTATAAGCAAGTTGTACACACCCCGCTCCAGATGGAAGGAACAATCGTCTCAGGCAATATTATTTTAGTATCTTGGAGGAAGCGTTCTGTAATATTTTATTTGGGAATGAACCCAAAATTACTTCTTCAGTAGCATCTTTTATTTTCACTCAGTAGACTGTAAGGTAATGTTAGGCACTCCGTGAGAGGGGGAGCATTCAGTGAGGGTGAATTTATTCCTCCTAATCCAAATTACTTCTTCTTCTTGATGTACCCCCAAATTAATGATCAAAAAGAGGGACGGTAGAAATACTACAGACACCAAATTCAAATTGTTCCCTTGTTTAAGATGCCGATTCAATATCTCTTGTGAGATATATGAACAATGAATTGCGATGATATTCCTACATTAGGAAAGAGTTCTGTTAGAAAAGTGTTCACAAATATCAATTGTGGAAATTTCAAGAGCAAAGAACTGTTGAACACCTCATAACACACTCAGGAAGGACGGAAGGTGTTCTGTTAGAAAAGTCTTCACAAATATCAATGGTGGAAATTTCAAGAGCAAAGAACATAAAAAGGATAAAATCTCCGTCTCGAATGACCGCACGCCGCGCCGTCCGCTGGAGTCGTCACGTTTGCCACTATGCGATGACCGATTTTGATGAAATTTGTTATGTAGATCACATCTGGGTTCATCTAGTTGAGCCACACAACATTTCGTCACATGTGTAGTGTTCCATACTAAAAAAATTGTTTTGGGGCACAAAGAGGACCTACATACCAAATTTCATCAAAATCCATCAACGCTAATAACAAAAGTTGCCCATCACGGCGCGGCGAACACATGGATTTGTTTCTTTCGATTTTTGGATTCCTTATGAAACGTAAAATGGATATGTTTCTTTCGATTTTGGATTCCTTATGAAAAGTAAAATCAAATTTCAAGGGGCGGGGGGAGTATTTTTTTCGTGACGAGTCCATAGGTTCATATTTGAAAATAAAAAACCGAAAAAGTGTTCACCTTGTACAGTAACTCGCCGGCAACCGATATTTATCAAAAACAAATCGGAAGCATAAATGATCCACATGCTTTTATTTGATTTTACGATAAAATCATTCCGAAATTGATGTCATAAAATCAAAAATATTTTCTTCCTTCTCAGAAGAACAAAAAATGGCATTAAAAATATGACTTAATTCAAAATTTAACTCAAACTAGTGAGCAGACATCTACAGGGTTCGGACAATGGGACATTGACACGTATTATAAACTTGCAATTTCAATCGCGGGCACGACCTTGTCAACTAAATGATTTTTTATCTGTGTAATATACAGGTCCTAAGATTTGAATGTGAAGGTCATTTGCCGAGTTTTTATATCGATGACACATTCCTGGAATATTGAGTTTATTCTAACTTCCCAAAAAAGTTTTGGGAAATTAGATATTTTAATTTCCCAAAAAAGTTTTTATTGACAGTACTATTGGGCCCTTACAGTTAAAGGTTAATATATTTAGGTTGATATTTTCGAGATTCGAGATTCAGAATAACCTTTGAGATTCTTAAAGGTCCTACGAAATCCAAAACATTTTTGGGGGATAATATAATAAATAAACCAGTTTTCTTACTTTCGGTTTATTATTTTGCTATCGTCACAAAAAAAATACCATCCCTTAACCCCAGAATAAAATAATGTAAATGACAAATGTCTTTTGACAGTGTTTACACACACTTATTTCTTTTGTATGGTACATAATTAGACATTTTAGACACTTTTGACTATTTATGGTAGCTTTTAATGGTAGCTTTAGACAATCAATGTATTGGTTACATGCATTGCCAGGGGGGGGGGGTACAAAATACCCACGACCAAAGTTTGGCTTCCCTTAGAAGGCTTAGAACATATACATATTTTTATATATTATGATGGAAAATATTGTTTGTGACAATTATTAAAGGTCTCATTGAAATAAGTATCATAAATTGACTACTACAAGCGTTCTGCTAAAACGCGGGTACTTTGTACCCCCCCCCCCCATTGGCAATGCTAGGGTTAAAATTTGATATGTAACTTTTCAAGGTACGTAGAATCGAAAAATCGAATAAAAAAAAATCGTTTATCCATCTTAAGCCGTGACGGGTACTATTGAACTTTTGAACCGTTGACCGATTTTATTTTTCAATACAGACCTACTTACCGCCAACGCACTTCCACGTTGACTAAATCGATTTCTGTCAGTTCAGTAGAATTCTGTAATATCGGCCACGTTCTTTGGAAGAATTCTTACTACCCTGTAAACAAGAATATTCAACTTCATAAACACCAAATATAATTCATGACCCGATCTGGCCACGGATATACGATCTTGTTAACATTCACCAACATCATAACTTTGGTATCTACAAGATAATTCTGTCATTAGGAACTCTGCTCGTAGATTCCAGATAAATAAATGTCTCCATTTAGTCTCCTAACATACTGGGGACCGTAAACATTTTTTTTCATTTAGCTCTAGATGAAGGTTTGTATAGTTCTGGGGGTGCTTGACAATTTAAGCCTCCATCTAGAGCTAATTTCATTCAAGGCTCAACACCCCATAGCACGCGGGATAAATTTCACAAAATTTAATTTTTGTTCGCCACCCAAGCTTCATTAGATGACGGTTCTATTGTATAGTCCGTGTAAATGCAGAAAGTTTGGTGTTCGGAAAAGCATCCTCTTTATTTAAAAGACTGACTCTACTTTAAACAAATGATGAAAGGCTACTTCATCAAAATGCGAGTTCCTACATGCGCGGATATAGCCCTCTTGTTTTAGGGGGACACAATTGCACAATATACCTATAATAGAAAATTTGGAGGAGGGAGGACTCTTAACCTAGAGGCGGGGGCTCGAGTCCTGAGTAGTACTTTTTATTGCAATGTTTATCGAGGTACGATACCTAGTTTGTTCCCATTTTGACGATTTTATAAGCGTGATGACGAAAAAAAGTGCCATGACAAGTGACAGAATTTTTGACGATTTTTATTTACGTACAAAAACTGGGGGGGGCACGTGCCCCCCGGGCCCACCCCTATATCCGCGCATGAGTTTCTATTGATACTGTGAGAAGCAAGTGAAGGGCACTATTCCGGTACAGCTGAATAGAGTAGGTACAGAACAGAAGGTTGAGGCATTGTAGAATTAAGGAAGGCAACGCCGACACCAAAGATGAAGATAGAGAAGAAGAATACTCTTTAGAATAAAGTCAATATTGCAGGAATGTAAATTCTAGGACCTATGCACAATTAAGTTACTCAGGTGACAGGTCATGCTGTATCCTCCTTGTGCGTGTGTCATGGCTTGAATGAAAATTATATCAAACACAGAAGATGCTTTCAAAATTGCATTATTACGAGTATTATTATAAATGTGATAATAGATTTTATGATTTCTAGAAAAATGAATTATCCTTCAGTGTTGTTGTTTTTTAAATAAGTAAGAAAACTTGCTTATCGTTCCTCAAACGAAAAACCTAAATTAACCAAAGACATTTTAATTATTATTTCTATACATATAAGAAACATTGAGCACAGTATATTGATCAGCATTTGAGGCTGCATAATACTGCTCCACGTGCTCTTATTGAGCACAGTATATTGATCAACATTTGAGGTCGCATAATGCTGCTCCACATGCTCTTATTGAGCACAGTATATTGATCAGCATTTGAGGCCGCATAATGCTGCTCCGTGTGCTCTTATTGAGCACAATATATTGATCAACATTTGAGACCGCATAATGCTGCTCCGTGTGCTCTTATTGAGCACAGTATATTGATCAACATTTGAGGTCGCATAATGCTGCTCCACGTGCTCTTATTGAGCTCAGTATATTGATCAACATTTGAGGCCGCATAATGCTGCTCCACGTGCTCTTATTGAGCACAGTATATTGATCAACATTTGAGGCCGCATAATGCTGCTCCACGTGCTCTTATTGAGCATAGTATATTGATCAACATTTGAGGCCGCATAATGCTGCTCCACGTGCTCTTATTGAGCACAGTATATTGATCAACATTTCAGACCGCATAATGCTGCTCCACGTGCTCTTATTAAGCACAGTATATTGATCAACATTTCAGACCGCATAGTGCTGCTCCGTGTGCTCTTTTTGAGCACAGTATATTGATCAACATTTGAGACCGCATAATGCTGCTCCGCGTGCCCTTATTGAGCAGAGTATATTGGTCAACATTTGAAACCGCATAATGCTACTCCGCGCGCTCTTTCTTGAAAACTAAGGGCGCATGAGATGGGGTGATAACGTGAGTGTTTTGACGGGAACTGGTGTAGTCAAAGTTATTAAAATGAAACACGATACATATTTGGTACCACCGCTTGATCATAAAATTCAAGAATTTAATGGAAAATAAAATTTCATTGCACTGCCAGCTAAATGAAGAGATAAACTTTATATATGATGCTTTAATTAACTGTTACACCCGGCTCGGGATCACTAAATTTATGATTCCTTACAAAGTATATGCGCTTGATACAGTGTGCACCGAAGAACTTATGTCTCATCTTTAACAGTTGCAGGAATCTACTTAGTTAGGAGATGGGGCCACCGAGGGGAGCAATCCAACTTCTTTAAGTGACATTCCTAAGGTCGCCGAACACACAGAAGGTTTGGTGTTAGGAAAGGCATCCAGCCCTTTAAAAACTGATTCAAATCAAAAATGAAAAGTTATCTAAATGTATATTTTTGTGGGTATCATAGGATTACAAGGGTTTTTCAATGTTCACTAGGCTACACTTCAACAAGTTGCACCTTAAAATGCTACCCCTAGGCGCTAATACCATATATCAGGATTCATTTTTCCTCAGGGGGCTCAGTTCCACCAAACAAAATCATACCTACAAAGTATTTTTTTTAAAAAAACCTTTTTCAAATTATAGACACGTCCAGGTATCGAACCCGTAATCTCCTTGGTCAAAGCCATGGATGCTGTGAGAGGTACGCAAGGATCACTTTCCATGATCATCATATTTATGGCTGCCAATCCTTCGGACCCCCCCCCCCCCCCCCCCCNTGAAAAAAATCTTGGATAAGGTCTTTTTTTATTTTTGGGATTGAGGAGCGCGGCAGCCGCCAAGTCAAATACAATGAGAGTTGCACAAGTGATATATTACTTCACGTCACAAGATGCACTTTTCAGGTTTATCCACAGCCACGAGAAAAATATGTGGAGTGACTTGTTTTTGCATATTTGATAATCGGATTGGTAGATGATGAGATAAAATCAACAATTTGAAAAAAAAATAAAAAATACGGGAACACTGAGAAAAAACATTTCAAAATGGTCATTCTTCCATTTTCATCTTCTTAGATGTTGACGGGGCTACAGCAAAATCTACCGAACCGCTTTTCATCGGAGATGTCTCATTCATATTTAGAGTTTTACACCATCGAATGAATGATGTCACCCTCAAATAAGTTCGCACACAGTATGTAATAATCACCCAGACACTTACTGATGCAATTGGTACTAAAATTTAAAACAATGTTGCAATTTTTAAGCCTAATATCAGTAGAATTTTATGCGCTAATACCATTTTTTTATGAGTGATCATAAAGAATTATTTTCATTTTTTATGCACTAAAAATGCATTTGATTGTCCTCTTCAGTAACTTTATGACCAAATGAATTTTATGGACCTTCTCAATGAAGACATAATTTTTTGATGGCATTCGCGTTGCATTGAACCCAATTGCTGCTATTTCCTTTTATCGGCCATGAAGCATTGTGAATTTCAGATTTTGCAGATCACGGCAAGATCTAATAAATTAGCTATGTCGCCTAAGTTGGTGTTATCATCACACCAAATCCGGGGCCATACAAATTTAAAAGCTCTGCCAATGTGACACCTTAGTATCCCGTCTAAATGTATATCTGTCTCGGGCTTCATAATTACGACATTGTCAGCAGAAATGTGACACATGTCCGCCTGTATCTGTCTCGGGCTTCATAATTACGACATTGTCAGCAGAAATGTGACACATGTCCGACTGCATCTGTCTCGGGCTTCATAATTACGACATTTTCAGCAGAAAATGTGACACATGTCCGACTGCATCTGTCTCGGGCTTCATAATTACGACATTGTCAGCAGAAATGTGACACATGTCCGACTGCATCTGTCTCGGGCTTCATAATTACGACATTGTCAGCAGAAATGTGACACATGTCCGCTTGTATCTGTCTCGGGCTTCATAATTACGACATTGGCAGCAGAAAATGTGACACATGTCCGCCTGTATGTGTCTCGGGCTTCATAATTACGACATTTTCAGCAGAAAATGTGACACATGTCCGCCTGTATGTGTCTCGGGCTTCATAATTACGACATTTTCAGCAGAAAATGTGACACATGTCTACATGTATCTGGCCATGGTGTACACTGATGGCTCCAAAACAAAAGAGGGATCTGGTGCACACTGTTTGCGACCCAGAGTAGACATATCTCTGCCCTTGGGGATGTACGCCGGGGTGTACCAGGCTGAGGTCCTCGCAATTCACACCTGCGCGGATGAGAACATAAAGATGGGTCTCTCTAATAGGGAGATTCATATATTCTCTGATAACCAGGCAGCGCTGAAGGCTTTACTCAGCTATAGCACGTTCTCCGGAATAACGTGGGAATGTCAGCTTGCACTAAAAGAACTGGCACAGAACAACCGAGTTTGTCTTGGTTGGGTGCCAGGACACAAGGGCATTGCTGTAAATGAACGGGCCGATGAACTGGGGTCCCCTACACCATTCATCGGACCAGAACCTATGATTGGCCTAAGCACGACTGAGGTCAGGGGCTTCATCGAGGGCTGGGTACTTGAAAGACACCTTGAACGGTGGAGGCCGTCTCGGGACTGAGACAAAGTAAGGCCATGCTTCGGGGACCAACAAGGAGTCTTGCGATGGAGTTCCTGACCCTCAGTCGGAAAAACATCAGATTAGCCACAGGCCTGATCACTGGGCACTGTGGTCTAAGAAAACACCTACACACTATGGACATCCACCAGAACCAGATCACGTGTAGACTCTGCGGGGAGGATGAGGAAACTGCTTCTCACGTCATTTTTGACTGCAACTCCCTGCTTGCATGGAGACTGAGTATGGGACAGCTACAACCCAGGCTCAACATCCATTAAAAACACCTAGCCAAAAGGATGATCAAGCTCGCGCGGATCTTAGGCCTTAGCTAGGGAATTGGGCTACACTCCAAGCACAAAAAACCTACCAGAGGCTTAGGTGCAGGGGACATAGCCCCAAAGAGGAGTTTAAGCTCACGAATATACATGTATCTGTCTCGGGCTTCATAATTACGACATTGTCAGCAGAAAATGTGACTGCATGTATCTGTCTCGGGCTTCATAATTACGACATTGTCAGCAGAAAATGTGACTGCATGTATCTGTCTCGTCACATTTTCTGCTATCGTACCTAACAGATACATGGGTTTATTATTTTACTGGCTAAACACAAAAAACATTTCATTCCATGACACGCAGAATTCAAAAATCGAATGGAAAAATTCCATTCGTCCGCCGCGCCGTTCGCCGCCTCCTCTCCTCCATTGCACACCGTCCGCCTTGAAGGGTACTTTTACCCCTTACCTTTGACGATGAAATTTAGTATGTTCGGTCCCATTTGAAGTTTGACTCCGCCCAATAAATTGACTGATATAACTGAGAGTGACAAAAAATTCGGAGAATAAAAAAATGGGACCTACATATAGATACTTTCATCAAAACCGGTCAGCGCTAAGTGCCCATCACGGCGGCGTACAAGCGGATTTTTTTTTTTTTTTTTTCACTCTACGCTTTTGAGTTATAACCAATCATCTTTATACCTACTGACTTAAAAACATAAACACTTCAGACAGAACAACTTCTGGGCGATATTCAAATGTTATTTTGGCACACAGAGGGAGATTCGGATCTACATTGGCGATCTACCGATCACAGTGGGATATGATCAGATATGAGAGCTTAACTTTGGTATAAAAAAAAAAGTCTGCCAGAGTAGGTCATTATTATAGCTTCCCCACACGACCATTTCTAGTATTATGTCGTGAGTATCCTCGGATGCGCCGAAAAATAAAGTCTGGCACCTCCTTATTTTTTTAAAAAAATACTCTTTAATTTTGACAGCATATAAATTTAAATACAAACCCTATATCCTGGAAAGAGAAGCAGCATTTTGTGACCTCATTTGTTGATCAAATAATAATACTGTGCTCACTTTTTTCGTATATTGAAAATTTGTATACTGAAGTATATTTCAGTTTTCTATTAATTCATTCAATCGAAAAAACGCCAGAGTCTATGGCACGTTGAATACAACACCAGTTCCCGTTGGATCACTGAAGTTAAGCAACGTCTAGCAAGGTTATACCATGTGGGTGTCCACGTGGGTTCGCGCCCTCTGGGTGAGGTCAATGTAGATAGCTGGTTTGGGGTTTTACCCTCCAGCAAATGGTGGGTAAAACCCCCGTCTCAAATGACCAATAGATGTTAAAGANCAGGACTAACACCTGAACATCATTTTCAGGTGTTAGTCCTGGCTTGGCTGTCAATGCTTCGCCCAATCCCCGCAAAAAAGTACGGCCCTGTGACTGCTCCTTAATTTGAGGCACCCTGCGACATTGTAGGATTTTCCCAATATCATTTAAATGCTTTAATTCTGTCTAATCAGCAGGTGCAGAAATATAAACGAAGATCATTTGTTTTGGTTTGTATATCAATGAAATAATATATATTTCCCTGGAAAACTGTCTTTTTCCTAAATCCCTAAAAAAGTGACTAACGAATAATGAAATATGACAGCGAATTTGGACCCTCGTTTTATGGCTTGTTCAAACCTATTCGACTAATAGGTATATTAAAGACAACGCCTTTTCAATTAAGAAACATTTACTTCAGAATTTTGCGGTAGGTATTAAGCACTGCTCAAGGTCGTGTCTAGGGGGCCCCCCGAAATTTCAATCGGTTTTTTAATAAAAATAATCTTTGCACGTGACCTATAATATTTAAAAACAACAACAACAACATCAAGAACAACAGCAGCAACAACATCACCTTCCATGAACATCATTTTCAGGTGTTAGTCCTGGCTTGGCTGTCAATGCTTCGCCCAATCCCCGCAAAAATGTACGGCCCTGTGACTGCTCCTTAATTTGAGGCACCCTGCGACATTGTAGGATTTTCCCAATATCAATCATTATCCAATAAAGCTGGTACCGGGTAGGTATGCGCATATTATATCTCCATAGCTACTCGTTGTCCTCAGGAGGCTGAATGGGTCCCAAAACATCCAAAACACAGTGACAAATTGCCCCTGCCAGAATTCTAACCCGGGACTCCTGATTGGAAGAGTGGAAAAGAAATCCCGGAAATTCAAAATAGTGTTAATACAGTTGTGTTTTACCTAACTCTGGGTCGTTCAACAGATAGCCAAAGTATGATAATTCAAAGTCAACATGTGGGAGTGTTAGGATAGCCTCATCCACCTCTGGAGCCTCCAGGTGACAACTCCAATCTAGATGCACTTTTTGAGCTTTGTCTGTAAACATACTAATTAAAATAATGAAGGTGTTCCCAAAATAAAGCTCTGCCAACGTTACACATGGGTTTAATATTATACTGGATAAAAAAATATAGAACCCCAAGTGATATTTCCCGCGCAAAAAAAAATTGATATTTTACTTTTCGAATTATGGAATCAGGTCGTTGAATATACCAGTTCCCGTTAGATCAATGAAGTAAAGCAACGTCCAGCGTGATGCTGGCTGTTTCCAGCCCGAACTATTGATGTGAGGTCAATGTGGGTAGTTAGTTTGTAAGTTTCCAGCGAATGGAGGGTAAACCCCCGTCCCGAATGACCAATAGGTTTTAATGAAACGTTAAGCCAAAAAAAAAAAAAAATCAAAAAAAAAAATGGAAATCCATCAAGTCCAAGGTTTGAGACAATGCAATGAACTAACGTCAAGATTAATAC
>CM022874.1:40557903-40581384 GCA_012654025.1 Pachypsylla venusta
TATTTGATATTTTTTACTATTGAACGGATAGCCTTATGTGATGATTTTAGTTAATATTTGATATTTTTTATTACTGAACAAAAAGTCTTATGTGCTGACTTTATTAAATATTTGATATTTTTTAATATTGAACGGATAGCCTTATGTGATGATTTTAGTTAACATTTGATATTTTTTATTACTGAACAAAAAGTCTTATGTGCTGACTTTATTAAATATTTGATATTTTTTACTATTGAACGGATAGCCTTATGTGATGATTTTAGTTAATATTTGATATTTTTTATTACTGAACAAAAAGTCTTATGTGCTGACTTTATTAAATATTTACTATTTTCTAATATTGAACGGATAGCCTTATGTGATGATTTTAGTTAATATTTGATATTTTTTATTACTGAACAAAAAGTCTTATGTGCTGACTTTATTAAATATTTGATATTTTTTACTATTGAACGGATAGCCTTATGTGATGATTTTAGTTAATATTTGATATTTTTTATTACTGAACAAAAAGTCTTATGTGGTGAATTTATTAATATTTGATATTTTTTATTACTGAACAAAAAGTCTTATGTGGCGATTTTAGTCAATATTTGATATTTTTTATTATAGCACTAAAATACTTATTATTATTATTATTATTATTATTGTCCTGCGTGGTGATTTTAGTAAATATTTGATATTTTTTTATTATTTAAGAAAAAGTCGTGTGTGGAGATTTTAGTAAATATTTGATATTTTTTTGTTATTTAACAAAAAGTCGTGTGTGGATATTTTAGTAAATATTTGATATTTTTCTGTTATTTAACAAAAAGTCCTATTGTAGTGATTTTAGTAAATATTTGATATTATTTATTATTGAACGAAAAGTCGTGTGTGGATATTTTAGTAAATATTTGATATTTTTTATTATTGAAGAAAAAGTCGTATGTGATGATTTTATTATATACTTCAAATGTTGCAGTCAGAACAGAATGCTAGTTTGGTAACCTCTGAAATGATCTTTCCTACATCTCAATAAGCAATATCCTAATTGCTTGCGGCAGACACGACCCCAAGAAACCCATAAGCCACCTTGTCAATGGTGTTACCGAGCAGATACCTAATAAACCAAATAGTGTATATCTTGAGCCAAGATCTTCGACAGTGTTTGTTTAACTGTCAATAAAACTTAAATTATTATAAACCTGATTAGTTTTGTTTGTTCAATGAGATATTGGGTATTTGGTACGCCTCCGTTAAATGGATTGGAACAAACAGGCACAGATTTAAGAGGATACTCAATTTTAGATTGTTTCGATCATGATGGCTCCAAGTAATATTCAGAAGTGCATGGATCACAAAATTAGGAGTCAAGAAGCTTCGCCGATCTGAAAAAAGCTTAATTTTAAAATGGTCAGAAGGGGTGACCCACCTCGAAATAGGAATGTTTTCTTTAGCTATGTACATTAAACATAAATCCTTTTTGCGATGCGATGACCCCGGTTCTACGCACCCGAGCGACCTGGAACACATACCGTCACAGTGTAAGCCTAAGGCAGAGCGAAAACCTTTTCAGTAACCTCATATCAACCTATATTATAGAAGAGGCCATAAATAAAGATCACAAGAACCAACAAAGAAGTTCAAAGAGACTTCGTATGAGTGGTGAAATGTTAATGAGTGATCATAACACAAACAACGACAAATATAAGGGACTGCTTAGCATCTCAACAGACATTCAAGTCAGAGAGAGGTGTCACGAGATTACAAGCTGGTTATAAGGTATTCTGCAACTCCACTGAGCGTTCCTCATTGCATCATCTTCTATACAGGCTGGATTTAACTCAATGGACAACAAACCACCAGTTCTACGATAATGTCTATCTGCAATCTTTCCATTTTTTTCTTGAGAACAACATTATATCTCAATTTTCCTAGAGGAGGTAAACGTAGTGTTACACTCAGAACACGATACCAAAAGAATTCCCACCACAACAACAAAACGTTTACCCCATTAAATGCAACCTCAAATCTATACTTATAAAACACAGTTAGTATATTGACTCCGGAATCCTGAACTTCATTAGAGGTGCGGGAATTTCAGGGCTGGGTGAGAGATGGATACATGTGGAAAACTGGTGTGCAATAGTCCTAACTAGTGGACGCAGCACTTGGAATTTCGAAAGGAAAAGCCGCCACAATTAATAATAATCTAAATCTATTAGAGATTTGAAACTTGGCACACAGATTCCTTTTAGTATATATAGGTGCGTAATAAGAAAGAAAAAAAAAATCAAGTGGAAGCAAGTTACTGTCAAAAATAACGCTCTTCAGTGGCTTTTCTCGGGGAAAACTAAAGGATAATTTAAACTCCCTGATACCCCGTATATGGTCGATTTTCACCACCGGAAAATCGAAATTAAGTAGTATCAATTCGGGATGAACGAGAAAGCTGAAATTCGATACAAAGGTGTTTCGTCGCACAAAAATAAATAACATAAGGATTCGACGGCGGGGAATATACCATCAAAATTTCAAATTTGAGAATTGATTTGAGAATCCAAATTTGAGAGTTAATTTCACAGCCGTAACTAAATACGGGCAAACAGGTACCAGCACTATTATATTGAGCTAATATATATCAAAATTGTAAAATTTACAGCCAAATGTTATACATTATTTTAACTTTTTGATTTTATTTGATAGAGTTTATTATTTTCATTAATGAACATTTGGAATCGTATGTCACAAAAAAAAATACCCCCCTCAAAATTTTAAAACGAAAAAAAAACAAAAAAAACAAAGGCGGTTTCCAATATTGTTGTGTTGTCTAAAAAGAAAATGTTAATGAGACAGAAATTTGGTATGGTTGTCATATTTGGGGTCTCAGTAAGCTTTAAGCCTTTTGAGAGCAATAAAATATAACGCTGGCGATTTTTACCGCTTTTTAGCGGTTTTCAATATCTAAAAATTGTCTAAAAAGAGAATGGTAAGAGTCAGAGACTTGAAATATGCTTTGTTTGCCAAATTTAGAGTCTAATGACAGCCCAGAATTTTTTTGGGTAGGGTTATTTTTTTAGCCAGTAAAATGATAAACCCATGTGTCACTCCATTCATGGTGAAGATTATTTAATCGTAGACAGTAAAACATTCGTAATAGGAGCACTCAAATTAAATGTACCTCGGTGCCAAACGACCAAAAAATCGTGAATTGCTGTTGAAAGCGTGATTTAATCGTGGTCCAATTGTCCCAAAGCTCCTAAGACATTCCCTGCCGTTCTTTATTTGTTTAATACAACGTGTTGAACATATTTTGTATGCAGTTGGTAATTATCATGTCAGACCATCTAATAACACGAAGCCCCGAAATAAGACCAAGGGGCAGTCAGACAGGGCGCACCAAATGAAACCGAATCCTTCAATTACACATTTTGATCTTGCAACGCCTTCGTAACATAATTTATAATCAGGCAGGTAGAATTCCATTTTTATTAATTGTTCTTTTAATTCTTTTGTTTGTTTGTTTATTGACTCTTTTCTCCCAGTGTCGGAACATATAAAATCAATAATTTCTGCTACCAGTGGCACAGAAAATGTTAATAACTCATCACAAGCTCCCTTGATTTTAAATGAAGAGCACGCGAAGCAGCTTTCTGCGTTCTCAAATATTGATGAATATACTGTGCCTATTATTTCTTATATTGAATTATTTTATTTTTTTATTCTGGAGTCATCTTTTTTTTATTTAAAAATTCAGTCACGCCATGAGCCGATGACACAAAAATGGTAATTTTTGTGTAATCTATACGTTCTATAATTTAAATTCGAATATCATTTGAGGTGTTTTTATATCAATGACATTTTAATACCTTCTAAAAAGTTTTTAATGAAAAATGAAATACGACAGAAAAATTCGGACCCCATTTTTGGAGCAACCTTCATCTCCATTTTTTGGTTTATTGTGAACGTTTCAACTCCACTACACATCCCTCAATGCACTTGTATGTCTGTTACGAGATAGGAAATTTGCTGTATAGTTTTGGGGGATACTGGGCCCCGGGAGGCCCCAACAATATTAGTTTTTTTGAAAATTATTTTTATCTTTTTAGCGGTTTCGTGCTGATATGCTATTGCTTGTGTTAAGGGCTTTTCGATTTTGGGGGGGGGGCTGTATTTGAAAATGATTTTTTATAATTTGATTTTTTATAAAAACATTTATAGAAAAATATTTTTTCTATAAATGACTACAACACTAACGTGAACACCCGATCATCTTGATCCACTAGTTATTTTCAATAATGAACCTTTGAAAAAAATACTCCCAAAATTTGATAGGTACTTTACGTTTCAAGGTAATCGAATAAAGAAAACCTTTTTCTCGCCGTACGCCGTGATGGGGAATGTTGCCACTTAGCGTTAAGCGATTTGGATGAAATTAGGTATACACGCATACAGGTCCCATCTGGGATCTAATTGTACATGTTTCAAATGTAGGGTATATGTATGTACCAGATTTTTTTTTAGGAGGGAAGTATTTTTATAGATAGTAAACTAATAAACCACACATTGGCAGGGTTTTTTTTTTTTTTTTTTGACGGAGACAAAATTTGAGGGTACCATCTACACGTCCCGCCCATTAGAGATTTTTTTTCTAAAATTCTAAAGTTTTTTTTTCTAAAGTTAAATTTGACCTCTTGTCACTGTCGCTGCTTACTATGAAGCCTCCTTAAATGTGACTTCCAGCTGTCATATATAATTTATTTTACCTCACCAGAATGAAAACCGAGTACCTAACTTAGAGTTGGAGTAATGTCACAATGTGCTTCAAATGACTGGCGAAATGCATTTTAGTTTTGATGGGCGGATCACATGCCGGTCAGGACGGGGTCACTACTTAGTGAAAGAATGTTTTTTGTTATTCCAGACAGATCACTTGCCGGCCATATCACTATCACTGCTTACTGAAAGAATGTTTTTTGTTATTCCAGACAGATCATTTGCCGGCCATATCACTATCACTGCTTAGTGAAAGAATATTTTTTGTTATTCCAGACAGATCACTTGCCGGCCTTATCACTATCACTGCTTACTGAAAGAATGTTTTTTGTTATTCCAGACAGATCACTTGCCGGCCATGTCACTATCACTGCTTAGTCAAAGAATGTTTTTAGTTTTTCCGGACGGATCACTTGCCGGTCACGTCATTGTCACTGCTTATTATGAAGTTTCCTTTATAATAAACAATGACACAAGGAGACCTGGAATGGGGTCACGGGACTTCCTTTCTCTAGGAGGATGATTACGGGCCCCTCAGAGAAAACAGCAAAGAAAGAATTGTGAATCTCAGCAGACGTGACATCAGACTGGTGATTGGGCTGCTGACGGGTCACTGCGCTTTAGGGAAACACCTAAAAACTATAGGAGTCAACAAGGGAACAGCGATGTGTAGGATATGTGGAGAAGAAGAGGAGACGGCCTCGCACATTATATTTGATTGCCCATATATGGCGCTACAACGCTTCAGGACGCTAGGGTTCCCGGGTTGTGAACTCATAGAGATACACTCTAACCCAGTAGAATCGTTCGGCAATTTCAGGGCTGGGTAAGAGTTATTAGACGTGGAAAAACTGTCCTAACTAGTCGACGCAGCACTTGGAATTCCGAAAGGAAAGGTCGCCACATTAATAATAATAATGAAGCCTCCTTAAATGTGACTTCCAGCTGTCATAATTTTATTTGACCTCACCAGAATGAAAACTGAAGTAACTTTGAGTTGGAGTAATGCCACAGTGTGCTGCAGGGGTTCCTATGAACCTTATAATATCTGATGAGCTACTCAGTATCCTGTCAATGTCCACAAATTTAAAAAAGAAAATTGACTAGAATATTTATTTAACCAGAAGCTATTTGGTGGAGAGTATAATAAAATCAATATACCTGAAGATGCATCAGGTATAATTATACCTGCGATTATGTTGAACCTGTCAGCAAAGTCTTCGCAGTCGATGTTGTCCAGCAATTAATAATGAGATATATGAGAGTTAAGGAAGCCTTCGGGTTCCAAACTTTAAATATTGAAACAGTGGGACAGTCTGTTACAGCACCCATGTATGAATAGGGTGACCAACTGACCATACGTCCCGCTTTGGAGACTCTGGTCCTACTGTCTCCAGCAATTCCTTGGGACGCTAAAATGTCCTGTTTTTGATCAAAGCAATGAATATGTCCCGCTTTTTGGTGAAATTAACTTTTGATAAATCAGCTCCGGACGGAAAACGAACCGGCTACTTAGGTTGAAAGTTAGAAGCGCTAAGTATCAACCACGAATGCTTGTAATGTTGAGTATTATGTAAGGTAGTATACCTACTTTATTTAGTGTTGAAAGCTTTGCTCGTCGGCAAGTTAAATATCAGCAAAAGTTGTGTAGAATTTCATGGACATTTGAAGTAGAGCCCCGTCATGCTGAAGAAAATTTGTTTTGCTGACAAATATCTAAGAGAAAGGATAAGTTAAATAGCTAAAAGATAAATAAATAAAGGCTCCCATATAATTTTCCCCTCCGCAACACCCCTCCCCCAAACAACTCCGCGGACCCCTCCCGCCNACTCCGCGTACTCCTCCCCCCCCCAAAAAAGTATAGCGTCCCAATTTGTCCAACCCTCAAAAAAAATCCACGTACCGCTTTGGCCCCAAAATTTCTTTGGCCAGGGGGTACCAACAGTGGGACAGTCTGTTACAGCATCGATGTATGAAGTACATATCTATACAGGGGTAGCAAAAAAAGTAATCCTATTACCCACGTATACTATTAGGTCAAATAAAGGTCACTTCGCTTAATAAACTTTTTATTTCCTTAACTTCACCTTTTTCCATTCTTATTTAGGGTCGGCGTTGCTCTCCTTAATTCTAGCATGCCACAGCCTTTTTTCCGTACCCACTCTCTTTAGATGTACCTAAACTACCTAACCCTTTCCTGGCATGGTAACCCTCGCTTGTTCCTCACAGAATCTGAATAGTATCAACAGAATCTGCACAGAAACTCTTATTTTGCTGATACATTTCATCACTAGTTTGAAGCATTTTTTTCTGAAGGCTCTGAATGACCTTCCTAACACCAAAAACCAATGCTTCTATATTCATACGGGCTTGGGATGGTCACTTAATTAACCTGGCTTGCTCCCCCCGCTGGTTATTTTGCTTAATAAATATGGTCCCAAAAATCCAAACCTTCCGCACAACAGATATCGAGATCCAAAATTATCAATGTTAGTAGAATTGAGTAGCTGAGAAAAGTCAGTAGTATTTATTATTGAATAACACATACATAATGCGTAAACTCTCAAATTTGATTCCCCGTTGTAGTGGTTGGATGTATGCTTGTATGCCCTGAACAATTCTAACTTATTAAGAATGCGCACCGAACACTGCGGAAGTGTGGAAGAGAAATTTAAAAAAGTTGTGTAAATGTTCCAAATTTGTGAAATGACTAGTAAAAACAAACCCACTAAAAAGAGGGAAATCCGGGTAACGGTAGATTCGATTGTAACCAAAAGTTTCGCGGTTATCAAACGTTTGGGAGGATAAAATTTCGGATCCCCGATTTGTGGTTTGGATCACGTTTGTTGAATAAGAAGTCCCATTCCACGCCTCTGAACAAGGTAGAATAATGAACTCTTCTCAAAAAAAAATTAAGGGGGGGGGATTTTTTTTGTGACGATTCCAAAGATTCATTATTGAAAATAATAAATTAAAAGTACAATTTCAAAAATTGGAATCATTTTGGTTTATTATTTTCAATAATGAACCTGTGGAATCTTCACTAAAAAAAAATACCCCCCCCTCAAAAATTGAGATTTTACTTTTAAAATTACGTAGAAGTACAAAAATCTAATAAAAAAATCGAAATGTCCGTTGTAGGCCGTTATGGGCACTCTTACCAGTTAGCGTCGACCGATTTGGATGAAATTTGGTATATAGGTTTCGTTACCGATAGAGGCGTCCAATAGTGCCACGAACTTTTTGGGTACAATTCAATGTACTGTTGGTTTTTGCCTCTTTATGGCTATGATTCTAATATTTGCTGGATAAATAATGAATACCAATCGTAAATGACGTGCAAACAGGTGCGCTCTCTACTATTAGTTCACACATTAGCAATAGATATTAGAACCTAAAATTATAGTTAAAGTTTTTAGCCTAATTGATAGGCTACCTAGGTAGATAGATGATTATCAGAGGGACCACATTAATAGGCAATCACTAAATAGATAGATAGCAACTTCTTAGTGTCCAGTGGCAGATATTCCACTGGTCGGACACAGAGTTATTTGATAGGTTGGTGATAAAGTGGTATGATGTTCTGACTGGTAAACTATAGGTCGTGGGTTCAAACCAGCAACCTATGGAATTTCATCCTCATGAACCAGTTTCGGTAGTTCAGTGATTGAGGCGCCTGCTTAGTAATCCAGAGTTCGTGGGTTCGAAATCCAGCCCGGGGTATGGTATGTTATCCTCTATATGAGATGTTGACCACATAATAATACGACTTGGGCTTACTGCTGGTAGATCAAGACACTTAAGGGACTTAATAAGGCAGTATAATAAGTCTATTATAAGATTTATAAGATACCTATTTACCACTATTGTAGGACATGGAAAGGACCGTGATTATCAACATGCATAGAGTTAAAGCTCAGTGCTAACTGCATAAGCACTATGGCCTCACAGATTTTAAAGCTATACGGAGTTTAAAAGCACTCCAAGAGACATTAATTTGGGTCCAGCAGGAGCCCCGCAAATATTTCTCAGGGATATGAAAAATTACACATGGCCTTAAAGCGCCTTAAAGGATTTTATTCTATGTCATCAGCACCCTTGTTTATGCTGCTGTGGATCTTAATGGTATATACACTATACAGGTACATAGCCTAAACGGCCCTTTAGGGACTATACTGTGGGTCTATCAGAGCCATGTGATAAGAAACAAATTTTTATTTGTTTCTTATCATGTGATAAGAAACAAATTTTTATTTGTTTCTTATCACATTGCTTACTTTTCTATCATGGTTGCATATTAGATAAACACCGGGTACACACCGTGTTCCCAAGGTGTTTCTTTTCTTTGATGTTTTCATAGTACTTTGCGTGTGGTAAGTTTCAGGCAAGATGAAGGTGTCTTGAGCACTGGATTGGAGTTGAGGATTTCGCTGGATGACGAACTGGGGCACCTCCAACTCCCTGTCGGACGAGGTGTTAGCCATTGAGATCACACCATTCACATCGTTCATTTCCGAGGATTTATAATTACTTCCACTAATTTTCTTGGCAGACACAGGGCAGTTATTTTATTTCCCCGCTACCCCCCCCCTTCGTAACCAGGTGGAGAGCATGTCTGATTCGCTTGGAGTCGCGTCCGTTAGAAGATGTGGCAAAGCCCCATGGGTAAATAATTATTATGCTTTCGGATTTGACGAGTATTTTTGTAGAAGGTGTCCTTGGAGCCAATTTTTTTTTCAGTATATTATTATGCTACTTGTGAACCATCAGTAATGATGATGACACTATTGATGGCTTGATTTTGAGAGAGAGAGGAAATATGCCCGAAGATCTCTTTGGTAATGAGAGGGACCCTTTGCATCCGCCACTGTTACTAGAAAATATAATAAACAGAATAGAACTTTTAATTAAATGATTGAAGATTGATGGTTGAGATTACCTTAACTAGATCTCAAATTAACTGCCATGGCCACCGTAAGTATGAGTCACTCAATAAGATTTCACATTCAGTGTCTTATCTGAACCAATGCTACTTGACACCCCAAACAGGCGCACCACTGATTTTCAAGAAAAAGCACGCGGAGCATTTTGCAAGAGAATTCACACTAAGCAATGACAATACGGATCCACGGGGGGGGAACGGGGGGAGAGTTCCCCTGTCTCCAAAAGTTCTTGTAATAGGTAAAACAAAATATTGTTGAAAGCTGAACCTACCTGATACCTACATTATTTTCTCATGTGAATACTACCTCAAGTAAGAGTTGTGCTTCGTAATATTCTGAATTCTAATCCTATGAATATCTAATTTTCAATTATAACATATATCACGGCCGAGTTTAGGTGAAAATCTCTTTTCGCTTGTAGAATTGACACATTATTACAAATAAATGCATTTTATTTCCTTAGTCCCCCCTCCCTAAAATTTTACACTAGATCCGTCCCTGAATGACAGTGTCGGCAAGTGATTCCCGCTGATCGTGAGCTTACAGTGATGCACTGTCACGTGCCGGTCTAGTATGAACCCCTTCCTTCAAATGCCTGGAAGAATATTTTGAGCATAATCGTCATATTGATCGAAATACTGTTCTGATTTTTCCTATATTGAATTGAAATTTGGTTACCATGTGGTAGCAGTTCAATTAAACATTTCAAAGTTTTCTATTTCAGACCTTCGCGGAATTTTCTCATCGGCGTTTTTTCGAAGTTCCAATCTGATCTCAAGATATTGAGAGCAACTCCTTTTCGAGACACCCTGTATAGGTGTATACTCCATGACTCGCGGACATACAAACCAAACTCACGGTTGATTACCTCTGAAATAGGAATCTGGGTATTTGTTTAGCGGATTCGGCACAACAGAACCAACAAAGGCAGTCGGGGATTCACATGAAAAAAATATTACAGCTAGAATGCTCCGATTTCATAGGGCAAAGAATTACTGATTATTAATATTAAAACCCATTGAGTCCCACTGGCTTGTTTTTGACACATTTTACATTTGATTTTAAATTTTTTTTATCATTGATAACTTTTTTGTTTGAAGGATTATTGTAAATATTTTAAAATAATTTAAATATTTTAAAAGTCAGAAGACGAAAATTAAAATATTTGAAATAATCCTTCAATCAAAAAATTTTATAAAGTCATCAAAGATATTAAAACAAAATATATTATCCAATAATATTGATAACTTTTCGGTTCGGATAAATTGAGTTTTGTTTCATCTACATATATGCGGCTGATTAGAAAAACTCTGCCCAAAAAAAAATTAATTACCTATTTTCCGTTTAAAAATATGTAGAAGTCGAAAGTTGAATAAAAAAAAATACGTCCGCCGCGCCGTCCTCCGTACTTTGTACACCGATCGACGTGAAGGACACTTTTGCCACTTAGCCTTAAATGATTTTCATGAAATTGGGTGCCTAATTACGACCCAAAACTCTTCGTCACCGTCTGTCTCATATCAAGTACATACTAAAAGGAACCTGTGTGTCAAGTCTCATATCAACGTCTGTCTCATATCAAGCTAGTTTTTCAACGTCAAGAAAAACAAAACTAGCTTGGTTATAGGTTTACATACTAAAAATTGACTAATTTAGGTGGGGTGGACAAACGCATTTTCCTTATTTGACTTTTGGATTATGAGGGGTGTATCTATACTTATAAAACGCAAAGCCCAGTTGGTATACTGACGTACTGACTGACTGATAATCAACGTAGCTCCACGATGGATAAATANTGTAACCGTAGCGAAGCACGGGAAAACAGCTAGGAAAACAGCTAGTATAATATATATATTTTTGGCAATTGCAAATGTTAATTATTGAAAATGATAATAAGGTCGTTTTTGACCCAACCGATTTCTGGCGATCGTTATGTCGATTTTTTTTTTTTTTTTTTTTTTTTTTTTTTTTTTTTTTTTTTTTTTTTTTTTTGTACTTCCTTACCTATATGAAATCATTCGATTCAAAAACCCAAATAGTTTGAGATCACACCATTCACACCAGTTTGGGGACTTATTGGGTTAAAAAGAAGAATGCTTATTTTCTTAGATATATGAGGATCTAGCCTGTTTGGAGGTAGTTCATCAGAACACAGAACACAAATTAATGATTTGCCAAAACTAGTCTTATCAACAGACTTGTAAAAAATTATGAATTATATACTTGGGCGGCTCATGGGCGAAGCTAATTGACGTCAATGTGGCACCTTATCTCGCATAGGTTGAGCATCACGCTTGAGTCTCTGAAGCATATAAAGATCAGACTTCATTGGAACACTTCTGATCAACCTTTACCTCTGCTGGGGATTGAACCCACGCCCCCCTGTTTACCAGGCGAACGCTTACAATACGATGAGTACAATTGTAAGCCCTTTATCTAATATTTTTAAAATCGATATTTTTTTTTTCAAATATGTCAAAAACACGTTTTGAAGTTCTCAAATTATTATGCTGCTTCGCGTGCTCTTCCCTAAAAATCAAGGGCTAAAAAGATGGGTACTATAAAACGTTTTCGATATCCCTGAGGGCTTGCCTTCAAGGAAATGACGCAGTCACGGCTGTAATAAACCCTGCAGGAGCATTCACACTAAGCAGTGACAATACCGTGACTAGCAAGTGATCCGCCCGGCAAAATTAAAATTATTCTACCAGGCATTCGAAGGAACATGTTGATACTAGACCGACACGTGACAGTCCATCACTGTGAGATCAGCGGGAATCACATACCGACACTATCACTGCTTCAAAAATACTCCTACAGATAACCTAGCACGATGTCAAAATTATTTATTTCCTAAGAGACACCTCCGTGGAAGAATGTGCATCACACTTGGCTTGCAACAAGGAGTTCCAGGTTCGATTCCTTGACGGGTCGAAAAGAGTTTTTTTCGAATTTTCAACTTGGTCTGGTAGTGCTTGAGAGTAACTCAGCCTCCTGAAGAGTTCAGTAGCTATGGTAATAACACCAAGTGGTAGTTTAGTGGTCTTTGAGTAAATGTTGAAAATACCTTGTAATGCTATGATGCTCACAAATATTTTGATATAAGGAAACATACACTTACATTTTTTTTCTTTTCATTTCCTCATTCTCTCACTAGAAGAGCCCCTAAATTTTTCAGTAGTAAAATATTTATAATCAAAATTTGCAATCTTCAAACAAAAAATAATAAACAGAAAAATATTTGATTTGCGAAAAAAAAAATCCTACTCAGGAGAAAACAAATAAAACTAAAAGCAACAATTTGCAAAAGCAGATTTACATGATAGCAATTTTTTTTTAAATAAATACCGAACTACTAGGAATTGCTGATAATCGAGAATATTAATAACACACCAGAGTCCACATTGATGAATGATTGAAAATATTGGATTGAAGATTCGGATCTCACCTTCTGGTTTATGTATCAGGTGTGTATAAATCAATTTTAGTATCCTCTAATTTGAATATTTTTATTATTTTTTTATTCAAAATGAGGTGATCTTTCTATTTTCGTAGAATATAAATTTGTAAAATTATTTTATAAATATCAAAATCTGAAAATTAAATTAAGTTTTAATTGAATTAATTAGAATGTCGTCCTTTTTGGGACATAATCTGTTATTATAATAATGAAATGTAAATTGTTTTTTTTTTTAAGCCAAAAACAAATTTCAAATTATAAATGGAATGTCCGCCGCATCCTCCCGGTATTCTTCCATTGGGTTTGTGTTATGAGTAAACCAACCGAACAAACACGGAGGTGGAGGCGTATAGCAATCTTCTCCCTCCAAACCGAAATAACTGAGGGTTCTTTCCGTGGAAGGTTATAGGCATGGTATTATTCGCATATATATATAACACGCGAATGACCATGCCTCTAAGGCTTCAAGCTTCAAGTATTTTATAAGCAAGAAAAAACCAAATACACACATGTTGTTATAGGAGTAGGCAGATCGAGCAATTAGCTGCACACTCCCATGAGATAAGTAAGTGATTGTCTGTGAGCACCCTTACATTATGGTATTAGTATAAAGTATAGTATAAAAGTTCACTAAGTGTGTTCCAAAAAAAAGGTTTCTACCTACTTAAATTATCAAAACAAAACATTCGCATTTTCATCAGTGTCGTAGGAAGACAAAGTCAACCGTTTTGAAAACGGCCATTTTCGGGTAGAAAGTATAAAGTAATGTAATGCAAACTATAAAAAATTTAAAAATTAAAGTAAATAAAAAAAAATTTGTGGCAAAAAATAAAATTCTTCTATTAATATTTTCAACACTCGGGCCAGAAGAATGAGAAAATTTCAATACAACAACATTGTAAATTACTCGTTTTCCTCGGTTCGGCTGTGATAAAAATTAGAAGATAAATGACATTTTTTGTAAGCTCAAATGTTTCTAATTCAGGTTAGTTTTATTGTTTTCCTAAATAGCCATCTTACTTCAAACTTTCTACTCGAAAACGGCCGTTTTCAAATTGGTCTAATTTTATCATTTGCAAAAATATGAGTTTTGACTATGTCAGTCAATGGCAATGATGAAAATAAGAATGTCTACTTTTGATGATTTAAGTTTAAGTTGATGAGAAACATTTTTTTTTAACACAATTAGAGATCATTTACATCGACGCCTAAAACGGGTGCCCTTATACAGGGTGTAACAAAATTAAACTCTGAACCCCTATAGCTTCACCCCTGATTATTTTTTTGTAAAAATAAGTGGAAAATTTAGTCTTTATTTTTTGGGGCATTTAATATTTAAATAAAAAATTCCTGAGATATTGACATTTTTGTCAAGAAATGTCACTTCCGGGGTTCGAATTGGGGCCCAACATAACCATTCGACTGGAAATGGACACTTCCCTATCCTTAGAATTTTGGGGAATTCAAAAATTTCCAAGCCATTCAAAAGTTACAAGCCTCCGTTAGGACATATTGTGTATCGTATTGCGCTTTAGCTGTTATTTTAGGCTTTCATTATGTGTAAATGCTCGGTTGGGTTACACAAACCTTTTATCACTACGACATTTAAAATAATATAATCTCGAACTTGTAATGAGATTATATTATATAGTAACAAAAACATTTAGTAATTTATTGGGAAATTAAATTAATGTTCTGAATTCTAATTCTGGATGGAGGACGCACTAAAAAATATTCAGTTAAATAAAAATCACCTTTACTAAACATGCGAAATTAAAAATATAATTAATACATATTTACATTAAAAATAAATGAAAATTTTATTATATACAGGGTGGAACAAAGAGAAGTGCGTTTTTTGTTCTTTGTCAAAATTAAGGGACCAGATATATAAATATACCTATACGAATAGTGTTTGAAAAAGTTGTTATGAAAAATTACGAAATCTAACATAAATAAATTATTGATGGGCAATTTCTTTATAAATTTTAGGATGCGCCAGAAAATCCTGATGCTTTTAAATATGATGCTATAAATGCAATTTTTGAGAGAAATAACAATTTATGTTTTATTTGGAAGAAAATGTTGGTCAAATGTCGACTCTGTTGTATTGCAAGTAGCACATCTTCGTATTCTAAGAGTGCTTGCTCTGCCTAAAGGCTTCTTTTTCAATGCATAGTCTGGTTCTCTGATATATTGGACTTATTGCAAAATGGTATTGTAGGAACCCTCCCACGTGATCCAATTCTGTAGTGAGAACAAAATTTTCAAAATTTTCTCTGGGTAGTGTCCACTGGTGCTCAGGGGTCCACGACCACTCTCTGAGGATTCCTACAATACAATATCAACAAGTACTGACTTGTTAGTGAACATACCAAACTCGTCAGGTTATTTTGGCGCACACTTTCAATACATCCTCCCTTTTTCACACATTAAACGTTTGATTTCAATAAACGCACTATTTTAGTGTCAGCCCGTATTATGAAACTAACAAATTAAACTACAACTAAAATAATATGGTTTGACTAGATTGTAAAATAATAGTCATGGAAAGTTTCCGATGCATCTTGTGACAAAAAAAAATTACACATTAAAAATTAAAATAAGCCAACGTCAATAATACGTTGAATACAAGAGTTGCCATAGCATCATTGAAATTGGGTAATGGAAAAAACGGACCAGTAACTGAAACTCGAGATTTGGGACCGGAAAACATATTTTAGTATTAAAAATTCAACATAAAAAATGTCTATCCATTACAATACTTTTCTTTTAATAGGATAAGGAAAATAAAGAAATATTAGTTAGCAGTAAACGCCTTGCAATAAGTTAATAAAATGTTTTGATCCAATAAATCTTAGTTAGCAGTCAACGTCTTGATGCAAAAATGCTGAATTTGATTTTTGCTAAATTTAATAGTCATCAATTTTCTATTCATAAGATTTAAGCCTCGGGATAAGACCAGTCATAAATCACAATAAGAAACCAGATACCGAATTTTAATTTCACGCACAAACCATCAAAATATTATGATGTAAGAGGAGACACGAAATACCTCACTACCGTATAAATTACCCCGTGTGTGGTACTCAAGCATGGGTTATGGGAACTAGGTATCACCCAAAAATGCTCCGAGCTTTTTATACAGTATGTCCAAAAAGTCCTGTCCGATGCCCATAAATTTTAAGCCGCTTGGAATTTTTGAATTCTGATTAATCCCAGGGATATAAAAGGGACCATGGCAGTTCGATTGGTGGAGTTCACTAGAACTCCATATTCAATCCCCGGCAATGGCATTTTTCCACCATTAGTTTCGGTTTCTAAAGAGCTTTAAATAGAATGGTACCAATTTTATTTTTAAAGATAAAAGTTCAAAAAAAATTAAGGACTAACTTTCAATTTCATTTACTGATTCATTAATTTTATTTAAGAATTCCGTCCTCAAAACGCGACAACGGAACTTGTGTACTAAATTCTAAATCTTTGGTTAATCAGCTGTCCACATAATACGAATACAAAACACAATAGTAATCTATACAATAAATTAAAATATTCAACAAAAGTCACTCCACATATTTCTCCCGTGGCTTTGGAGAGACTTGAAAATAGAAGCCACGCCCCTCAATTTTTTTTTAATTATAAAGTAGAGTAATATTGCTAACTACCCTTAATTGAACGTTTTTTTTTTTTTTTTTTTTTTTTTTTTTTTTTTTTTTTTNTTTTTTTTTTTTGGAAACATCGCATTTTGGTCTGCAACTAAAAGAGCAGCAAACCCGCTCATTGGATTAAATATTTTTTAATATAAGTCATACGGCGGTC
Source organism: Pachypsylla venusta (assembly GCA_012654025.1). Lineage (NCBI taxonomy): Eukaryota > Metazoa > Arthropoda > Insecta > Hemiptera > Aphalaridae > Pachypsylla > Pachypsylla venusta. The sequence continues at coordinate 40,574,887 of CM022874.1, forward strand.
ATACCTCATCCAAGGAGCAAGCCTAGTCATCACTGCTGCAACATTCCCCGTTGTTAAACTGTTCAATCACAATACATCCTCTATTGGAACATATTACACCGATGCTTTAAAACGCAGGGATATGGTCTAGTTACATAAAGTCACATTTTGAGTTGTAAAGGTGTGTGCGATAAATATGTACACTGCTTGTGCAACGCTCATAGGCGGAGCACTGCCGCGCTCCTCAATGAGTATTAACCTTAGGGTCCATATTATAAAACTCTACTTAAGTGTGAGTTGTCACTACAAATTAGCGAAGTGGCCACACACACATGTAAAATTTCTGATTTTATATTATAATAAAACTAGCATCCCCACATCGCGGCTTCGCCCGCGCATATTTTAAATTATTATCATGCCATCTCTCTCGCTTCAATGTATTTCTTATGAGGATTGTTTACTTTTCGCAATTTCTACCCATTAAAATTAAAATTTTGCAAACTCCTTTCTTAGTACACACTTTCATGGTGTAACGAAGGTCCCTGCCAAAATTCAAGTCTGTAGCATTAATAGTTTCGGCTCTACGTAGGTCAGTCACTTGCCTTTTATATATAAAGATTAGGTACATGTAATATTTTTGGTCAGAACATTTTTAAAATACAAATCAGACACTCAAGTGGTAGTGACCACTCTAACACGACCAACTTGAGTGCCAAGTGGAGTTTTATAATATAAATAGAAGATTTTTTTTTTTAAAAAAAAGGAGGGGGGCGAAATTCTTCTCATTTGCTAAGAGCGACAGAACTCTCCGGACCGGTCGTGACGACATCAACTTTACCATTCATTCTTCATTTACTTTTTCGATTTTAGGTTCCCAAATGATCAGCAGTGGGTGAAAACACACCATTCGAATAAACCAAATTAATTCCTCGATAAAACATTTCATTCAGCTGTCGTCTGAGGTCAGGAGTACATTCGGATATCCCGTTATTAAGAAGGAACTTCTGTATCTCTTGTTCTGCGGTAGATCTTTCATTATAAGATGGAGATTCTGAGAATCTGGTGGTATCTGTAGAGAACTCGTCACTTCTTATGTCCTGACATCCAATTTGGGTTTTGTTAGATGGGTCAGAATGAGTTGTCGTATGATCTTGGATGACATTAGGATTGGGTACCATTTTGAACTAGAATCAAATCAGAAAAATTAAGACGTTATTTTCATCCTGGACCAAAATTAGTAAAACATTTGGGGAGGTCAAACATTTCCTTTAAAATCTGTTCAAAAACTATTTTCAGATTTACAAGCACGGGAAGGGTGCATGTAAAACTATTTTTAGTTTTACAGACACAGAAAGGTCGCATATGAAACTATTTTCAGTTTTACGTCGCATGTAAAACTATTTTTTTAGCTTTTACAGCAACAGGAAGGGTCGCATATAAAACTATTTTCAGTTTTACGTCGCATGTAAAACTATTTTTAGTTTTAGAGACAGAGGGACAGAGGAAAGGTCGCGTGTAAAACTATTTTTAGTTTTACAGACACAGGAAAGGTCGCATGTAAAACTATTTTCAGTTCTGTTTTTTACCAGCTAAAGGAAATGTCGCATGTAAAACTATTTTTAGTTTTACAGCCACAGTTAAGGATGCATACGAAGTTACAAGAAGAAAATTATTCCAACACATTGGAATCAACCGACAGAAGCTACAAAACGCATCTATTCACAGTAACTAGGCGCTTCATTTCTCATTCCCCTGCAGACATTTTATTTGAATGACTGTTTATCATTGGAATAGATGAATGCATGAATGCTTCCATCATTGATTTGGTGCATCAAAATAGATATTACGATTGTATTCCAATTTCACATATGATTGCACAATTAATTTCACCGAAATATTTTCTTTCTTTTTTTGTGGTTTTTCGGTACTTTTGATTTACGATTCCATTGTATCTAATGAGTGAGTTATTGTTTATTACTCAACAGTGCTGGTAGTGCCCAAGGCAAACTCAATGTTATTCAATTTATAAACATTGTTACAGTAGCAGGAGCTTCAATTAGGTTGTCTGAATTGAACTTATACAGGGTGAGTCTTTTAAAGGATATAGTCAAATATCTTGGAAACCGTTAGAGATAGGAAGAAAACGTTCTATACAAACACCCCCCTTATTTTTAGAAAGAAAATTTAATGGGTACCTTAAAAGTTTTCCCCAACGTCATCTTCAAGATTATTTTAAGGTCAATTTTTTTTTTAATTGGGAACATATATTTTTGATTATGGTATTGAATTTTGTATTAAAAATGAAATAGTTTTCATTAATTTTTCTTCAGTTTGACTTAGAGTTTTCGATAACACTTTGTCCTAGACGTGCTCCCAGAAACAATGTGTAGCATTACGACACGCCTAGTTTCAATTATTTGTACATACGCCCTTGATGTTTCACTCAAATTAACACATTTATGCCCAAATAATTCAAAATGGGCGTGCCGGTAAGACTTTATATGTTAGATATCTCTTACTCAGAGTACGTCAAGGTAAAAATATCTCGAAAACTCTAAGTCGTATCGAAAATAAAATTAATTTTTCATTTTTAATACAAAATTCAACACAAACTAAAATATACAGAGTTTAATTTTTTTTTTTTTAAGTTAACCTTAAAATAACCTTGAAGATGACTTTTGAGAAAAAATTCAAGGCCACCAGATATAGAAAGAATCGAATGTTTGCATCGAATATATTCTTTCTATCTCTAACGGTTTCCGAGATATTTGACTATGTCCTTCAAAATGACTCACCCTGTATACACGTATATCAATAAATGATCTCTTTTCAGTTGGACCTAACCTAACAATCTTATCTCAACACGCACCCCTGCCTAGTTACGCCAAATCAAATTAGTGACCCCGACGTGATCAAGATTCAGCCACTAAATATCAAGAAGTATAGCAAGCAACGCTGAATATTCAGACTTAAAATTTTCAACGTACTTGAAAAGCGGTACTACCTATGCGCGCTTAGGAATAATTTATCCAATCAAAACGTGAAAATCTATTACCAAATTATTAATAACTAGCTGTTTCGCCCGCCCTTCGCTACGATTCTCATATAGCTATTTTTGTTTTTCACTGACAATAGCATTTTTTTTGGGGGGGGGGTTTAAATGGTGGTTTTTAAAGGTTGCACCCTGTATAGTGCAACCTTTAAAAACCACCATTTAAACGTTTCGTTAGTAGTCTGAGGCAAAGCCATTCTGACTTTTTAGTATTTTCTAAATTTTATTTTGCCCGTTCCCAGTTTTGAACTCTTAACTCTGGAATGGCTGGCCATAACTTTGCAGACAATACCCTAAAATAAGGAGTGAACAGCCACCTAAAATATTCTCGCTTTGAGTTGTCGCGACAAAGTTTTAAGATATCCGACCGTGACTGTCTGATTTTGGTGAATAAAACGTCGAAATTTGTCCTCTCGTATTATGGGGTGATATTTCTAATGATATCTACTAGATCATTCCTTAAATTATGGGTTGATGGTATAGTGGTGAGACGCTCTGGTAAACAGTAAGGCATGGGTTCATAGAACTGGGTTGGAACCCTAATGAATTTGAAATATTCACCCCCATTTTAGGGGACATGCAAGGGACTAAGATATTTAAGATCCAGTCCAGCGTCTTCAGAGTAACATATTATGATACTCAACCCTAGAAGGGTTGTTAGAAACACCATTACTATAGAAATTATTTTCTAAATATCAAATGTTTTTAAATTGGTACAAAAGAACCAGTGGAACATACTGTTACATCACCGCTCTAGCTTTGTCGTGGATTACTCGTACTTAAGGTGGTATCACACTATTTGTCATGATTCCAAATTTTGTAATTTTTTCGACTTGAAACAGTACCAAACAGTGTGATCGGCAAATGTATTAATTTGATTAAATTCAATATTTGATTGTTTTGATATCAAACACAAAAGTGACCAAAATGGTCTGATAGATTTTTAAACATGTTTGTCATGTTTGATCGTTTTCGAAAAATATTTCATAATGAATAAATGTATATTTCTTTGTGTTATTATGTCACAATGTTTGTGGGCATCATAGCATTTCTAGTTTCTAGGTATTTTTCAACATTCACTCCAATATCACTAATCACTAAGCTTAAGCTACAATTTAACAATTTTTGCCTTAATATAATGTTAGCACTTGGCGCTATTACCATAGCTACTCAATTGTCCTCAGGAGGCTGAGTTACCCCCATATACAACCAGATCAAATAGAAAATTCGAAAAAACCTTTTTCATATTTAGTCCAGGAATTGAATTCGGAACCTCCTTGGTGCAAGCCGAGTGTGATGCGCAATCTGCCACGGAGACATCATTTTATCATTAATATAATCTTTAAAAAATATTTCCCAGTCGTCCGTGGACAACAAAATACTCAATTATCAAAAATACACAAGTGAAGAAAAACTAAATAAACTTTCGATTAGAAATCGTTTTGGTACAATAGAGAATATCAAAATTATATTTATTGCAGAAGCCAGCGTACCTATATGGCTCGTTGAATACACCAGTTCTCGTTGGATCACTGAAGTTGAGCAACGCCCAGCGAGGTTGCACCACGTGGGTGTCCACGTGGGTTCGCCTTCTCGTCGTGCTGGCTATTTTTCCGGCGCAACCCAGGCTGGGCGAGGTCAATGTGGGTTTGCAAGATTCCAGCGAATGGAGGGTAACCCCCCCGTCTCGAATGACCAATAGATGTTAAAGGGACGTTAAGCCAAAAAAAAAAAAATTACAGATAACTATCTGGTTGCTATATTGTATAATACATAACAAAACATGAAAGCATATAATTTTGTATGAAAGTCTCATCAAATAGTGTGATCGGGGCCAAATAAAGTCCAAACACAAAAATTCAACAAATATACCAAATTTAGAGACAAAAAAATTGTGCGAAAATTTATAAATAGTGTGACAACCACCTTTATATTCATTTATTCATTTTGAGATTTGAGTAAAAGTAAAAATGATCTTAACATATTTAATTTTATAAAATGAAGTGTGCGATACCTAGGCAGAAAAATATTTTCGCTGATATCAAGTAAGGTCTATGTCACAATACATAGAACTACTCTCTAAAATTAAATAGGTAATAAGATTTACTGAAAAATTAAATAATAATATTTTTTTTAAAAAAATCTCTTACCGCGAATTATTTCTTTTCACACAGCTCTCTGATTTGCAGCTCACTAACTACCCAGAGCCAGGGTGAAGGGGAGAAGTCTAGGATAGGAGCTTTGGTTTCAATAAAATATTTTGTATTAAAAAGGGGGTCTGATACGTGTTCGGGAATAGAAACAGCTGTTTTATGTTCATAATGTTCTGAAGGGGGCACCGCTCGCTTCAACATTCTATTAATAAAAATTATCTACATCTTCTATTAGTCTTAATTCGTTCAATGAGTCGAGTTGTAGGTTATATCAGACCTTTCTCTACGGGAGGTACCTTTTTTTGTTTAAGGGGGAAATGTTATATCTGCATATTTGTCAAGGGTTGGGGGTAAGATGCTCTGACTGGTAAACAGTAGGTCGTTCGTTCAAACCCAGCCAACGCATGAGATTTTATCCTCATGAATTTTGGATATTTACCACTTAATAATAGCATCGAAAAAAACTACCGGTGCCAAGGACTCTTCAGTCCTATTCGTGGTAAATGAATTAGCAGTATTATTATTTAAAAAAAGAAGCACCTAGAAATCAAACTTAATTATCATCAATTGATCCACTCACGAAAGTGTTGTAATCATTCATAGAACAAAATATTTAAATCAAAATTTAAACAAATATTTTCAAAAAATGTACCATCCCGAGGGCCAGGGCCAGCAAACACCAAAGTCCTTAACACCAGCAATAACAAAATTTTGCGTTTCTACAGCAAACCGCTAAAAAGATAAAAATCATTTTAAAAAAACACAATATTGCACCCCTGGGGCCCCCAAAAGCTATACAGCCAATTTCTTTAATGTCCTAAACATGTATAACAAATTTCCTCAAAAACCGGATGAAAATTGTGACTTTTATCACGTAACAAACAAACATACATACATATATACATACACATATTATACAAGTGCATTTCGGGATGTATACCGGGGTCAAAAGTGGAGTTCACTAACGTTCACAATAAGGAAAACATAAAATTTTTAAACGAATCTCCAAGATCTCCTGCTTGGAAACTATGATCAATGGGACACAAAGAGGACATAAAGAGATTCAAATGGGACACAAAGAGAGTCAATGTCACATTTGAAAGATCAAATGTGCATTTGGCTCAGAATGCGAAAGTCATGATCTCACCCTAATCAACGAAAGTGAGACTTGTAAAATAGTACGAGTACTCGGTACTTTTGTACAGCGCCACCAGGCCCGTATCCAGGACAGGGTTTTAAGGGTTCAACACCCCCCCGAAATTTTAGAAAATCAGTATAACATTGATAATTTCGCATCCGGTACAAGGTTTTAAG
>CM022874.1:40610950-40640523 GCA_012654025.1 Pachypsylla venusta
ATACAGTTTGTATAAACTACATTGATTCCCTATTTCTTTTTTATTTACCCCTCCCAAATACCTCCTATCTCCCTCCATATTCAAACTTTTCTGCTTATTTTGGGTAATAATGAAACATAGCAAGCTTTTTCTATCAAAATTCGACTTTAGGATGAAAAGCTGTACGATTTTTAAATTTTAAATAAGTGCTCAAAACTATCTTTTTGAAAAATGGGGGTAGTGGGGGGTATTTTTTTAGCACAAAAATATCAAAAGGCACACCCTTACACAAGATGCAACCAAATGAGACATCTCCGATCAAAATCGGTTCGGTAGATTTGGCTGTAGCCCCGTCAACATCCAAGAAGTAGAAGATGGAGGATAAGACAGTAAAAATGACCATTTTGGAATGTTTTTTTCTCAGTGTTCCCGTAACTTTTTTTTTTCAAATTGTTGATTTTATCTCATCATCTATTAATCCGATTATCAAATATTCAAAAAAGTCAGTCCACATATTTTTCTCGCGGCTGTGGAGAGGCCTGAAAAGTGCACTTTGTGACGTGAAGTAATATATCACTTGTGCAACGCTCATTGTATTTGACTTGGTGGGCGGAGCGCTGCCGCGCTCCTCAATAAAAACAGAAATTTAAATATACATATACAAGTGCGAGTGGCCACTTCGCTAATTTGTAGTCGGAGTGACAACTCACACTTAAGTAGAGTTTTACAATTTGGCCCATTCTAAATTGATGATTTTCTTTTTGTTGTAGCCATCTTTAAATTTAACTACCTTGGTATTGATGGCTACGTTGTCATCGATCCGAACCGAGCCATTATGACTCCAATTACATTGATAGCAAATGAAACCAATTACTCTATGGATAATTCACGAGGTAAGGATGTGGGAGTGTTTCAGAGGCGGACTGGGCGACCAGCAACCGGGCATATGCCCGGTGGGATCCTAGTGCGCCGGGCCCATCGGGGCAGGGGGCAAAAATATGTGGGCCCCTATGGGTCCCGGCTCATTAGGGGGCAAAAATATGATTGAAAAATATATGTGAAATTTGTGCGAGAAAAAATATGTGGGCCCCAATGGGTCCCCAGTTCAACGTGGAGCATTAACATCAAAGAAAAATACATGGTCCTCCGGTTCATCGGGGTGCAAAAATAAGAAAGAAAATGCGGGGTCCTTCTTCCAATGTGAGACCCTCTTCCAATATGCCCGGTAGGTCCCTGGAGCCCTAGTTCGCCCCTGGAGTGTTTTGAGCTGATAAATCGATCTGAATTTTCTTCCTAATATCTTGTCAATTCTAAAAAAAAAAAAGTAATTGAGATGTACAACTTCAGGATGAGCGAGAAAGCCAATATTTTTTTCTCTCGATAATATCGATATAATCGAAAAATAAAATCGATATAAAATATCGATATAATCGAAAAATAAAATCGATATGAAATATGGATTATATCAAAACCCGAATGTCGATGATTCCTAATTTGGTCACGGGAAGTAAGTAAAATGTTATTGAAATCCGTTTATTATTTTACAGGTATGCATTTCTTCAGAATGCTGCCCTCTTACTATTTCAGCAATAGTGGCCATCTGAATAGCCGTACCCCCTATATGATCCAGAGCACATATGTAGTTGATGGGGAGATATATAGCAATCACCTGTATTATGTCGGGAGAGCATTCTGCTCGATGATGTACACCACAAATAAGAGAGACCTCCTAAATCCCATTCGGTCTTTGGAAAGAAGAGATGAGAACGGAAATTATATAGCAAGAATTTATACCGATATTCTGCAAAACAGAAAAACGGCGCCAAAATTTGACGTCCAGATATATTCATATAAATTTGAATATACGTTTCATGGTTTCCTGTTTAATCTGAATTATGCGGTTTGTATTTTGGTTTATTATTTTCCATACTGAAGCTTTGGCTGGGCCGTACCCAAGATTTTCTTTCGGGGGAGGGGGGTCCGAAAGATTGACAACCAAGCATAGACTAACACCTGAAAATGATGATCATGGAAGGTGATGTTTTTGTTCTTGCTGTTGTTATTGTTCTTTTTGTTACTGTTGTTGTTGTTCTTGTTCTTGCTGTTGCTGTTATTCTTGTTGTCGCTGTTTTTGTTCTTGTTGTTTTGTTGTTGATGTTGTTGTTCTTATTGTTGATGGTGTTGTTATTGTTGTTCTTTTTGTTACTGTTGTTCTTGTTGATGTTGTTCTTGCTGTTATTCTTGTTGTCGCTGTTTTTGTTCTTGTTGTTTTGTTGTTGATGTTGTTGTTCTTATTGTTGATGTTGTTGTTATTGTTGTTCTTTTTGTTACTGTTGTTCTTGTCGATGTTGTTCTTGCTGTTGCTGTTATTCTTGTTGTTGCTGTTTTTGTTCTTGTTGTTTTGTTGTTGATGTTGTTGTTCTTATTGTTGATGTTGTTGTTGGTGATGGTGGTGGTGGTGGTGATGATGATGATGATGAGTTACACGTTACAATATTACATATGTCATGCATAAAAAAAAAATTTAGATTTTTTTCTTTTTATGATTTTAGTATGGATCACGAATTTATGATTTTAGTATGGATCACGAATTTATGATTTTGGTATAGATACAGAGTGGCACGAATTCATTATTTCAGTATGGTCTGGAATTTATGATAACTCGATTTTTCTCGGAACCATTTGATGTTTGATGGGGTTATTTTGATAATTTTAAACTGGTTGAGGTTTTCTTTCCAGATCCCCCATCGAGCACCTCCCCAGTTTGCTGATAGGGGAACGTTCTTGACTGTTGGGGGCATTAGATTTTTTTTCTTTTTTCTGATGCACCCACTGGTCCAGAATACTGAGCAGTATGCTTAGGGCGGAGAAAAATCTGGGAACATATTTCTCAATGGCTGACAGAAACTTTGAAATGGCCCTGAGTGGGTAGCGCCCCTTAAATTTGGCAAGGGTGCTAAGAATTTCCCCTTAAGAAGACACAGAAAGATCCCAGTCATCTATAACCATCACTGAAAATAATTCGGCGTCTTCAAATAGTAACCGAGTTATTCAATCTTTCTATCAACGGCTCACCAACCAATCTGATGACCACAGCTTATCATCCCCTGCACTTTCAATAAACTCAATCAATATTGAATGTATCTTCGCCTCAAAAGAAGGACTTCTGGCAGAAATTCGCAGGAAACAAGATACCTCTATTCTCTTCATACAAGATACCCATAGAGGTCCCAACAGTTCTAAATCTAAGATAAATAGAAGGAATTTAGTCATTGAAAGATCTCATTATCAGTACGGAAGTGTTATATTTTGTAAACCAAACCTTGCAATCGTATATAATTCTGCCATCTACAACAATAACATAGAAATACTAACTGCCGAATTAAGAGCTTGCACTGTTACTCCCAAATGAAGACTTTAGTTTTGACATGCCAAGTAACCTACAGAACAAACTCATCAATATAATCGTAGGACATTTCAAATGCCACGGTAGCGCATGGGGCTATAGATCTACAGACTCAAGTGGTGTAAACTGGGAAAGCTGGGCGGACAACCATGATTTAAATTTGATACATGACGCTAAATTAACATAATCTTTCGACAGTGGCCGCTGGAAACGTGGATACAACCCCGACCTAAATTTTGCCTCTTATATCATAGCAAACCAATGTTCAAGAATCGGTTCAATACCAATTTCCTGTCACGTCAGCTGTACGTCCTGAAACTGTTCCTTTTAGGAGACATTTTAAGTTCCTTGCCAAGTGGGAAAGTTTTACAACAGAAAGGGACCGAAAAATCGTGAAACTAAAATAAAAGGCTACATCATACGATGACTTTGTTGAACTAGTCGAGAAAATAAATTCCAGGAGTTTGCCGCACACAGTATATCCCGGGACTCACACATGTTGCACGAGAAGCTCCAAGAAGATACCAGCGTGAAAATGAAGTCGACTCTTTTTCCGAGAATACTATTGAAACGAGGAAATACTAATGAACTCCATCTCGACCGGTAGAACCAAGAGGTAATGTCATCTTATAGAGTCCTTGGACATGAAACAAAATAGCACGCAGAAGGACATGGAAATTGCTCCGAAGTTTGAACCCCAAAAAATCAAATACAGCAACAAACCAAATTGGATTTGCAACACCAACTTCTTAAAAACGATAAAAACCATAAAAAAATAAATTTCCACAGACAGAGAGAAAATGAAAACCAAACACGAAACAGCCATAAATATAATAAAAAAATATAAAGCTACCAGGCTGGACGACATTAGAACAGAATAAATAAAGCAATTTGGTACAGTCACGAAATCATAGACACACCAATTTATGAATCAGAGCATTATTTCCATACAAATCCCAAAATTATGGAGAAAAACAAATGCAGTGGCCTTTTGAAACCAAGCAAGGCAAAGAACCCACAGAGAGCAAAAACTACCGCCCAATATCTGTACTCTGTCACTTTCTCAAAGTGCTCGAACGAATGGTGCTATATCTGGTCGCTGACAAAGTTGGTGCTGTACTCACACCCGAAACAGGCGGGTTTCGGGCCATGTACAACGTGCTGTGGACAAATAATTCTCAACCTGAAACAACATATACATATAAAGAAAGCAGATCTCATACGTGGCTTTTGTAGACTTTTCGACTGCCTGAGAATTATAAAAGAGGATGGATTCGAAAGAAAGCAGATCTCAGACATGGCTTTCGTAGCCCTTTCGGCTCCCTACGACACTGTGAATCTGAAAAGAGGATGGCTACGAAAGAAAGCAGATCTCAGGCGTGGCTTTCGTAGCCCTTTCTGCTTCTACGACACTGTGAATCAAAAAAGAGGATGACTTCGAAAGACTTTTCGACTTTTGGCTTTTGCAGACTTTTCGACTACCTCCGAATCATAAAAGAGGATGGCTTCGAAAGAAAGCAGATTTCAGACGTGACTTTCGCAGCCCTTTCTGCTTCCTACGACACTGTGAATCAGAAAAGAGGATGGCTTCGAAAGAAAGCAGATCTCAGACGTGGCTTTTGTACACTTTTCGACTACCCCCGAACAGATGCAGTCTGCATTAAAGCAGGTTGAAAACTGGTGTGGCGTGGTCAACCTCAGGGTGAATCCCACAAAAAACGCACTCATTCCATTCACCACAAAGAGGAAACTGGAGGGATTAGTTCCCCCATACTTCTTTGGTGAACCCTTATCATTTGTGGGAGAAGTGAAGTACCTGGGAGTCATTCTAGACACCAAGTTAACATGGAACCCTCATCTGGAAAGACTAAAGGACAAATGTACTAGGGCATTAATGATGACCAGAAGAACATTTGGAAAAAGTTGGGGACTGAAGCCGCAGGTCATGTACTACCTGTACCGCGCGGTTATCAGACCCATGGTCACCTACAGCTGCGTTGTGTGGTGGCCAAAAACTGACCAAAGACAGGCCAAAGTGCTACTGGACAAGATCCAGAGACTGGGCTGTCTTTGCATTACCAGTGCTATGAATAGCACACCGACCTTAGCTATGGAGACAATCCTTGGACTTGCACCCCTTGATATTCATATCAAGGGGGTCGCCAGGACGATGGCCTTCAGACTAAAGTTAAACAATACCTGGACCGTCCAACATTATGGACACTCCAAAATCTCTGGTGCCATCAAGGGTCCCATCTTCGAAATGGGCACCGACAGGATGGCTGCAGAGGAAATCTTTGACAGCCCTGTCAAGGTCGTCATTGAGACGACTGAGGACTGGAAGGTAAAAGAAACTAGGCTTCTGTCCAAGGGAGCCATGGTGTGGTACACTGATGGCTCTAAGACAGGGGTGGGATCTGGGGCTGGTATCCACTGCGTGCGACCCAGGGTAGACATATCTCTGCCCTTGGGGACGTACACTGGGGTGTATCAGGCAGAGATCTTCGCAATACGCACCTGTGCAGAGGAGATTATAAAAATGGGACTCTCTAAAAAGGAGATTCACATTTTCTCTGATAGCCAGGCAGCGCTGAAGGCTATAGTCAGCTATAGCACGAACTCCAAGATAACTTGGGAATGCCAGCTGGCACTAAAGGAACTGGCACAGAACAACCGGGTTAACCTTGGTTGGGTGCCAGGTCACAATGGTATTGCCGGCAATGAACAAGCCGATCACCTGGCAAGAATGGGGTCATCGACACCATTCATTGGGCCGGAGCCCGTGATCGGACTAAGCACGACTGAGATCAAGAATTTCATTGACGGATGGGTGTTCGAAAACCATCTGAGGCGGTGGAAGGACGTCTCGGGCCTGAGACACAGCAAGGCTGTGTTACAGGGACCATCCAAGGACCTTACTATAGAGATCCTTGCCCTCAGTCGCAAAAACATCAGACTAGCCACGGGCCTGATTACTGGGCACTGTGGACTGAGAAAACATCTGCAAACTATGGGCTTCCATCAGGACCAGGTTATGTGCAGACTCTGTGGGGAGGATGAGGAGACTACTTCTCACGTTATCTTTGATTGCAACTCCCTCATTGCGTGGAGACTAAGTATGGGACAGCTACATCCCAGGCTTGACATTCACGCAAAACACCTAGCCAGAAGGCTGATCAAGCTTGCGCAGATCTTGGGCCTTAGCTAGGAAACAGGCTACTTTCCAAGCACAAAAAGCCCATAAGAGGCTTAGGTGCAGGGGCTTACATAGCTCCATAGAGGAACTTAGCTCACGAATATACGAATACCCCCGAATCAGAAAAGAGGATGGGTTCGAAAGAAAGCAGATTTCAGACGTGACTTTCGTAGCCCTTTCTGCTTCCTACGACACTGTGAATCAGAAAAGAGGATGGCTTCGAAAGAAAGCAGATCTCAGACGTGACTTTCGTAGCCCTTTCTGCTTCCTACTACACTGTGAATCAGAAAAGAGGATGGCTTCGAAAGAAAGTAGAATCTGAGACGTGGCTTTCGTAGACGTTTCTGCTGCCTGCGACACTGTGCATCAGAAAGAGGATGGTTTCAAAAGAAAGCAGATCTCAGACGCGGATTTCGTAGATGTTTCTGCTGCCTACGACACTGTGAATCAGAAAAGAGGATGGCTTCGAAAGAAAGTAGATTTCAGACGTGGCTTTCGTAGACGTTTCTGGTACCTACAACACTGTGAATCATAAAAGAGAAAGCTGATCTCAGGTGTGGCTTTTGTAGACGTTTCTGCTTCCTACGACACTGTGAATCAGAAATGAGGATGGCTTCGAAAGAAAGCAGATCTCGACGTGGCTTTCGTAGACCAGCGTGAATGTCATAGTAAACTAGGGATGGGCTAGTCATCCACGAGTCGATTCATGAGTCGACTCACGATCAACTCGCTCACGAGTCAAATCATCTTTTTGAAATGAGTCGACTCTTCAAAAAGTCGACTTACGAGTTTTTTGTTCAACAAAAAAGTCGACTTTTTTGTTGACTGATAAAGACAATAAAGGGAGAAATGTGTTTCCGGGTGTTTCTTACTGAAGGAAAATGTTCAGTTATTCTGTTGACGATTGATTGTGATGTCTTTTTAATATATTCGCCAAAATTAGAGACTTTTATTTGGTAGATGCCCCTTTTGTCAATTGGATTTATTATGTCTTTCTGATCAAAGGTGTTTTTGAAAATTGCCCATTTTTCCATAATTTTCAGCGAAATCAAATTGATTCTTTACTGAAGGTTTGCAACTTACCTGGCATGCTGTATGCCAATGAAGAAGAATATAAAATCAAGCTGAAGGATATCAGAAGAATTATTGAAGATGAAGGATTTGTTAAGTTATATAAGGCGACCATTCCATATCTTTTGTGAATCAAGGTTGGTCGAAACATGGCTGTCGTAAAAGTGTAAACTAGTGGATCAAGATGATCAGGTGTTCACGTTAATTTTGTAGTCAATTATAGAAAAAAATATCTTAATCAAATGTTAAAAAATCATTTTCAAAAAACAAAATTTTTCGTTTCTACAACAAATGGCCCCCCTCCGGTGGGGGGGGGGCGGGCCTTCAAATTTTTCATAAATCGAAAAGCTCCTTACATCAGCCATAACATATCCAAATTTTAAGTTTCTACAATAAACCGCTAAAAAGATAAAAATCACTATACAGCAAATTTCCTTCATGTCCTAAACCTGTAAGTATACTAAATTTCGTCAAAATCGGATGAAAGTCGAATCATTTTTGAGAGCAAACAAAAAAATTGGTCACTTATCAGGATTTCCCCCATATTGCTTTTGTTTATTAAAATTTTGATGGCATATTTGAAATCACCGCCATCAAAAACTAGGATTTAGTGTAAACCCACTAAGCGACGTTGAAAGTTGTCGAAAAATTACCTTCTCCACACTGTAACTCGGCTGTGCTTCGTCGTAAAAAATGTTCCATTTGATCTCAGATACCCTTTATACACACATACATAAAGTGCATTTCGGGATGAATGCTGGGCTCAAAAGTGGTCACAAATATCAAATTTGGACGGAACGAAAGCAAGTTTTGATTTAACATCATAATTTTCGTTTATTATTGTCAATATTAAACCTTTGCAATCGTCAAGAAAAAAAAAAATACCCCCTCTCAAAATATGATATTTTGCGTTTCAAGGTGCGCAGAATGCAAAAATCGTATAGAAAAAAGGTTTTTCTATTCGATTGGGTACTTTTGCCAATTAGAAAATGGGTACCTTTGCCACTTAGCGTTGACCGATTTTGAAAAAATTTGGCTGACGGTGACGAAATATTTCGGTGCAAAGTTAGACCCCCCCCCCAAGAAATATACATACCAAATTTCATAGGTTAACGGTAATTGGCAAAAGTACGGCGGACGACGCGGCGACAAACGGAATTTTTATTCGATAATTTTGGATTCTACGTATCTTGAAATTCAAAATATCAAATTTTGGTGTGGGAGGTAATTTTTTAAGCCAGTAAAATAATACACCCATATGTTTTATGTTACATTGGCGGATTTTTTGAAAAGTATTGGGCCACTGAAGAATCATAGGAATCAGCCAGAGACTTGAAATTTGGTATGAGGTCTCACTAGCTTCGAAACTTTTTGGTGCAATCAAATATACCGCTGGCGGTTTTTACGGGCTTTTAGCGTTTTTCAACATGCGCGGATATAGGGGAGGGCACGGGGGGTACGTGTCCCCTAGTTTTTATAAGCGGGTGGTGTTTCTCATATTTCATTATACCTAATCAATTTTTAAAAAACAAAAATCAAATGAATGGTGATCCGCGGTATCTTTTATCCAATTGGGAGGGGACACGGGCCCCTAAATAATTCCCAATCCTGAGACTAAATAGAAATACGTAAATAAAAATTGTCAAAAATTCTGTCATCCGTCATGGCACTTTTTTTCGTCATCACGTTATCGCTTATCACCGAATTCATTTGTGGTAAGCTCGATAGACATATAACAAGACGACTATATCCGCGCATGTTTTTCATTAATTCTGTCTAAGAGGAGAATGGTAAGAGATATGGAAAGGTATATGTATGTCAAATTTGGGGTCTTATTATGGCCAGAAGTTTTGGGGCGGGGGGTATTTATTTAGCCAGTATAATAGTAAATCCATGTGTCACATTGGCAGAGTTTTCTCTCTCTCATTAAAAGAGAAAATTTATAGTTTGATTTATGCGCAAAAGGTAAAAGGGGATTTTTACCAAATCAAATTTAATGGTATTCTACCTATGTATGAGGGGTTGTCCGTTACATGACCACAGCCCAAACGGTAGCAGATAGCGAAAAATGGGAATCAACCCCCTCAAAATCATGGTCTACGACCACAGGAAAATTATGAGAACTATAAAATATGTCAAACAGTTTTCGAGTTGCGGCCGAATTTCTAATTTCTTCTTCAAAATCAGACAGTCACGGTCCGATATTTTCAATTTTGTCGCGACAACATATAAACTCAAAGCGAGAATGTTTTAGGTGGCCGTTTAGTCCATATTTGAAGACATTTTCCGTAAAGATATGGCCAGCCATTCCAGAGTTACGAGTTTGAAACAAGGAACGGGTAAAATAAAATTTAGAAAATACCAAAAGTAAGAATGGCCGTGAATCTAAGGCGCCTGGTGAAACGTTTAAATCTTGTTTTTTAAAGGTTGCGATATACAGGCTGGACACAACCCCATACCCCCNTCCCCGAATTTCCATTGTCCTTGAAAAACAAAAATAGTAATATAAGAATCGTATATAGCGAAGCATGGACGAAACAGCTAGTTGTCAATAAATAATTATTTGTCACTTGTTTTAGAACTTGCGCCCTTGATTTTCAGGAAAGATTACGAAGAGCAGTGTTATGACGCCTTATCATTATTTTCTTTTTGATTTTTGTTATTTTTACTTTATCTTCCCATATAAATATGAAGTATAGAAAAATGAAGTATTGTATTGGTGAAAATTTTCAATGTGTTTTTTTCTTTCTCTCTCTCTCTCTCTCTCTCTCTCTCTCTCTGGACGAATTATGACGACTACAATCCAAAGAAATGGTACGGGAAACCGTACTAGACTTTCTCTTCCTTAATCATTCTATCTGACTACTACCGAATGTTGTTCTTCTAAAGTTTTAAGTCTTTTAGTGATATTATTGTTATATTTCTATTTTCTGTTGATGTTGACCATTATTTTAAAAAAAAATTTGCGAACTTTGCACTTTAGTGACAGTATTATTTGAAAGATTTTGCAGCCTTCGGCTATGGACTTTGCTCTTTAGTGATAGTATTATCANGATAACCTGTGCCAAATTTCATCAAAATCGGACAAGCGGTTTGACTCCCAGAGCTCTGCACACGATTCCGTACCTACGTCTCACGTTCCACGTCCCATGTCTCACGTCGGAAATATCGTTTTTTTTGGACCCCATGGCTCCAAATATTTCCAAACTTCAAAAATGACCCGAAATAGTGAAAATAGGGGCCAAAAGCAATAGGAAATTATATATTTGATCTTTATTTTGGGGTTTGGGTTCCCGTCAAATTTTCTGCACGATTACAATACTTTATCTTCTATAGGAAGAGAAAGTAAAAATGGTTCTAGAAAATACGTGTGTCCGCCCGCCCTTTCATCTGCCCGTACGAAAAAATCGTGTTCGCTCTTCTCCAGCCTTTATTATTTGACTGATTTTGATGAAATTTAGCAAAAAAAATATTCCTTGAGGCCATAATTCGAGCCAAAACGTTAACATTGGAGGCAGCACCCCTAGGGGCCCATTTATTAGTCAAAGGGGTTTATTTTGGGGTTGTCCTTTAGAACCCAAACGGAAATCCAGATTTTGGTTTATATTTATAACATATCTTTATATTATTTATAACATATCACTTTATTTATAACATATCTTCATTAAGAGGGCTTTTAGGTCACAAAACCTCAAATTCGGGTAACTCCTCTAAAAGTGGCAATATCACTCCAAATTTGATGAAATTTAAAACGATCACTCATTTTAATATATTATCGACAAAGATCGGGTTTCATGGGGCTCTCTCCATCTGAGGGACCTTTAGGGCACCAACCCTCCAATTCTGGTCATTTCTATAAAAGTGGCAATGCAGCTCAAATTTTGACAAAACTTTGTAATACAGACACAATAACAAAATCATATTATCGACAAATTGTGGGTCTCATGGGGCTGTCTTCTTTTTGGTACCCTTTAGACCGCCAAAACTCTAATTCGGGTCATCTATCTAACAAAGGCAATATCACTCGAAAATTTGACTAATTTTAATATAAACGCTCAGTATAACATATCTCCGATAATATTTTCACCAGAGACCTGTGACAGCAGCCTTACTAGGGATGTGTGACAACAGCCGAAGATTGAATTATCTTATCTTCATCTGAGGGCCCTTTAGGGCACCAACCCTCAAATTTTAGTCATTTCTATAAAGGTGGCAACACAGCTCATATTTTGACAAAACTTAAAACAGACACTCTTTATAACATAGTCACCTTATTTCAGAAGGGGTCTAACTCGAAATTTTTCAAAATCGTTTTTTTTTTGTCCCATATAATGTAAAATATCAAAATATGGTGGGTCCAGTGGTATGATCAGAAATGAGTTAGCGCTTACAGTTTTCGCTAGAAAGCACCCTTCTTCAGAGAGCCAACTTTATTTGTTTCTAATATGCTTCCTTTAATTTGTTTATAGTATGGGTGATCATTATAGACTTTGATCTTTTTGGCTGAATTTGAACAAAGTTAATACAGCAGAGATAATAAATTAATAAACAAAGTTAATACAATTGTGGAGCTGTAAAGAGCCAACTTTGATGATTTCATGCATTTCTAATGTATTCCTAAAGACGCAGGCATCCATTTCAAAATAGATCATGCATTTCTAATGTATTCTTAAAGACGTAGGCATCTATTTCAAAATAGATCTCTACAGTATTGATTTGCAAGCCGCCATTGCATTAAAGAAGGCTGCTATATCTCATTGATATAATATTTTCACTAGAAAGCTACGACAATAATCGAAGGCTGCCATATCTAATTCATATAATATTTTCACTAGAAAGCTACGACAACAGTCGAAGGCTGCCATATCTCATTCATATAATATTTTCACTAGAAATCTACGACAACAGTCGAAGGCTGCCATATCTCATTCATATAAATTTTCACTAGAGAGCTACAACAACAGTCGAAGGCTGCTATATCTCATTCATATAATATTTTCACTAGAGACATTGTAATCATACGATATTTATTTTGTGCAAGTGAACAGCAGTTATTTTAAGCAACTAGCAAGTTATAGAAATTAAATGGATATTTTTTTTCAACTTTTCCCTTTTTGGGGGAAGGAGAATGATTTGGTAGGTATAAAATTAAATTACAATCGAAATATTTCTATACTTTTTTTTCTGTATTTTTTTTTGGGGGGGGGGCTGTGCCCTTTTGCCCTGAAGGAGCAGCCGCCACTGCGGAAAACTATGAACGCTTCAAAATCCCATCCTATAGGTAAATAGAATGATTGCTTTGATTCGAGATTTTTCCATTCTTTGTTGTCCCTTCCAGTTTCCATTGCATGGACTGACGCTTCGTTATTTCCATTATAAGTAAAAATTAAAGCTTCAATATTATTTCAATGAACTTTTGTAATTTTCAGCGTGATCCAAATTGGCAGTACATCTAGTTTTACGGATCTTTTTTTCTAACCAAATGTGAGATTTTTTTTTTCTTTTCATTTTTCCGGTAAAACTAAACAATCTACCCAACTCTACCTTAAGCTGTGTAAGATTTGATTGAATCAAAAATAATTTGAGGACGGCGGATACGGGAGATCTGCCAATCAAATGAGGAAGCTTGAAGCTTTTCAGCAATGTGCATTACAAGCTTCGCGCATGCGTAGTTTCCCTCTAACAGCATCAGCTACTCTATAGCGGGGGTAGCCATAACGTGGCTCGCGAGTCGTTCTTGTTCGGATTCTCGTGCGAGGTGTGCTCACCAGTTACAAGTCAGATTTCAAACAACTGACGGCCAAAATGAACACAAGAAAAAGTAAATCTAAAAATTAAATTTTAGGTACTTAGTTATGATCATTACATATTACATTTTTCATTCGCATGTCATAAGTACTACGCTGTTCAAATATCAAATTGAATTTTTAATTTTTGGAAAAATATTAATTCTTTCATGAATCCCATTTTTTTTTTTTTTTTTTTTTTTTTTTTTTNATTTTTTTTTTTTTTTTTTTTTATTCCATTCAAAGTAATCCCCCTCAGTAGAATGCACTTGTGCTAGCGTTTTTTCCAATTCTCGAAGCACTTCGAGGCAAAATTTGGGAAAAAGAAAAAGTCACAGGGGGCTAAACCTGTTGAATACGCTGTCTGAGGTATGATTACAGTATAGTTTTTCGCCAAAAATAATAACAGAATGACGAAAGAGCAGGGTCATCCGACGTTTTTTTTTTTTTTTTTTTTTTTTTTTTTTTTTTTTTTTTTTTTTTTTTTTTTTNTTTTTTGTTTTTTTGTGGTCAAACTTCAGCAATTTTTGAACGAACTTCGCTTCGACGCTTCAGACACGATGATTCTCCATAAAAATGTTCGTGTTGTTGACGTGCTGGGCCATCCAGGGCGAGCGTCATCATTCACCTCTTCTCGACCCTCTATAAAGAGCTTTTACCACTTGCAAACACTTTTTCGACTTCAGAGTACACTCACAGTATGCCACTTCCAACATTTCAAGTGTTTTTGAGCACTTAATAAATGTATTTGAGCACTTAATAAGTGTGTTTGAGCATTTAATATGTGTTTTTGAGCACTTAAAATCCCATGTTTCACACAATATTTGATGCATATTCTTTGATCCATTCTTTTCCCACTCGCAAACCATTATTAACCTTGTCCCTCACAAACCAACAAATGGTATTGCTGAAACTTTGAACAAACATTCGAGACTAGTTTGCCAATGTACGGAAACGAACAAATCGAAAATCTAATGTATATAAACTTGAAAATTCACCTTATTTTTTGAACAGACCTCGTATACTTAGTTTCATAAAATTTTGGGCCAAAAAAAGTTCGCCTGTGTGACCGTTAAGGATGGGCGGCGCAGCGGCCAGCTCAAAAATACATTATCAGAAAGGTTGAGTAATTAATTCGTTTGGAAGGTCTGGTTGAGGGATTTCATATCAAATAGTCTCATCTTTCTATCAATTACTGTTCTCGGAATACAGGATACAAACCATTAATATTTTTTAGAACGGCCGGCCCCATATCTCGAGAACGGTAGGTCGTAGAGCAGTGAACTTTGTCTTAATAAACTTCTTTTTTTATTACCTTTTTGAGCTGGCCAGACAGCCTAAACGACCGGTCGTCACGAATGAATTTTTTTGGCCCAAAAATAATCCCCTCAAAAATGAGGCCAACTGTATTTTACCGCTTGTCAATATCTTGAGTGGTGCTCAGGATACTGAGGATGGTGTGAGACTTTTGACTCACCATGTATACTATGACTTTGGTAAGCAATTTTATTTCTATAGTTTAATTTCCCTGTAGTCGTTTCTGAATGTTTTCAAAGTGTACCTAATTGTTTTTCAGCAATATTTTTTCTTTACAATTTTTCTCCTCTGAATTACACGGGCAGTTGATGGCAGTCTAGCGGGCATTGACATCAATAGGTAAAGACAAGTACCATATTACAAACAACATATTTTGTTATTCCATACCGAATTTTGTTAGTTCACCGACATGATTCTATTCGTCAGATTTATATTCTATGTCTTTTTTGTTATCACATTTCATTTTCAAATTAGTAAGTGACTCTTTTTTAACTTCACCCTTTCCCAATTTTATTTGGGGTTGGCGTTGCTTTTATCAAAGCAAAGAAACTCGCTTTTTGCTGGTGATCTCTCATCTTTGTTTTGAAGCAGAGTTTTTTAAAGGCTGGATCCCCTTCCTAACACCAAACCTTCTGTATTTACGCGGGCTTAGAACCGTCACTTAATGAAGCTTACTCCCCCCGATGGCTACATGGAATTAGTGTTATCTTTCTAGTTGTAACATAAGAACTAACATGGGATTTTCTTTTTATGGCCTAAACAATTTCCCAGAAGATACCAAAATTGGAACTTCATATGCTTTTGGAACTTCCTTGTATTTTTCATCAAGAAATTGAAACTATTATGAAGATAATCCGACGAACGGTTATGGGTCTAGAACAGGATTTAGGGTCCATAATATTGACACAGTAACATTTTATTTGCTTTGTATTTTTGTATTCTTAGGTTGATTTTCATTTCAGGATTCGTCAGTAATGTTTACACTGTTTAAGCCTCATTTACACTGCCCGAGCATTCGTCGCGAACGGGGGTGAACGAGCATTCTTTCGAGGCTCAGGCAGTGGAAACAGTCGCTGCGAGCCAATCAAGGTCGAAATGAATGCTCGTCCGTGCTCGGGACTGATCCGTGCGATGTCGATTTTCCGGCGAATCATCAAAGGGACACTCGTTTGCCGCTCACTCTGTGTAAACACCCCAGGATTCGTCAAATGGTGTTCTATGAATATAGTTCTCGCCTAGCTGTTGAATCATACACGTCTCCTATTTTGTGTGTTGTGCCGTTGCTTTTTAGTATTTGACTGATGGAGTAGGAAAATGAAAAGTGCCTTCTGTTAATTTCTCTGTATGCGGAGCACCCACAGCTGTGTCAGCCAGACCATAAATTTTATTTTATTCTAAATAGCCCACTGTTATCCTCCTTCAAATTCTTTAGCAATAGGGAGTAATTTCTTTTCTTTAAAAATGAAGACCGCTAGATGGTCTAGAATGAGGATAACCACCGAGGATACCGCAATTTTGGATAGCGCGAGTGCCATCTGTTCGCTGCGTATCCTCACAAGTTAACTGATCGTCAGAAATGCTCGAGCAGTATGAATAGAGGATTCGTTTGTGTTCGTGCTCGTTGAAAATAGAGATATGTAGTTCATCAGTGTACCGGTACGTCTGATCCGGTACGCAGTTCTCGTTGAAAACTGGCGAGCAACGATCACGAATGCTCGGGGATGTTCAGGCAGTGTAAACGCCCCTTTACATTACTGACGAATAAACAGCTGCTCCACTATGTACTCTGAAGTTTCAGCTTCGATTCTTGATCTGAAAAGATTATTATTTAATTCTAATCAAATAAACCTTTTGATTTGTCAGTTCATCAAAGAGTAAATTACATATTGAAGTGAACAACCTGTATATGGAATATTGTGTAAACGTCCTGTATGCTTCTCCTTTCTATTTTTGATTTCTCCTTCTAATTTTGTTTACGCGAATCTTGTGGGAGAGGAGTCGAGTGAGGGGGGAGAATGAATGGCGTATTTTTTGCTTTCTCATTCGAGAAATTCTCTTTTTAGACAAGATTAATGAAAACCGCTTTAAAGCGGTAAAAACCGCCAGCGGTATATTTGATTGAAACCAAAAGGTAAATCTACCAACATGGAAGCCAAGAATTCCTGAATTATTATTTTATTTACAGGTTTGGCGATGAAATGGGGTTGTAATTATGTGAATGAAAGTCAATTTACGCTTAGAAGTACTGGTATAGAGCATGAACTTGAAGTGGGTCAAGTAATAGTGGGGCTCACAATAAATGATTGGAATGAAATACTAAATATTTTAAGTCACCTTCAATGTGTTCTTCAAGCCACTATCAATGCAGTTATAACAAACAGTATGGATAGTATGAGCAGGTAAGATCAGCATGGACTAGAAGTGGGTCACGTAATGGTGGGGCTCACAATAAATGATTGGAATGAAATACTAAATATTTTGGGTCACTTTCAATGCGTTCTTCAAGCCAAGGTCAATGCAGTTATAACAAACAGTATGGATAGTATGAGCAGGTAAGATCAGCATGGACTTGAAATGGGTCAAGTAATGGTGGGGCTCACAATAAATGATTGGAATGAAATGTTTTAGGTCATATTCAATGTGTTCTTCAAGCCACTGTCAATGACCGTGACTGGCTGAATTTGGTCAAAATCGAAAAATCAGCCTTTTTTTGGAGGGGGGGGGGGTCATTTCAATCAATTTTTCGATATCTCTCACCGTTTTTTATCATTATAGAAGAGGAAATATCAAAATTATATTTATTACAGATCTGGCTTCTATGGTATAATATACAACAAATAAAATATCAAATAGTATGACAGGGGCACAAATATATACCAAACACACAAATTCAACAATATTCATCAAATAGGAGCACAAATATATACCAAACACACAAATTCAACCAATATTCATCAAATAGTTTGATAGAGGCACAAGTATACAATACCAAACACACAAATTCAACCAATATTCATCAAATAGTGTGATAGAGGCACAAATATATACCAAACACACAAATTCAACCAATATTCATCAAATAGTGTGATAGGGCACAAATATATACCAAACACACAAATTCAACCAATATTCATCAAATAGTGGATAGGGGCACAAAAATATATACCAAACACACAAATTCAACCAATATTCATCAAATAGTGTGATAGAGGCACAAATATATATACGAAACACACAAATTCAACCAATATTCATCAAATAGTGTGATAGAGGCACAAATCTATATATATAAAAGAGAAAGACACTGACTTAACACTCATCGCGATTTCTCCGCACTGGTACGTCCTAGGAGGCTGAAGTTTGGCATGTAGGCCGCACTTAGGTCTTAGATGCGCACTAAGAAAGGATTTTTAAATATTCCAATTGGGGCGCCCGCCGCGGGGGAAAAAGGGGCGCGTTTACATATGAAAATCACCTTTTCATCACTGTTTCTCCGTACCGGTACATTTCTGGGGGCTGAAATTTGGTTTGTAGATTCGCTTTATGTTCTAGATGTGCAATAAGAAAGGATTTTTTAATATTTCAACTGGGGCGCCAGCCGCGGGGGGTAAAGTGCGCGCCCAACAAATATTATCACCTTTTCATCACTCTTTCTCCATACCGGTAAATTTTTAATGGCTGAAATTTGGTACGTTTGTTCGTTTTATGTTCCTGATGCGCAATAAGACAGGATTTTTGAATATTCCAACTGAGGCGCCAGCCGCGAGGGTAAAGGAGCGCGTTTACATATGAAAATCATATTTTCATCACTGTTTCTTCGTACCGGTAAATTTTCGGTTGCTAAAATTTGGTATGTGGGTTCCCGTTATGATCTAGATATGCAATGAGGAAGGATTTTTTAGTATTCCAACTGGGGCTCCAACGACGGGGGTAAAGGACGCGCCCATAAATTATTATCACATTTTTATTACTTTTTCTCCGTACCGGTAAATTTTCGGTGGCTGAAATTTGGTATGTAGGTTCGCTTTATGTTCTAGATGTGCAATAAGAAAGGATTTTTTAATATTCCAACTTGGGCGCCAGCCACGGGGGGATAATGGGCGCGTTTACATATTAAAATCATCACTGTTTCTTCGTAACGGTACATTTTGGGAGGCCGAAATTTGGTATGTAGGTTCGTTCCATGTTCTTGATGTGCAATAAGAAAGGATTTTTTAATATTCTAAATGGAGCCCGCGGAAATAGGCGCGCCCGTACCGGTAAATTTCCGGTGGCTGAAATTTGGTATATAGATTATTTTTATGTTCTAGATGTGCAATAAGAAAGAATTTTTTAATATCCCAAATGAGGAAAAAGTCGCGTTCATCAAATATTATCACCTTTTTATTTCTGTTTATCCGTGCCGGTAAATAATGATATCCCCTGAACGGCCTAAATCAACATACCACCAACTGGGGTCTACGAGAACTTCCTGGAAGTGGACATTAGGTATGCTAAAAGAGCCGCGACCCCATGACAATAGGAAGCGCTACGCCAATCAAGTCTCACGAGTACCCTTTGCCAAGATATCTCCTTCCCATGATGAAAACTTAAAATATTTAAAGTCGTTCCTCCAACAGAAAAACCTAAGGCCATCAAAGACATTAATTTATGAATTATTATTTAATACCTATTATTTTTTCAGATATTATAGTCAAATAAAACAAAAAATGAAAAGAGAAAATTTGACTTGGTCTGACGTTGATATTCAGTATTTCAAAGCACATTTGAGGAGATACAAATCCCATTTTTTTGAAGATTCCTCAGTCTACGGACTAGTCATTAAAGTACTTAAAAACTTTCTAGCTGTATTTCCGCGGTACGATAAATATGTTTATCTGGCTACAGTGTACGCCGATGCGCCTGATGAATATGCAAATTCACAGGAATTAAATTATGATATAGACGAGCATACTTTTGTTAACAATCATTTGGCAGGTGAGTCTAATCTTCGACTACGTTAGTGATGTTCGGCGTACGGACGCATTTGTTCAGATCTGGTTACGGTATTCGGCACAAGGCCCGAATGGAGCATAGTTTTTCCGAATGGTGCATAGTTTTTTCCAAATGGTGCAAGAGTTTTTACGGATCAATATAAGCGTTAAGATGAACGTCGCTCAAAACGGAGAGGTTAGGAAACGTTTTGATCGGTCATGCCTTTATGAAACTTGTGCTTCTCATGAAGTCGCTCCCTAAAAACTCTTGCACCATTCGGAAAAAAACTATGCACTATTCGGAAATGTACGGAAATTTGCGAAATGTACAAAAGGTTTGTCAGAAGGAGCCAAGCTTTCCTCTAACGCTAACAATATAATTCTGTTCCTTTTTGTTACAGCTATCTTTAAATTTAATTACCTCGGTGCGAATGGTTACGTACTGATAGATCCAAACCGTGGTATAATACACCCGATTATGTTGTTGTCGAATCAAACTAATTACGCTATAGAAAATGTCCGAGGTAAGAATGAAGGCTACATAAATTTCAAGCGAATATATTGAGCGCCACGTTACTTTCTCTATGCCGAGTATCGCATTACATATATTACTATATGCTAGGCCGGGCCACAAAAGTTCGTGGCTCAACCAACAAAGGGGTAATGTTTTGCAGTTCTACAATATTTTTACATGTCTTACACTGTCTAATGATAATACAAGGTGAAATTATCCAAATAGTTTGATAAGTTTGATTTTGACAGGTCATCTTTGTTCAGGTTACGAGTACATTCTTACGATGTGTTCAGCTCCCCCATGACAACGCTCCTGTTTACACCGCCGTCATTGCAAAGGCTGTTGTGTGACACTGAAACATCTCATCCCCCAAAAGTCGAGATCTGGCCCCAAAGACTCAAACTGAAATCTGAGCTACGGGGAAAAAAATTGAGAGTGATGAAGAGATCAGTTGAGTATTTGACAAAGGGATAATGCCCAAAAGATGTAAATAATGTATTGAAGTCAAGGGCGATAATGTTGAGACACAGTGGGTATTCATTTTCCTTCTCCACCTAGGTTAGGTCCTCGTATAATAATTTGGCTGCTTTTAATTTTGATGGTAATTAGTAACGTTTTTCAACGGTGTTTGAAATGGGTTTCAGGGCGCAGCCGCATTGTGCCAGATGAGGTCGGTCTGTACCGTACGCCATCGTCGTTATAGCGGGACTTTTACACATGTTGTTTGGTGTTAGACGTCCCGAATGAAACTGAACATCTCCGTTGCGTTCAATTATAGAATGAAATCACAACAAAAAACCACACCCAAATGCCACAACTGCTTCTTTCGATTAACTGAATCCGATCGCCACGTTCACACCGTAAGTGTTAGATTCGGCACGGCTTTCGGAAATGTCCGCACTAATTCGGCTTTGCCAATCACCATAGTGTAGACGTGCCTTTATGCGAACAGCAACATACGAGTGAGTGATGTGAAATTAGGGTTAGGGCATTGAAACAAAAAACATTGTTTTTTCAAAGTTCGATACATCGACTACTCGATGTATCGTAACAAAAACATCAATGTTTGATAGTATCGAAAATTCGATGATTTTTGATCAATGCCATTATACCTTATAGCCTTGCGCCTTGTCTGAAAAAACTACTGGTGTAAAGGGACCGTAATCAGTCCTAACTCTGTATTGTTTATTTTATGAATATTCTATATAAGCGTTCAGATAAACGTGCCCTAAACCAGGAAGGTTAGGAAACGTTTTAATCGGCAATGCCTCCATGATGAAGTTGTTTTTTTGGCAAACACTTGAAGTTTATCGCTAAAAACTCCTTGTGTCGCATCCGTTGCTTGGTTGTATTTTAGTCTACAAATTTAAGAACATCAGAAAAAAATCGGGTATTCGATTTTTCCTTTTTCGAATATAAAACATCGATATTTTTGTTCCGATATATCGATGTTTTCAACACATTGCTGCCGATGTCCCCACCCTATGTGAAATTCAATATTTTCTCAGGTACAGCCTATTTCAGAATGCTACCATCTTATTATTTCCGACAAGAGCGTTGCATTATGCGTAGACCATGCTTTATCCAGAGTACAAATATAGTTGAAGGGCAAATCGTGAGTCATCATCTGTATTATGTTNAAACTGAACATCTCCGTTGCGTTCAATTATAGAATGAAATCACAACAAAAAACCACACCCAAATGCCACAACTGCTCCTTTCGATTAACTGAATCCGATCGCCACGTTCACACCGTGAGTGTTAGATTCGGCACGGCTTTCGGAAATGTCCGCACTAATTCGGCTTTGCCGATCACCATAGTGTAGACGTGCCGTTATGCGAACAGCAACATACGAGTGTGTGATGTGAAATTAGGGTTAGGGCATTGAAACAAAAAACATTGTTTTTTCAAAGTTCGATACATCGACTACTCGATGTATCGTAACAAAAACATCAATGTTTGATAGTATCGAAAATTCGATGATTTTTGATCAATGCCATTATACCTTATAGCCTTGCGCCTTGTCTGAAAAAACTACTGGTGTAAAGGGACCGTAATCAGTCCTAACTCTGTTTTGTTTATTTTATGAATATTCAATATAAGCGTTCAGATAAACGTGCCCTAAACCAGGAAGGTTAGGAAACGTTTTAATCGGCAATGCCTCCATGATGAAGTTGTTTTTTTGGCAAACACTTGAAGTTTATCGCTAAAAACTCCTTGTGTCGCATCCGTTGCTTGGTTGTATTTTAGTCTACAAATTTAAGAACATCAGAAAAAAATCGGGTATTCGATTTTTCCTTTTTCGAATATAAAACATCGATATTTTTGTTCCGATATATCGATGTTTTCAACACATTGCTGCCGATGTCCCCACCCTATGTGAAATTCAATATTTTCTCAGGTACAGCCTATTTCAGAATGCTACCATCTTATTATTTCCGACAAGAGCGTTGCATTATGCGTAGACCATGCTTTATCCAGAGTACAAATATAGTTGAAGGGCAAATCGTGAGTCATCATCTGTATTATGTTTGGAGACCATTTTGTTCGATGATGTACACCACAAATAGGAGAAACCTTCTGAATCCAATTCGATTTCTAGAAAGAAGAGATGAAAACGGAAATGTTGTAGCCGGGATTTATGTCGACATGTTGCAAGATAGGACAGAGCAGTGTTACAAATTTGAAATTCAGTCTCGGTCTCATCACTATACATATTCGTTCAATCATTTATTTGCCTATCCAGCGGAAATGGTTTGTATTCTTATTTCCTTAATCTTCTTTTCTTTTAATTATTATTATTATTATTTTTATTTTTTTTTCTCATCCAAATTTTTGTTGGTGAAAGTTGATTTCCTCAAAATCTCAAAAACGGTTAAAGTTACAACATTGCTTAACGTCCGTGATCTTACGGGAACTGGTGTATTCAACGTGGCATTGTTGCCGGCTGTAAATATCTTTGCAGAAATAAATTTGTATTAATTTTAAATTTTCAGGAAGAAGAAATTTATGCTGTACTAGAAGCAGTCGAATCCCCAAGAATGATGTATCCCCGTGTTCAATATAGGTCGAAGCTACACTCTCTTGGGAGGGTTATTCAAGATGAAGAATTTATTAATATATATAAGGCGTCCACCCCATATATTTATTAAATAATAATAGCTGTCAAATTTGATTTTTCGTTAATAACTTTTTTTAGGGAATTAGAATAAAGTCAATATACCTGGAATATATCATTGATATAATAACACGGCAACACGGTTTCACGCCTGGGAGATCTATTCTGTCACAAATCTTCTCTGCTATCAGTATGACATGCTGAGCTTTTTCCTTGTTCGTACGGACGTCCATTTCGTTTACACCGACTCCGCTAAAGCCATTTCGATAGGGTGAATTCAAAGTATCTCGTTGCCAAACTAAGGTCTTATGCATCAGTTACTCCTTCCTACGTTGGCTGCACTGTTCTCTCATGGACCTCACTCAAATCTTTAAGATTGGTGATGTCTTATTCGGTGAAAGTTTCCACTGTTGTCGAACACAAAATTTAATTCCCATGTTATGAGGGAATATTTGATCCGATTACCATAAAATTTAGAAATTATTCGTCATATGGGAGGGGCAATATGAGGCCGCCATCATGGAGTTTCGTTTTTCTTCATAATTTTGTGAACAACTTAAGTTATTGCGATAAAACTTTTGTGAGATGGTATAAGTATGACCCTAAACGGCTTTTGATTACATTGAGTCATAAATGTGGGCGGGGCCACGCGAGACCTACATCTTGAAAAATAGTTTTTCCTCAATATTTTGAGAACCGCTTAAGTTATTGTAACCAAACTTTCGTGGTATGCAATGCATACATATGCCCCTAACTAATATGAGCAAATTTTGTTCAACTTTTTCTCCATATTTTTGTTAGCAATAAAAATGAAAACAAGTTTGACGGGTGGGACGATTTGGAAGTAATATTGTATTTTGTTTTTGTTTTTTTTTTTTAAAAAAAAATGGCATTCTGAGGTCTACACAGGTTNGTTTTTTTTTAAAAAAAAAAAATGGCATTCTGAGGTCTACACAGGTTGAGAAACGCTAGACATTCTATTCGCAACCCAATAATCCATTCCAACAGTAATCCATATGTGATATAGTTAGGTGTAAATTAGGCTATGCTTCGCTGAAATAATAGTATTGAAGAGACTGTTTCTGACTCAAAATCATAGATTTGACCTAAAAACCACCTAGTTTATTTGGTAGAACGTGTTGGAGTAGTATTGGGTTAGGTAATATTGGGTGTAGTATTGGGTGAGGCTGGATCGCAGACCCAGCCTAACCTTGCATATATATATATATATTTTATATTTTTGGAACCTACTCCCAACACGTCCTACCCAACAAGCTTGGTGTTCAATTTTATTAAATTATATCGGTACTAACCGCTTTTGTACAAAAATGTATTTAAATCGGACAAAATTGTGCAAAAACTTGAATTTCCATACAAAAATCGGCCGTAACTCGAAAAAGGTTGGAGAGTTTTGATAAATTCTCTGGGGTCCCAGCCTGGGTGAGGGGGGTCCATTCTCATCAATTGTTCTATATATCTTACTGTTTTTAATAGTATTCCATGATTCCTCATAATAAAATCCAAAAATTGGCCGTACCTCGGCCGGTTTTAGAGTTCTGAAATCTGATAATTTTACTGGGGTCTCGGTCTATATTTTTTGGAAAATACAGACATTTTCCATATCTCTCACAAGTTCTAATAGTATTCTATGATTTCCCATACAAAAATCAAAAAATCGGCCGTAACTCGAAAATGATTGGATATTTTTTAACTATGATAAGCAGGCTGCACTTGCTTCGCTTGGCGCCATAAAAGCATGGCCCTTCCCGTGCTAATCGTATTCTATGATTTCCCATACAAAAATTGGAAAATCATACAGTTAGAGAGTATTGAATTCTGATAATTTTTCTGGAGTCTAAGTCTATGTTTTCGGGGGGGGACCCCCCCATTCCTATCAATTTTTCTATATCTCTTACCGTTTTGGCTAAACAATTAGTATTGTCTAAATTTTATTTCGGCCGATCCCGGATTCGAACCTATAACACTGGAATGGCTAGTCACAATTTTGCAAAATATGTCCTAAATGAAGGATTAAGATGTTACCTAAAACATTCTTACTTTCAATTGATATGTTGTCGCGACAAATCTTAAGATATTGGCCAAAATTCGGAAAATTTCGTGAAAAAATTGGCCGTAACTAAAAACGGCCGGACATTTGTGATTATTTTTTTTACAGTGAAACCTTCCTCGGAAGTCACTTGGTCGATTGGTGAAAACAGCATTAAAATCCGTCCGGTAGTTTTTGAGTTTATCACGAACATACAGACAGACTCAAAAAGTGACTTTTATTGTGAACGTTAGTGAACTCCACTTTTGACTCCCATGTCCATCCCGAAATGCACTTGTACACACGTACTCGTATGTGTATGCATATGTGTATTTGTGTATATGTGTCTGTATGTTACGCGATACAAGCCACAATTCTCATCCGATTTGGACGAAATTTTGGTATACATATTTAGGGTATGAAAGAAATTTGCAGTATAGTTTTTGGGGGTCCTGGGCCTCCCGGGGCCCCAGGGGGCCCAATATTGCGTTTTTTTAAATTATTTTTATCTTTTTAGCGATTTGTTGCAGAAACGTAAAATTTTGATATGTGATGGCTGGTGTTAAGGGCTTTTCGATTTAGAACATTGTGGGGGCCCTTACCCCCTTTGGGGGGAGGGCCCTCAATATTATATTTTGTGAAATTGCATTTTATCTTTATGGCGGTTTGTTGCAGAAACGTAAAATTTTGATATGTGATGGCTGGTGTTAAGTGGTTTTCGATTTTGAACATGCGGGGCCCTCCCCGGGGGCGGGCGAGTGTCCCTAATTTTTTTTTTTTTTTTATATTTGATTAAGATATTTATTTCTATTAATGACTACTACACTAACGTGAATACCTGATCATATTAATCCACTACCACAAATATGTATAGATAAACCGAGGTACCTAACAAAGACCGCATGTTGGTAAAGACAGTGAAGAAATTAGGACCAATAAGATTTCATTATTGAAACTAAAAGAGAAATGAAATCGCACTCCTAATGTAATAACGTCACAAGTCAAAATGTAACTCTATGCAACTAGACCATATTCTTGCATTTTAAACCACCGTGCATCTACTGTAAAGACCCCATGGCTGTAGCTCTACTCCTTCCCCTTTTGATGACATAAGGTGACACTATTGAATTCATTTAAATTCAAATGAAGAAAGAAAAATTCAAATTGTGACCATTTTCATGGGAATTTTTAAGAAATATTCTTTTAACATCTCAAAATGTAGGCATTGATTCGTTCAGTTGTTGCTCATAGTCTGTTTCAACTTAAAATGTGTCGTTATTCAATTTCAAAATCAAAAATTCTTATTGATACATCTCAAATTGTGTCAGTATTCACCAAAGAAAGCATTTTTTTTTTTTTTTTTTATTTAATTAAAGATAGGAGAATAGTGTATTATTTCAAAGAAACTCAATTTCAAATTTTTCTCTGCATAAAAAAATTCTGAAATAATGCCATATCCATGTCTATCATTTTGGTCTGTTTTCGACATACAGGGACTGATAGGATCAGATTTTTTGGGGCTCTTCTGAAAAGAAGTGGTTTTTAAGTTGCGACGTTATTGTATTAGTTCTGCTAAATGATGATTTGCATTTAGAAATGTTTGCATATATTTATTCTGAAAGTAGTATTTAAAGAAGCTTCTAGAGTGCACCACAAGGTAAAAATATTGTCATCAAACCGTGGTAGAGAGAGTTCCTGGTGCAGCACACCGCTCTACCAGTCCCCTATACAATTTAAGAAATGCAGGATTTTGAAATATGGTTTTGTACACTGCTAATTTATCTTTGTATACGTTAGTATCATAGAAATTTAAGTCATCCACATAGTTCATGCTAGGTACGAGAACTTCTGCCAGGGCTTCATCCACTTCATCCACATTACGCTGAAAACAAAAATATTGCTAAAATAAAAACTCTGCGAATGTGACACATGGGTTTATTATTTTATGCTGACTAAACACCCCCCCCCCTGGACTTTCCGAATTGGGTTGGTAAATTGGAAATTTGGCCATAACTGGAAAACGGTTGAATATTTTTTGATTATGATAACTTTGCTGTGGAAACATTTTTCAAAACTGGTGATTCAGTGGCCATTACTCACATTAGATCACGTGGGAGGGTTAATACACGCAAAACTATTCTGCAATTGGTCCAATATTTCTGGGAGACTGGTTTTGCATTGAAAAAGAACCTTCATTTCATCTACTTGGACGTTGACGGTGCTACAGCAAAATCTACCGAACTGATTTTTATTGGAGATGTCTCATTTCGTTGCATCTTGTGGAAGGGTGTGCCTTTTGATATTTTTATCCTCAAAAAGTGCCTTGCACTACCATTATTTCCCAAATACCGGTTTTTAATAAGCATTTAAATTTTTTAAATTATAAACAATCTCCTTTAAATGATAATGTTAGAATGTGATAAACAATGCTTGGTATGTTCATGATTGTCAAAAAATTAATAGGAGGCAGAAAGTAATTACTACGGAGAGTGTGGCAGGCATGTGTGAGGGGGGAAATTTAAATAAACTGCCTACTTAATCAGTTGTTAAGAAGGCACACCGACAAAGGTGTGAAAGTGAGTTTCCAAAATGCGAAAATTTGCTAATAAAAAGCGTAGAGGAATAAATTTGTGAGATTTTTAATAGTAGTGAAATTTATGTAAAAAAGGAAGATTTAAAAGGGGAGAAAAAATATACATTGATGCGGGCACTATTTTGAATTTAGTGCTTTTTGTGACTTGGTGGGAAAATTTTACCGCGAAGTGGTTTTATGGGGGGAATAAATAATATAGGTACTTCAAAATAAATCTTTATCATTGCGTTTCTTTCAAATAAAACCAAAATTGTTGTTCTATCTCAAAAATTACGTGTGTAGCATCATTTTTGATATTTAAATTTAAAAAAAAATTGAAAATAATAATAATAATTACTCGATGTACAAATGATTGAAATGAAATTTCATCAAATTTGAATAGCGTCTTCACTGTAAATGTTGGTCCAGAATGTTTCTTGGTTAAATTCTGAAATAAATCGATCGTAATTTTGGCCACGTCAGTCCCACTGGCATCTTTACAACTCAAAGTCCGAATGGGATTCAATAAATCGTTTTTATAAGTGGCATACATCATAGAACAGAAGGGTTTTTTAATATAATATAAATGTCTGGTCAGTTGTGTATCATTGCGCATATTTAAACTTTGGATTATATATGGCGGAAATAAACGGAGCTGACCATTGTTGTCCTTGACATAAGAAGGTAGCAATAAAGATCTATTAACTTCTGTAAAAATAAAAGAATGAAGCATAAAATAGCTATTATCATCTGTAAAAATAAAGTAACGACAGGAGCGAATGCAGGGATTAGGGGAAGGAGCGATATGGCGATAGTCCACCCACCCCCCTTCCCTCAAGGCTGATGTTTTTGAACATTGAAACGGGTTTCTCAAATTTATCATGGTTCTGGGGTTCTTTTCAATTATTTATTATAAACCTCCAAGAACAGATGATAATTAAAAAATTCAGCGGCAGAATACAACTTATCTAGAGGTGCTAATATGTATTAGTGGTGTAGTGTTCGGACTGGTAAACTGTAGGGCGTGGAGTACGTACTCTTATATATCACTATTGGAGAACATGGAATTGGGCGGGATTATCAAAATCTAGTCCGGGGGACCTTAAGTTAACATAATATGCTACCCCACCACCAACATTTTTCGTAATGGAAAAAATATTCTTCCAGACAGTTGAAGGAACTTGTTCATACTAGACCGGTACGTGACAGTGATATCGCGATCAGCGGGAATCACTTGCCGGCACTGTCATTGCTTAGTGTGGATGTGAATGCTCCTTAAAAATGCTCCGCGTGCGCTTTCTGGAAATCAATTGCAAAGATAAAATACAGTATTGTTTATTAGTGAATGAAAATTAATGAAACTATCTCCAAAAGTGATAAATAAAATGCAATTATCGTAAGTTACAGAGTGGTAAGATTATAGGTTCTTTTATACTATACGTATTGTTGCTATGAAGCTCAGCTATGTTCTGATACAATTATCGTAAGTTACAGAGTGGTAAGATTATAGGTTCTTTTACTAAGTCTTGTTGCTATGAAGCTCAGCTATGTTCTGATACAATTATCGTAAGTTACAGAGTGGTAAGATTATAG
>CM022874.1:40641860-40661104 GCA_012654025.1 Pachypsylla venusta
ACTTAATATTGTTTAAGTTCTCTTGGCATGTCGATATAATATTTCGACATCGGATGATGTATAACTTGATTTCTTTGTTCTACTTAATATTGTTCAAATTTGATGCAATATATTAATATCTGATGCAAGAGTCGATACCACACAGGATATTTCTGGAACTTATTATTCAAGCAATATACTGGGTGTGTTTTAGGTCCAACACTGGGTTAAGTATTCTATTCCCATCTTACTCACTTCACAGTGTTCATGTATGACAATATACCTAAGAACTACGCCCTCTTCCTTCTCCCACACGGATTATCTTTTTACTTTCTCTTCCTCTAGAAGATAAAATATTCTATTCGTACAGCAAATTTTGACTTTCTTCTTCTTCTTCTTTTTTCATTGAATTTGATTCATATTCATATTTCGAGAATTTTCTTTATCTCTTTTTTTATCTTACAAGAAACGAGAGAGATGGAGATTTTTGTAGAGGGATAGGGTTGGTATGGAGCTGATGACTGAGTTACATGTTTTAGTATGTGACTAAATTACTGAGTAGTTCACTGAAAAGGGTTGCTCTTTTTTATAATTCAAAGAAATTCAATGGCGGATTTTCCGTGAGGCCTAGTGTCTGCAATTTTTTATAATGTAACCATCAGCCATGTTTTTGCATTATTTTGGTTTATTTTTTCTAATGCTTTACCTATTAATTTGTGGACAAATGATTTTTTTTTTTATTGAATGTTGGTTATTCATTGAATTGCTCTCAGAAATTATATTTAGCTTGTACCTGAGCTTGTTGCTGTAGAATATGCTGTAAAATTACATTTAATTCTGACATAATTTATGAGGTGTTGGTGTTTTATCTATTAAAAGATTAGAGATAGAAGGAATAAAGATTAAAAGTGCAGCTGAGTTTGGAAAAGACTCAGGGATGAATTAATGGAGTGGTGATAAGATGAGGCAATGAATTTGATTTAAAAAAAAAAAAACTCGAATCATAGATACAGTACTTATAAAATTAATGTAGACAATATCTCATCGTTATTCTAAATCAAATTGATAGGCACAGGAACTGTGGCTCCAGTGGAAAGAAAGAAGACTGTGGTGTCTAGAAGACCGCTTGTGACTTGATGTACTTCTTGAAGGTCCAAAGACAATTTGAGAAGACCGTTTGTGGCTTGATGTAATCTCAAAAGGTAGTGAGAAACACGGCGAGGTTCAAAGTTCGAAGAGAATGTAGTTGTCTTATCCAAGTAGAAACTTCGAGTAACTATTGCACAATACTCAGAGACAAAGATTACGAAAAAAATGAGAAAGAAAAAACGTACGACTGTGCCAATCATATTTTTTGCAGTCCCGTCTATTTTATGCGGTGTTAACTGAGAGAGGTCTAATAAGATGTGATCGAGTAATACGCGCGTTTGATGTAATACGCGAGTGTGATGGTGTGTTGAGTAAGAGAGGTGTAAAATTCACAGAACTGCTATCTTAATTTTGGTCTGCCCAATATCTATGTTCGCTCTATTCCCAGTATTTTTTCTTACCTTGTTGAATTTGCGTGTTGTAACTTATATCTGTTTCCATCGCAATGGCGGGTTCCACTATGGCTCGTATTGGATCCATAACAATGTAAGCATGATTACTATTGTAATTAATTTTCAAAATTGCTAGAAAATAGTAAATGTTTAAGGCATGTTACTGATAGGAGTGGAAAACTGTCGATAGTGGATCGGCCATTATTGGTAGGGTTTTTCTCCTTCGTGTGAGCCAGATTATAACCCCGTTCACACTACAACGTCAGTTACAGTTCATTCTGGTAAAATATTATCAAAAACCACTGGGGTGAAAGCTGAGGAACATCGCTGAACCAAATGTATTGAGCTCAAAGGACACTAAGATGAATAATAAGACAAAGATAAGCTCCTAAAATGATTCATTCCCACCGAATCCATGAACTCATCAGATGACTTCCGTATCATTTTAATGTGGGTACGACGTCTCTATCCGAAACTGTATATCCGAAATATATATCCGAAACTGACTTTAGATCCGAAACTGAATTTAAAACCAGTTTGGCTTGGCGCGTCAGAGGCATGGCTGTTTTCATGCTAATAGTATTCTATAGTTTCCCATACAAAAATTGGAAAATCGGCAGTAACTTGAAAAATATTGGATAGTTTTAAATTCTGATAGTTTATCCAGAGTCTCAGCATATGGTTTTGGGGGGGGGGGGTTGATTCCTATCAATTTTTTGATATCTCTTACCTACCGTTTTGGTTAAACAATTAGTACTTTCTAAATTATATTTTGCCCCATCCCGGATTCGAACTTGTAACTCTGGAATGGCTAGTTATAATTTTGCCAACTATTTCCTAAATTAAGAATTAATTAAGAGGCCACTTAAAACTTTCTTGCTTTGAGTTGATATGTTTCGCGATATAATATAAGATATCGGTCGAAATTTGTAAAATTAGGGAAAAACTGTTCATTTTTTCAGGGTTAATTATACAATAAACCTTCCTCATGAATCCATTGGTGGAAATCGTATGAAAATGTTTCAGTAATTTTGACTTTATCAGGAACAGACAGACAGACCACTGAGAGGACTTTGTTTCTAAAATATAGTATGAAAATTTTAAAGGAAGAAAACATTGGAAAATTGAGAAAAATTTATGGGTTCAAATCATTTTTTTTTTTTTTTTTTTAATTTGGCTTAACGTCTCTTTAACATCTATTGGTCATTCAAAAAGATGGTTTTACCCTCCATTCGCTAGAAACTTTCAAACCAGCTACCCACATTGACCTCACCCAGCCTGGGTTGGGCCGGAAAAAAGCCAGCATCACTAGTGCGCGAACCCACGTGGACACCCACATGGTACAACCTCGTTGGACGTTGGTAACTTCAGTGATCGAACGGAAACTGGTGTATTCAACGCCATAGACGCTGGCTAATTTAAATCTTTGAATAACATGTTAATTATAAGTGTTAAAACTTTTAAATAAATTAAAACAAAACACTTACCAAAAACACTATTTATAATTTTATTATTTATAAAGAAACTAGTTTCGAATTATTCGTTTCATCATCGGTCTAGTCGAGTGGAGAGTCAACTTCCATCCTTCGACTCGACTAGACTGATGATGAATCCAATGATTCGAAACTAGTTTCTTCATAAATAATAATAAATAGTGTTTTTGGTGTAGGTATTAAATGTTTTAGTGTTTTGTTTTAATTTACTTAAAAGTTAATACATTTAAAGGTGACCTATTTTTTTTTCTCTCTCTCAAAGGTCGCCTTCAATGTTATTTTAAGGTCAAATTTGATTTTTTAAATGGAACTCTATATTTTTTTATTACTATTTTAATACAAAATAGGTTCACCTTAACCAACGATTATACCACGTTGAATACACCAGTTCCCGTCAGATCACTGAAGTTAAGCAACGTCGGGCGTGGTCAGTACTTGGATGGGTGACCGCTTGGGAACACCACGTATCGTTGGCTCTTTTTTCCGGCCCAACCCAGGCTCGGTGAGGTCAATGTGGGTGGCTGATTTGCAAGTTTCCAGCGAATGGAGGGTAAAACCCCCGTCTTGAATGACCAATAAATGTTAAAGAGACGTTAAGCCAAATTAAATTAAATAAAAAAAAAGGTTCACCTTGAAATAGTCTTGAACGGGACCTTGGGGAAAAATTTCAAGATCACCATTAAATTTCCTCCCAAAGAATAAGGAGCGTTTGTATAGAACGTTTCGTTCCTATATTTAACGGTTACCGAATTATTTAACTATATGTAAAATGACTGACCCTGTATGTATAAGTAGTCCAGTCAACGAATGGTTTGTAGAGTGCGTTGGCTGAAAACCAAGGATTTTTTTCAGAAGTTTGTTTGGTGTGGTCAAGAGATAAACATACTAAAATCCTGGGACCTGGGGGTGAGCCAAATGCAGGGGGGCGTGGCGAAGGTCACTTTTTTTAAGTTTTCCCCTATATCTCGAAATCAGTTACTTTTAGCGTACAAAATATTCTCGGTAAAATTGGAGCCATCTAAATTTCCTACAAGTTTGCTGCTATTCATTTTTTTCCACCCCTCATAGTTTTCGAGATATCTTCCCACCCCCCACCGCATAATTTTGTCAAAATGAAAATGTACCCCATTTTTTGTTAAATTTTGGTCTGTAACACACCAATGCTTCGTTTCACAGCAATAACCCGGGAAATAAAGTTATAGAGAATCAAATTTGCTTTTAAAAAATATTCCTTTTTACATTTTATTATTAGCCCCTCAAAAAATACAGCTACTTTTATGGCATTTGGCAATAATATAGATTTTGCCAAAAAAACTGTTCGTTTCAGTTGTCCACATCTGTCACCTTTTATATAACCAGTTATTATGTGTATATACTCTCAAATGTTGAGAATAAGGTTTATGATTATTTAATATGCAATTAAATGACCAGACAGGATAAGTGAGGTCTTTATTTAACTCCACAATTTTGGACAAAAAAATTCATCCAATTTTTTGTGACTTTTACTGTTAAAATGGGAATTTTGTTCAAAAACGGTACAAATGCATGCATATTCTGACTTTACATCTTACTTTTACAACTATCACCATGCAAAATTAATGAAAATTGGAGACAAAAAAAATCCCCGATATTACATATTTTCTTTTTTCTTATTGTCTCCTGCTGTGTGTCCTAAAACCAACAAACGCATTTTTGCATTTATGTATGTAGGTACAGAATAGTATGATATTTATCATTATGTTTCATAACATATGGGTTGGTCCCGTTTCCCTTAGCATTCTGCAATGAAAGTGCTATGAGAAAATTAAATAAATGGTACGGAAAACCGTACTAGACTTTCTCTTCCTTAATCATTCCATCAGACTACCACCGAATGCAGATTTTGTTCTTCTAAAGTTTTAAGGTCTTTAGTTATATATTTTAGTTATTGTTATATTTNAAATTAAAAAAAGTCAGTGCTATGCTCTCTGATCCAATTACGAAGGATGTATAACTGTCAAACTCGTACATATTTATAGATGGCTGATTTCTCGCACAAAAACATATTTGGCACAGGATCCTCCATCACCTCTATTTGTGATAGATATATACGATTTGTCAAGACCCACTCTCCTGGAGGGAGTGATGTCAGTTTAATTTTTGATGGATGTGCCACTCCACCACTCATATAGTACGAAGCTAGTGGAACAAGTACAACGCTTTAGGACGAAGAGATTAGGGTATATATATTTTAACTGGTAGACAGATATTACTACAAAACATCAGGATTTTCTTTCGAACGTCCCAAACAAAAGCCGCATAATTAGTATACTGATGTTCAATGTTGACACAGTAACCAGCCCAGTGCAGTTATTTGCGAAGTCCTTTAGTTATATTGATGGGTAAAACCCCAACTGACCAAGACATCTTACTCGTGAAACCTTGTCGTGGCAGAACTGTAGCAGCTTGGAATGAAAGATAAAATCCGACACAACATCGTGAGCATTTAGAAAGAGCAAAGTAGGGTATCTAAAATTCTGTAAGAAGTCAACAGAAATACCAGAGAGAAGAAGTATTTTCTAGATCCTCATTATCCCAGACTGAGGTCGAGAAAGCAGTGGGCGGGGGGGGAAGTGACCGCTAACAAGCAACTGGTTCCAGTGCACAGTGTAGATGCTCAAATACACGACTAAATTTTAAAAATGATTTTATGCCACTGCACTTAGAACTGCAGTAGTGGAAAGTGTGGCTGCCGGAAATTATCACTCAAATGTTTGTCAGGGAATATGTTTCAACGGAGTCTGAGTGTATAATAATGTGGAGGATAAAGAACCGACTTTTTTCCGTCAAATTCCATCATATGAATCACTTCTCGAATCCTCCCGACCCAAGAGATCCAAAAATTGAAATACTTTGGAAAATAATTAAGTATTTAAACTTATTATTTCATGATTTATGGAATGTGATTTTGTACACAATAGTTTTGTTCGAAAAATACTATTAAAAATTTCGCCATAAGGCCCAGAAGATCCCATAGAGCCCAAAAACAAATCACCAAATCCTTTCACAAGCATAATGAGAAATATCAAAACAAAAATCGGACCATGCATTAATATAGTTATTGTGGCAGAAAAGATGGAGCTCAGTGCAAGATTCCAATTTCCAATAATTTTGCAAGGTAATAGTTTACATTATAAACTCTGCAAATGTACAAGTGACAAAGTTTACATTTTGTATCACCACCGACCTTATTCACTGGGCGATAAAGGAGGATCCTACATCAGAAAATAAGATGTAAAGTCAGAATATGCATCCATTTGTACCGTTTTTGAACAAAATTCAACCCATTTTAACAGTAAAAGTCACAAAAAAATGGATGAATTTTTTTGTCCAAAATTGTGGAGTTAAATGAAGACCTCACTTATCCTATCTGGTCATTTAATTGCATATTAAATGATCATAAACCTTATTCTCAACATTTGAGAGTATATACACATAGTAACTGGTTATATAAAAGGTGACAGCTGTGGAAAACTGAAACGAACAGTTTTTTTGGCAAAATCTATATTATCTATATTATTGCCAAATGCCATAAAAGGGGCTGTATTTTTTGAAGGGCTAATAATAAAATGTAAAAAGGAATATTTTTTAAAAGCAAATTTGATTCTCTATAACTTTATTTCCCGGGTTATTGCTGTGAAACGAAGCATTGGTGTGCTACAGACCAAAATTTAACGAAAAATGGGGTAAATTTTCATTTTGCCAAAAATATGCGGTGGGGGGTGGGAAGATATCTCGAAAACTATGAGGGGTGGAAAAAAATGAATAGAAGCAAACTTGTAGGAAATTTAGATGGCTCCAATTTTACCGAGAATACTTTGTACGCTAAAAGTAACCGTTTTCGAGATATAGGGGAAAACTTAAAAAAAGTGACCTTCGCCACGCCCCCCTGCATTTGGCTCACCCCCCAGGTCCTAGGACTTTTAGTATGTTTATCTCCTGACCACACCAAACAAACTTCTGAAAAAATTCCTTAGTTTCCAGCCAACGCACTCTACACCCCTATTTTGATCATTCATTGTCAGGACTAAAGGATTTATATAACTTACCTGCAATATGATTGTGAACAAACTTCTCATCTATATCAGGCTTTAATATTTGATCAGTTACAAACTCTTCAGGTGCATTTGCATACGCCGTCGCCAAATAAACATTTTCTGAATATTGACGATTGTCGTTAATAAAAAGTTGTAGAAATTCTACAAGAATTCCATATACGGAATCAACATCATAATGGGCTTTGTATTTATAAAATCGATCCATAAAATCTTCAATATCGAGAGTATTCCAAAGCTTTATACGACTTTTGAGTTGATGATGTATTGCTTTGTAGAATCTGAAAGAATTATTTTCGGTGGACTCCTCAAATGGAAAAAGAAAATTTGAAGAGATGAGAAAAAAAAATAT
Organism: Pachypsylla venusta; assembly: GCA_012654025.1. Taxonomy (NCBI): domain Eukaryota; kingdom Metazoa; phylum Arthropoda; class Insecta; order Hemiptera; family Aphalaridae; genus Pachypsylla; species Pachypsylla venusta. The sequence continues at coordinate 40,649,320 of CM022874.1, forward strand.
TTAATTAAAAAAAGTAATTTATTTGTCCTTTGCGAGATTATTATTTCGAGCAGAATTTAAATATAGTCCAGTAGAGAGTCAATAAAGGGGGCTCTGAATGCAATAATTGGGGAAATTTTGATTTTTATATAGGTTTGTAGGTATGAACCTCCTCCTTAAAAATCTAAGTTTTCGACCTACCAACCCTTGTGGGTTCTCCACCATCTTGAAAAGCCGCTTAGAAAATCCCTTTTTTCGGGGTTTCCTCAATAACTCGCTTCCTCGCTTCATTTTAGGCGAACAGTTATAGCAATTCAATTAAACAATAATTGAATTTTCTGAAATTTCAATTCGCACATTTTTCCTTTTTCGTACATTTTTCCTTTTTGACGTAAAATGCCAATTTTAACATAAATGAAATTTTATATTATTTTTACGTTTCTATTTTCTAAACAACGCTCCAATACCGCATAAACACCACAATAAAAGTTTTATATATTTTAATTTTNATTAAGGAAGAGAAAGTCTAGTACGGTTTTCCGTACCATTTATTTTTTTTTTTGTGGTGGTGTATATAACAAATTCAGTTGACACGCACCACTTTAAAATAATAGAAGAAAGAAGAAGAACAAACGCTTTTGTGTAAGGTTAAAAAAAGAGCTGGGAAATGCAGTTTTACTTATTTAATACATGTAACATATCGCCCATAAAGGAACGGAATTCAGCTTTTATTAAAGCCGATATATAATTTTTTAAATGGGGTTGTTAGGTATGGTGGGGAGATTATAAAATTTTCGACCTCTAAAACTGAGGGAAGAATTTTATGCGGCAATTTGAAGCAAAAAGCGCCGCTAAATCTGTATTTTGCAAATAACCATGTGCGAAAATGGCCCTCTTCTTTTGAGAGGGCCCAATCGCACAATATACCTAATAGAAAATATGGAGGGGGAGGGACTCGTAACCTAGAGACCGGGGTTTCGAGTCCTGGGTAGTACTTTTTAATGCAATGTTTATTGAGGTACCATACCTAATTTGTTAAAAGCTGTAGAGCTTACCACAAATACTTTTCATAAGAGTGATATGCGATTTTATAAGCGTGATGACGAAAAAAAGTGCCATGACGGATGGCAGAATTTTTTACGATTTTTTTTTACGTATTTCTATTGAGTTTCAGGATTGGAAATTATTTAGGGACCCGTGCTCCCCCCTCTCTGAATGGGATAAAAGACACAGCGGATCACCACATTAAGTATAATGAAATTTGAGAAACACCGCCCGCTTAAAAAAAACTGGGGGGGCACGTGCCCCTCCCCTATATCCGCGCATGCAAATAACTCCAGAATGGTTTATCTGAAGAATAAAAAAATTCCTACCATTTTCTACAATTTCAATTCACACATTTTCTCGTACGATTTATGAGAGCGCTGCTAAAGACATCTTTACCTTGGCGGTAAAGGGCGATTTTGATGGAAATGATTTTTGATCCCTTTTTTAACATTACACTTAAAGTTGAATATAACATTTCAATTTTAATTAGAATTCATATCTTTCATATCTTAAACATAGAAATAGCTTCAATGTTATATTTAAAAGAGCTAGAGTGGTGGTTGAAATATGTCCTTTCTTTTGAAATTATTATAACAAACTCTCATTTGCTTTTAGCATTGAGTGATGAATGAAGTAGATATTAATATATACAACAAGCCATTGATGATAATTCAATAAAACCTTCCATTCAAGGATAAAAACATAATAGATTTATGTCCAAAAATGGCACAAAGCCCAGTATGCTTCTAAGAACATCCCCTTTCTCGAACTTTCTAATCGAGAATAAAAAGAAGTACCTACCTATTGTATTGTTGTAGACTTAGGGTTCGAGTATTAAGTAGTCGTGCATTAAAAACGCGTTTAATAACTTTAAAAATAAAATAAAAGCTTAAAACAATTTATTAAAGATAGAAATTTACAATAAAAAAAAAAAAAAAAAAAAAAAAAAAAAAAAAAAAAAAAAAAAAAANAAAAAAAAAACGTAACACAAAAATTCGTATACTGTAAACTGGCAAATACCTACCGTATTCAAAAATACTACGTAATTTACACACGAATTAATCACTCACTTCGCTTTCAAAACTAGACTGACTTCGCTTATCACTGAATTAAGACTGACTTATCACTTGTAAAACTCGACTAATACTGACTCGTTTCTACTCATGACCCCTCTATTTATACATCCCCAACAAACACCTGGAACCTTCTCGAAAATACGCGGTAAACAATCTTTGCGTTCTAAAAATATTCTTTGTTGTTTACAATAAACAAAACGTTCTGGAATAGAAAGATTTTTCTTCATCTTTTTACGTTCTCGAATGGGAAAGTAAATAATACGTCGTACACAATCCGCCCTCCACCTCCACCACTCTCCTACAAGACTCGAGTAATTATCTAGAAGGAGAAATAAAAAAATAGAAAGGAGAAGCGTCGCGGTCTATATACAGGATGTTTACATAATATTCCATATACAGATTGTTCACTTCAGTATTTATCCAAAGATAAAAATAACACTAGAAATTATTTTATTAAAAGCCATGCCAAACCAGTAAGGCATGTGAGCAGAGGGACTGCCTTTGCTCATTCTTTCTCTAAGTGTAAAAACGCACCCTACCCATTAAGTAAAAAAACTATTTTTCCCTATCTACCCTTCTTTACCGAACCAGGAGGTTTGGCGTCGCTTTTGAGCGTAAAAGTGAAATCTAGTGTCTATATCCTTAATTGGGAGATCTTATTGAATGCTCACCTATGAGTTGTTCTATAATATTCATTGTTCATCACTCAATGCTAAAAGCAAATGTGAGTCATACAGGTCATACAAATGTGAGTCATACAGTCATACAGCAAATACAGGTATTTCATAAGAAAAGATATAATTCGACCACCACTCTACATCTTTTTGGTATACCACTGAAGTGATTTCTATGTTTAATACCTATATGAATTCTAATTAAAATCGAAAGGTTATATAATCAACTTTAAGTTTAATGTTTACGTGATATATAGGACAAAAAGGGATAAAAACTCATTCTCATCAAAATCGCCTTTACCGCCAAAGCAAATCCTTCTGCAGCAGCGCTCTCATACATAGTACAGAGAAAATGTGCGAATTGAAATTGCAGGAAATTCTATTTGCCATGTTTTTAGTTGGAACGTTGTTTTTCTTCAGATAATCCATTCTCGATTTATTTTCAAGTTGTTACGGCGTTTTTTGGCATGAAATGGCCGCCTAAATTTCTTTCCTCAGTTTTGAAGGTGTGGAATTCAGTTTTATAATCTCCCCACCATGCCCAACAACCCCATCAAAGAAATTAAATATTGGCTTTAATGCAAACTGAATTCCTTTCCTTTATGGGCGATATGTTACATGTATTAAATAAGTAAAACCGCATTTCGACCAGCTCTTTTCTTTTTTGAACCTTCCACAAAAACCTTTGTGAAATAATCTTGATTTATGAATTCGGTGTAAAATTAAATAAGTGTTAAATATTTGTCCACAAAACAATGAAGATGTTTGAAAATAATTTTTTCAAAGGTTTTGGACAATATTGACAGAAGGGATATTGGTCTGTAGTTCGATACTTCAAATTTGGATCCTTTTTTGAATATGGGAACAACTGTACATATTTTCCAGCTTTGGGGAAAAATTCCAGAAGGGGTTGGGAGGTCGAAAACAAAAATTTTTGAAAGAGGAGGTCAATACCTATAATATAAACCTATAAAAGAATCAAAATTTCCCCAATTATTGCTATGAAACACCCTTTTTTATCTCTGACAACTGGACTATATAACCTTACTTACTTCGCGATATTGTCGAGTCTATTATAATGACTCCTTGTAATCACCGTTGTAAGGACTCTCTGAATTTCCGCCAATAGTCCTTGTAAAGCATTTTGGTCACTTATCATTGCTCCAGGAACACTCATGCCATATATAAGTTGTCCATTATTTTCCAAATTTTGTGCGGGTTGTGTAAATGTGTTCTCGTCTTTATAACGACAACCCCATTTTTCTGCAACACCTGTACGGAAAGATTGGATGATAATACACTTAGGGCTGTATCTCATAATATACAACATAGAAAATATTCAGTTCCACAAAAAATAATATGGATTTTATACAAATCCTTATTTGAATCCCTATTGAGATATGGATTGAATTGTTACGGTTTTTACAACAAAATCTTGTCAAAAACTCATTTCGAAATAATAGTCTGTTTCCAGATCAAATTCTCGGCTCGGAAAATTTCCATAAATATATAATGAGTTTGTACTTTTTTTCCATCCTGAATATCGTCAAAAAATATTTAATCTTATAACATCAGACACCAGGCCTTTATAGTAAACAAAGTAAATTCAAATTATGGTAAGAGATTACCTGGTTTCTATGCGCCTACCATACTAAATTCAATGGACAATGAAACAACTCAATGAACAATGAAATGTTAGCAATTAATTATTCATGACAGGAGCACCTCTTCATTTAAAATTACCTTTTAAATGAAGAGGTGCTTGAACCTCAGCCATTTGTTGATGGAAAAGGTGATAAAAATTGACCATTCATAAAAATCTTTTTAGTTCGTCCAGCGCATGGTTATCTCGCATTGAAACAGTTGTGTAAAAAAGCATCACGCCCGCTGAGATTGCAGAAGCTCGAAAATTTGATTCTGGGCTCAAAACTTTATTATCATCATCATCTAACGAGTCATGTCACCGTTCTGTCCGTCCTGATGGTAGCGCGGTAAATCATTCCAGTGATCCTCCATTTCCAGACTATAACCCGCGTCAATCTGGAGGTTCCCATAACAATGATTTCCCCACTTCCTCAAGTGGTTCCGACTAGCGCAACGCTTCTCCTCGTACTACCAGAAGTGGACGCCATGTTCACTTCCCGGCTCATCTGAAAAACTTTTCTCGTAAAGGGGGGGTGACTCGTACGTACGGAAATAAAAATTCCTCTCAGTCTCCAGTAGATTGCCGCACCCAGGTGATATGGCAACACTGCGTTCTCTCTCTGTCTCTCTCTCTCTCTCTCTCTCTCTTTCTCCTCTGGCCGCCGAGCCACACACATCTTCCTTTGTAATTGCTATTGTTCCAGTACCGTCTCAACTTTCCAGTACCGTGTAATAACTTGTGGCTTTCTTATTTGAATACCAAATACCCGTAGCCCAAAGGAGTAATTTTACATCGTAAAAACTCTGAAAGGGGCGACCATTGGAACAAGGTTGGGAAATACTGCCCTAGAAATTGGTAAATCATAATTGAATTGCGAGAAATTACGCCTTCGCAAAAATACTTACAATCTTTATTCTGATATGCTACAACAAAAATGACACAAATAATGGATCTAACTAGCCACGTCATGATTACGTAGTAACAATGTCGACTTTGTGAACTAACAAGACTTGGAATCAGATGTCGTGTTGAAAAAAATACTTCTGAATGCGTTCGTTACCTCAGTCATTAAGTCTATAATAATACATTTGAATGTAACGATAAAACGATAAATGTGTGTGTGTAGGTATGTATCACTAATTGTTTAACCAAAACAGTAAGAGATATTGAAAAAATGATGAGCATGGACCCCCTCCCAAAAAAAAAAATCATAGGCTGAAACCCCAGAAAAATGATCAAAATTCAAAATTGTCGAACTGCTTTTGAATTACGGCGGACTTTTCGATTTCTGACCGAATGTACCGAATGCAGCCGGTCATGGTTCGATATCTTAAATTTTGTCGCGACAACATACCAAATTAAAGTGAGAAATTTCTAGGAGGCCTTTCAATTTTTAATTTAGGTCATAGTTTGCAAAAAAAAATGTCCAACCATATTTGTGTTACGGCAGATTTTCCGATTTTTCAAAGGGAAATAATCAAATAATATTAGCACGGGAATGCCGCTAAGGCACCCAGCTAGAGGCCGTTGCAAAGCAAGGGCAAACAGCTAGTAGATTATAATTTACATATTTTATAATGTACTAGCTAAGTACCCGAACTTTGAGAAGATGAGAGAAAAATACCAAATATATGTATTACTGTTGGAATGGAATATTGGGTTGCGAATAGAATATTCAACATTGCTCTTTTTTTGTATTACCCATCAACTCGGACCCGCATAACTTGAAAGGACAGTTTACACTATTGTGCATTATTACGACCTTATACCGCTGACTGAAGAACATAAAGATTATCATGCTCTACAATTCAATACTCAGTATCATACAAGATATTGAGAATTCGATAACCTTTTGTCATATGAGAGCTTTTGAAGCCTATCATAATGAAGCCCAACAAACTCTCCTTCGAAATACAAAAGTTGATTCGGCGTTTCCCCGGTCAAACACCAACAAATGTAAATAACGTATCAGATATACAAAGGTTTATAGAAGTTGACTGTAAGATTGTTAACGATAATATTGTATATTTTCTTTCTCGCCCACTGAATTTTAATACTAATTATGACTTGTAGTTGTTATTCCCAATACCGATAATTAATAACCCTGGATACAGCACTGTCATACCAAACCACAAAAATATTTTCTCAAATCCGATTTTTCCATTAAAACATTATCGAGGTACTGTGAGCACACAGATCCTTTTCAGTGTTCTAAAAAAGATCTCAGCTATGGTCGAAACACTTGCAAAACACAAATCATTGCATTCTGGAAGTACTTTGGAATGCGAACACATTTCCCTGGAAATTTCTGTAAACTATATCCAATTTATACCAGAAATAAACCAAATGTTGGTCGTATTTACACAAAAGAAAACTTAAGAATTAAACTTTCTAATCAAGTCGAAGTCGAAGAAATCCAATATAGGAAATATTTATTTCAGGAACGACAACTGAAATTTCAGCATAATACATTCGGAAGGCCGACGATTTAAAGCCTTATGAAAATTAATGCTAAAATAAAGCAAGTTAATGCTAAAATGAATCAATTTAATACAAAACCCAAAATATCTGACCTAGATCTTCGTGATCTTAGCCTAAATCAAATCTTACCGGTAGAAAAAGACCACCAAAAACTCGAAAGGACTAACGATCCTTGGAAGATATTAAATTGCTTTACCTTTATCTCTTTAATTGTCTTTATTTTTACATCTAGTTTAAAGTCATATACCTATTTGTCGTGTTTTTAAAAATTTATAATCAGATCCAACCACCCCTAATTCAGAAGTAATAACTAATCAAACTACCCAAAATCAAACGGTAATTGGTACTACCCCTAGAACTTATCCAAAAGAGTCAGTTTTTGTGGACACAAAAATTTAAGGGATGGTTCAGAAATTTGGGATGGGAGGTTAACTCTGCATTTTGTGCTGACATCACTGCTATGCATTATAATATTTCTTGCTGACTTGCATAATCATATCTGTAGATTAAATTTTAATCATTTTTATAAAGATCTTTGTGTTCTTTACTTATACAGGGTGTATCTAAAATACACCGCCAAAAAATATTGGGAGAGTTATGAATTGATTACTTGAGAAAGTCGTGGTTTGATTTGAAATGAGTACTAAATAATATTTTAATTTTATAGTAAAAATTAAATAAATGAGCAGGTATCAATGACATCCTTTTCCTGAGGATTACTTTACGAAAATAACTTATTTAGGGGTTGTTGGTTCGAGTCTACAGAGATTTTTTTTTTATTTTTATTATTCAATAATAAAATTAATGAATAATAAAATAACCATCTCTATAGACTCGAACTAACAAACCCTAAATAAGTTATTTTCGTAAAGAAATCCTCAGGAAAAAGGCTGGCATTGATACCTACTAATTTATTTAATTTTTAATATGCGTACTCATTTCAAAGCATACCACGACTTTCTCAAGTAATCAATTCATAACTCTCCCAATATGCATGGTATTTAAATAATTTTCATATTTTTGGAAATCCAAAAAAGGGGCATGTTATTCTTAAAGAGTGCCGTCGGGTTTGTAGGAATTTTTTCGGGATTTTTCACAAAGTATTTGGCGAGTCCGCTAAAATTTTAGAACTTTGTTTGTTTAGAATTGGAAAAAATATAGCTTTTTGTTTAGCCCCATGTAACATATTATTTCTATGGCAAATTTTGGCACACATCACATGGAAAAAAAAAATATTTGATACAATGTTCAAAAAAAAAAGTTATTCCTCAAGAAGTAATGCAAGGTCATGCATTTTGAAAATAACACCAAAAAGCCGCCATTTTGAAAAAGGTACATTTCCGCCATAGGATATATTGGTCTTTTCGACTGCAAATGGTGTGTTCTACCACCCATATTTTTTTGGCGGTGTATTTTAGATACACTCTGTATAAGTTGTATGAGTGTATGTTCTCTATGCATTCCTAAACCACCCATCAGATTTCTATGAAACTTTCGAAAGTTATTGAGCATATGTCTGAGATGGTTTCTGGCAACAAAAAAAATAAAAAACATATTTTGTGGGCGGTCCCATATGAAGCCGTCATCTTGGAATTCCACTTTTTCCTCAGTATTTCGAGATCCGCTTAAATTATTGCGACCAAACTTTTGTGAGATGCTATACGTCTGACCCAAAAAGGCTTTTGATTACTTTGAGTCATATTTGGCTTAAGTTATTGAAACCAAACTTTCGTGATGTGCATTTCATATGCCCCTAACAAATATGGGCAAATCTTGTAATGTAATAGAAATTTGTTTCAACTTGTTGTCCATATTTTTACACAAGTTATTCAATTGGTCTATTTTGAGAAAATTATGTACAAAAGCGGTTAGCCGATATAATGTAATAGAAATGAACACAAGTTAAATGGGTGGGACGTGTTGGGAGTAAGACTGGCTTAGTTTTTTTTTTTTAAAAAAAAAAAAAAAATCGTAAAAGTTCTATAAAGGATACTCATCCACTGAAATCATCTGAAAAAAAGTACACATTTTCATTTTTACACTCATTTTTCTTCAAGAGGTTGCATACTACTTTTAATAGATTTGTTGCATACTACTTTTAATAGAATAAATCAGAAGTGGTATGTTCTTCTGTGGTGACAAAACTGCACTGATAGGTTGACCTATTATTACTGTAAAGGGATTTAAAATGCTGCGCGAAGACGGCTCCGGCTTCACAACTGGTGCCCGGCGTATTTTAAGTTTTTACAGTTTCCCCACACCTTTTCATTCTGTTATACTGCCAAAATATAGAACTGTCTTTTTTGATCTCATTTTCAGTCGATGTCAAAGTGGACTTATAGTACTTATCGGATTTCAAAAATGTATCTCATGATTTATGTCTCTGGTACCAATTTTTATCTCGTGTTGTCATTTTTCTTTAGTGTAAATTTGACAAAATTTTGATCCAGTGATTAGAAACTCTATTATTGGGCTCCACTCGCAAGAAGCTACTCAGATAAAAGGCACAATGTAGCTGGACTCACGAACACGGGTGAAATTTTAGATTGAGTTGCTGAGCTCCTCGACCGTGTTTACAGGCGGCAAGTATACTAGGCCCATATAGTTCCCACGTGGTAGGGAAAACTTATTTTAACCCTGATCATTTGAAAGCTGGCCATTTGTTGTGGCCATTCGTCTAAAACCACTGCGTGCAAATGTTTTTTTATGACCGGAATCATCCCATCCCCTTTTGTTTTACCCGATAAAGTAAAATCACGGTCCTCTCTGAAAACTGAATACCGATTGTCAAATAACTCGGATGTGAAATCATCCAACTCCAACCAGGACTCTGTCAACGCAATTGTTCGGTACGACTTTTTGCTTTCAGTCATGAATGCGGTTGTTCTACAGAAGATATCTTCTAATATTACTGCTTCGGTGAAAATCCGAAGGAAATTTCGACATATTCGGTTGGTCGATGAGTGCTATCGGCCAAACTCAACTATTTTACTGATCGATTTGATTTACTGATCGGAGCGAAATATTATACTGACATTCTTCTATAGAAAATCTCGCCATCTGCGATCCCCACTATTTTTGGTTGGGTACTGTTGGGTAAAGTGTCAGACGACACTCAGCAGTCTGACCCGTAGATCCTGAAGACGAGTATGTGGAAAAACATTTTCTTCAGACGGTCAAACAGAATAGCAATGGTGCCTATAGTGTGGGTGTTCCGGCGTGTAATGAATTTGGTTCGAATCGAGATACTGCGATTAAGCGATTTCTATCATTGGAACGGAGACTCAATAGCCCTGATATGAAAAATCTTTATTCGTAAAACCTACCGACTTATCTTGATGCAGATCATATGGAGTTAGCTTCGAAGCCATCATCGTATCTGTTGGTGTACCATGCAGTGGAGAAACAATCATCATCTACAACGAAATTAAGGGTATTTTACAATCCTAACATCAGAGGTTCCAGTAGAATCCGATCTTCTCTTAACTGGACCTAAACTTCAGAATGTCTTCAGTGACATTTTGGTAAATTTCAGACTCAGTCCCGTGGCTATGATTTGTGATGTTCAAGCGATGTATCGAAGTTTTAGGTTGAACAAAGAAGACAGGAAATAGCAACATATACTCTGGCGAACAACTTCTAGTGGGAAATAAAAGAGTATGAACTCAAAACTCTTACGTAACTTTCGAGTCCTTTTAGTGCTATTCGTGTGATCCAGCATCTGGGTGACAGGAAAGTTATAGGTTTCCATTGCCAACAGCGGTTGTGAAGGACTCTATATAAGTAGATCATATCGTTACTGTCGAAAAAACAATCGAGGATGCCTGACTTCTGCGTGATGAACTTATACAGCTTTTTAAAGTGGTGGCTTTTTCCTGCGAAAATGGGCTTCATCTCATCTGGAAGTGTTGGTCGATCTCTCGGATGTTCTACGTGAGAAACCTCATCAACTGGGATGTAAGGATTCTATTAAAGTGCCAAAAAAATATACCTGTGACAAAATTTGTAAAAATGTGTGGCCGCAGGGGAACAGTGTTGATGCTGACTATTTTTCCGGCCCAACCCAGGCTGGGTGAGGTCAATGTGGGTAGCTCGCCAGTTCATCGGCCCGTTCACCAAACACGTATGTTCGGGCCCTCGTGATGTTTTTTCGGCCCAACCCAGGCTGGGTGAGGTCAATGTGGCATGGACGTAGGAAGGGGGGGCAGCTGCCCCCCTCCTAGAAATTCTCGAAAGTATGCAGCACGGAAGGGGCAACTTAAATTTACACTAGATAAAATGATTTTTGGAAGCAAAAAAGTCATCAAGTACCGAAATACAGCCCCACTGTGAACAATCAAATGTAACTGCGGCAAACTTGTCGCATTGTTGAATCGTATTTGGTAAATTTGGTGGGAAAATTCAAAAAAAGTTAACAAACGTTACAAACTTATAGGTTCCATCTGTTTTTGTTTTATTTCGGCTTTCCTCCTGCTAGTTGAATTTGGCACTTTCCTTTATCGATATTTATCACCTTGCATTTGGCCCAAACTACATACATATGTCTCTGGAGAACTGTTCCACTATTCCGACTAGTTCTTTCAGTTGATCATCGGATACCGCGTATAGTTTCAAGTCATCGATTTATAACTGGTGTGAGATGGTGTGTTTTACTTGGTTGTTCAAGGTGTATCCTATTTTCGTTCTATTGAACATTTTGGAAAGCGAATTTAATGCTAGGCAAAACCACAATGGACTCAAGGAATCTCCCTGGTTATAGAAGTTTGTTTTGTTGTTAGGTGTATGGTGGTGTTCCAGGATTGCATCATTTGGTGAAGACATTCCAATAGGGGTGGACTTTGTATAGTTGCAGGACCTTAATCTTAATTAACCATTGATGGTGT